>CM065701.1:46125399-46130399 GCA_017654935.2 Phymorhynchus buccinoides
CCGTCCTTCATTCCTATCTTCCTTTCTTTGTTCCTTCCTTCCAAGTCTTCTTTTCTTCTTTCTTCCGTCCTTCATTCCTATCTTCCTTTCTTTGTTCCTTCCTTCCAAGTCTTCTTTTCTTCTTTCTTCCGTCCTTCATTCCTATCTTCCTTTCTTTGTTCCTTCCTTCCAAGTCTTCTATTCTTCTTTCTTCCGTCCTTCCTTCCTATCTTCCTTTCTTTGTTCCTTCCTTCCAAGTCTTCTTTTCTTCTTTCTTCCGTCCTTCATTCCTATCTTCCTTTATTTGTTCCTTCCTTCCAAGTCTTCTTTTCTTCTTTCTTCCGTCCTTCATTCCTATCTTCCTTTCTTTGTTCCTTCCTTCCAAGTCTTCTTTTCTTCTTTCTTCCGTCCTTCATTCCTATCTTCCTTTCTTTGTTCCTTCCTTCCAAGTCTTCTATTCTTCTTTCTTCCGTCCTTCATTCCTATCTTCCTTTCTTTGTTCCTTCCTTCCAAGTCTTCTATTCTTCTTTCTTCCGTCCTTCATTCCTATCTTCCTTTCTTTGTTCCTTCCTTCCAAGTCTTCTTTTCTTCTTTCTTCCGTCCTTCATTCCTATCTTCCTTTCTTTGTTCCTTCCTTCCAAGTCTTCTTTTCTTCTTTCTTCCGTCCTTCATTCCTATCTTCCTTTATTTGTTCCTTCCTTCCAAGTCTTCTATTCTTCTTTCTTCCGTCCTTCATTCCTATCTTCCTTTCTTTGTTCCTTCCTTCCAAGTCTTCTATTCTTCTTTCTTCCGTCCTTCATTCCTATCTTCCTTTATTTGTTCCTTCCTTCCAAGTCTTCTTTTCTTCTTTCTTCCGTCCTTCATTCCTATCTTCCTTTATTTGTTCCTTCCTTCCAAGTCTTCTTTTCTTCTTTCTTCCGTCCTTCATTCCTATCTTCCTTTCTTTGTTCCTTCCTTCCAAGTCTTCTTTTCTTCTTTCTTCCGTCCTTCATTCCTATCTTCCTTTCTTTGTTCCTTCCTTCCAAGTCTTCTTTTCTTCTTTCTTCCGTCCTTCATTCCTATCTTCCTTTCTTTGTTCCTTCCTTCCAAGTCTTCTTTTCTTCTTTCTTCCGTCCTTCATTCCTATCTTCCTTTCTTTGTTCCTTCCTTCCAAGTCTTCTATTCTTCTTTCTTCCGTCCTTCATTCCTATCTTCCTTTCTTTGTTCCTTCCTTCCAAGTCTTCTTTTCTTCTTTCTTCCGTCCTTCATTCCTATCTTCCTTTCTTCTTTGTTCCTTCCTTCCAAGTCTTCTTTATTCTTCTTTCTTCCGTCCTTCATTCCTATCTTCCTTTCCTTTGTTCCTTCCTTCCAAGTCTTCTATTCTTCTTTCTTCCGTCCTTCATTCCTATCTTCCTTTCTTTGTTCCTTCCTTCCAAGTCTTCTATTCTTCTTTCTTCCGTCCTTCATTCCTATCTTCCTTTCTTTGTTCCTTCCTTCCAAGTCTTCTATTCTTCTTTCTTCCGTCCTTCATTCCTATCTTCCTTTCTTTGTTCCTTCCTTCCAAGTCTTCTATTCTTCTTTCTTCCGTCCTTCATTCCTATCTTCCTTTCTTTGTTCCTTCCTTCCAAGTCTTCTATTCTTCTTTCTTCCGTCCTTCATTCCTATCTTCCTTTATTTGTTCCTTCCTTCCAAGTCTTCTATTCTTCTTTCTTCCGTCCTTCATTCCTATCTTCCTTTCTTTGTTCCTTCCTTCCAAGTCTTCTTTTCTTCTTTCTTCCGTCCTTCATTCCTATCTTCCTTTCTTTGTTCCTTCCTTCCAAGTCTTCTATTCTTCTTTCTTCCGTCCTTCATTCCTATCTTCCTTTCTTTGTTCCTTCCTTCCAAGTCTTCTATTCTTCTTTCTTCCGTCCTTCATTCCTATCTTCCTTTATTTGTTCCTTCCTTCCAAGTCTTCTTTTCTTCTTTCTTCCGTCCTTCATTCCTATCTTCCTTTCTTTGTTCCTTCCTTCCAAGTCTTCTTTTCTTCTTTCTTCCGTCCTTCATTCCTATCTTCCTTTCTTTGTTCCTTCCTTCCAAGTCTTCTATTCTTCTTTCTTCCGTCCTTCATTCCTATCTTCCTTTCTTTGTTCCTTCCTTCCAAGTCTTCTTTTCTTCTTTCTTCCGTCCTTCATTCCTATCTTCCTTTCTTTGTTCCTTCCTTCCAAGTCTTCTATTCTTCTTTCTTCCGTCCTTCATTCCTATCTTCCTTTATTTGTTCCTTCCTTCCAAGTCTTCTATTCTTCTTTCTTCCGTCCTTCATTCCTATCTTCCTTTCTTTGTTCCTTCCTTCCAAGTCTTCTATTCTTCTTTCTTCCGTCCTTCATTCCTATCTTCCTTTCTTTGTTCCTTCCTTCCAAGTCTTCTATTCTTCTTTCTTCCGTCCTTCATTCCTATCTTCCTTTCTTTGTTCCTTCCTTCCAAGTCTTCTATTCTTCTTTCTTCCGTCCTTCATTCCTATCTTCCTTTCTTTGTTCCTTCCTTCCAAGTCTTCTATTCTTCTTTCTTCCGTCCTTCATTCCTATCTTCCTTTCTTTGTTCCTTCCTTCCAAGTCTTCTTTTCTTCTTTCTTCCGTCCTTCATTCCTATCTTCCTTTCTTTGTTCCTTCCTTCCAAGTCTTCTATTCTTCTTTCTTCCGTCCTTCATTCCTATCTTCCTTTATTTGTTCCTTCCTTCCAAGTCTTCTATTCTTCTTTCTTCCGTCCTTCATTCCTATCTTCCTTTCTTTGTTCCTTCCTTCCAAGTCTTCTTTTCTTCTTTCTTCCGTCCTTCATTCCTATCTTCCTTTCTTTGTTCCTTCCTTCCAAGTCTTCTATTCTTCTTTCTTCCGTCCTTCATTCCTATCTTCCTTTCTTTGTTCCTTCCTTCCAAGTCTTCTTTTCTTCTTTCTTCCGTCCTTCATTCCTATCTTCCTTTCTTTGTTCCTTCCTTCCAAGTCTTCTTTTCTTCTTTCTTCCGTCCTTCATTCCTATCTTCCTTTATTTGTTCCTTCCTTCCAAGTCTTCTTTTCTTCTTTCTTCCGTCCTTCATTCCTATCTTCCTTTCTTTGTTCCTTCCTTCCAAGTCTTCTTTTCTTCTTTCTTCCGTCCTTCATTCCTATCTTCCTTTCTTTGTTCCTTCCTTCCAAGTCTTCTATTCTTCTTTCTTCCGTCCTTCATTCCTATCTTCCTTTATTTGTTCCTTCCTTCCAAGTCTTCTTTTCTTCTTTCTTCCGTCCTTCATTCCTATCTTCCTTTCTTTGTTCCTTCCTTCCAAGTCTTCTTTTCTTCTTTCTTCCGTCCTTCATTCCTATCTTCCTTTATTTGTTCCTTCCTTCCAAGTCTTCTTTTCTTCTTTCTTCCGTCCTTCATTCCTATCTTCCTTTCTTTGTTCCTTCCTTCCAAGTCTTCTATTCTTCTTTCTTCCGTCCTTCATTCCTATCTTCCTTTCTTTGTTCCTTCCTTCCAAGTCTTCTTTTCTTCTTTCTTCCGTCCTTCATTCCTATCTTCCTTTCTTTGTTCCTTCCTTCCAAGTCTTCTTTTCTTCTTTCTTCCGTCCTTCATTCCTATCTTCCTTTCTTTGTTCCTTCCTTCCAAGTCTTCTATTCTTCTTTCTTCCGTCCTTCATTCCTATCTTCCTTTCTTTGTTCCTTCCTTCCAAGTCTTCTTTTCTTCTTTCTTCCGTCCTTCATTCCTATCTTCCTTTCTTTGTTCCTTCCTTCCAAGTCTTCTTTTCTTCTTTCTTCCGTCCTTCATTCCTATCTTCCTTTCTTTGTTCCTTCCTTCCAAGTCTTCTATTCTTCTTTCTTCCGTCCTTCATTCCTATCTTCCTTTCTTTGTTCCTTCCTTCCAAGTCTTCTTTTCTTCTTTCTTCCGTCCTTCATTCCTATCTTCCTTTCTTTGTTCCTTCCTTCCAAGTCTTCTATTCTTCTTTCTTCCGTCCTTCATTCCTATCTTCCTTTCTTTGTTCCTTCCTTCCAAGTCTTCTATTCTTCTTTCTTCCGTCCTTCATTCCTATCTTCCTTTCATTGTTCCTTCCTTCCAAGTCTTCTATTCTTCTTTCTTCCGTCCTTCATTCCTATCTTCCTTTCTTTGTTCCTTCCTTCCAAGTCTTCTATTCTTCTTTCTTCTGTCCTTCATTCCTATCTTCCTTTCTTTGTTCCTTCCTTCCAAGTCTTCCTTTGTTTCTTCTTTATTCCTTCTTTCTTCTCTTTTTTCTTCCTTTCTTCCTTCCTCTCCCCTCCCCCCTTTCTTTCCATCTCTCCAGAAAATGAGCAGTGTGAGGCCTGACATATCTTGCCACCCCCCACCCAATTTGCTTTAATCGTATCGACCCCTGTCCACTTTAACACGATCTTCAAATCGCGAGAGAAAGAAGGACAGTTTAGAAGAGAAAAAGGAGTCCAGAAAGAGATGCTCTTTTTTCTGCTGTGTTGCTTTGCTAGGTGAAGGAACAACAACAAGTGCAACGCCGAGCGGCTGCAAAGTCCCCTCGCAGCATCGCCGAGCTACTCCGAAATCGGAATGTGTCGGCTGTACACGTACATAAAAACGCATCAAAACAGCACGTAACTACATAAAAACGCATAAAAGCAGCACGTAACTGAATAGCTTTTTGTATATATAGCCTTGGGGTTCGGACCCGTGATTTGAGCGCGCGCGATCATGCGCACACGCGCGCACAGAAACATTCATGACAACTGTGTTATAGACCATTCATCAAGAAATGTTGTGAAAAAAACTGCATTAAATACATGCAAAACTTCGCGAGATATTAGCGATTATGTGTTTCGGGGGTTGAAACCCCGTAACTGGCGCGACCTTGACCTTAATGTAAAACTAAATACATCAGTGGATAGCTTGCATCTTGGCAAACTAGTATGCCAAATTTGATGATGATAGACTGAATAGATTTTGAGAAAAACGGACTAAAGCCGGACGGACGGAGGCACGACGCCAGACGGACGGACACCGGACGGACGGACCAGACAAAAACAATAGCTCCCCGAACCTTCGGCTCGGGGACT
>CM065701.1:46145399-46147899 GCA_017654935.2 Phymorhynchus buccinoides
GTGATCATTTGACCGATAGTTGTGTTTGTTCTGATGGCACTGGAAAGTTTGCATCCCGTGAGGCTGCGTTAAGTAAGGAGGGGGGGTGGGGGGGGGGGTACCTCTGAATCCCGTTCAATAATGCAGTTGTCTATTCAGTTTCCTGGCACCTAGTTCGGCCTGTATTGGCCTTCATTCTGATATTGATCCATCTATCGATCAGAGATACTTCAGTTTGTGTTAACTCTTCAAAGTGTGTGCAGGGTCAGCCACACTGCATACGATATGATGCGATTGCGATCCGATTTTGACGATGCCTGTGAGTCATGATTAACGGGAAATACTTCCCTCTAAAAATAATCCTAGTGTTTTCGCTCACTATACTCATGTAGACCGCAATACACGAATCCAATCAAATGTCCGATACACAAATAGAGAAGAGATTCGTGTACGGGGGGCTAGACATACAGTGGACAAAACTAGTATGATTTCATCAGATTGGTGTACGGGGGGCTAGACATATAGTGGACAAAGCTAGTAGGATTTCATCAGATTGGTGTACGGGGGACTACACATACAGTGGACAAAGCTAGTAGGATTTCATCAGATTGGTGTACGGGGGGCTACATATACAGTGGACAAAGCTAGTAGGATTTCATCAGATTCGTGTACGGGGGGATAGACATACAGTGGACAAAGCTAGTAGGATTTCATCAGATTGGTGTACGGGGGGCTACATATATAGTGGACAAAGCTAGTAGGATTTCATCAGATTGGTGTACGGGGGGCTACATATACAGTGGACAAAGCTAGTAGGATTTCATCAGATTGGTGTACGGGGGGCTACACATACAGTGGACAAAGCTAGTAGGATTTCATCAGATTGGTGTACGGGGGGCTACATATACAGTGGACAAAGCTAGTAGGATTTCATCAGATTCGTGTACGGGGGGCTAGACATATAGTGGACACAACTAGTAGGATTTCATCAGATTGGTGTACGGGGGGCTACATATATAGTGGACAAAGCTAGTAGGATTTCATCAGATTGGTGTACGGGGGGCTACATATATAGTGGACAAAGCTAGTAGGATTTCATCAGATTGGTGTACGGGGGGCTACACATACAGTGGACAAAACTAGTAGGATTTCATCAGATTAGTGTACGGGGGGCTACATATATAGTGGACACAACTAGTAGGATTTCATCAGATTAGTGTACGGGGGTCCACACATATAGTGGACAAAGCTAGTAGGATTTCATCAGATTCATTTCGACAGTGAACTTTCACGAGAGGCATGCCTCACAAATGACAGTCGGATCGTATCGTACGCAGATTGTCTGCCCCTTAGCTCTTCACAAAGTGTAAGTGTAAGTGTAAGTGTAAGTGTAGTGGTAGTTATGTTGCACAGAGCAGTCTTAGGTCGATGGAAATAAGAGTGTGTGTGTGTGCGTGGGGAGGTGGGGGGGGTCACTTTATTGATTCTATTGTTATACTGTAAACAAAAAAAGAAGCCAACAACCAGAAACGCAACATGTTCATTTGAACTTATCGTTAGTTCTCTGCATATCGAAAACAAATGTAGAAAAATAATGGAAGAAGCTATAATATACAAGACTAAGCCAAAAACACATTTGAACTTATCGTTAGTTATCTGCATATCGAAAACAAATGTAGAAAAATAATGGAAGAAGCTATAATATACAAGACTAAGCCAAAAACACATTTGAACTTATCGTTAGTTATCTGCATATCGAAAACAAATGTAGAAAAATAATGGAAGAAGCTATAATATACAAGACTAAGCCAAAAACACATTTGAACTTATCGTTAGTTATCTGCATATCGAAAACAAATGTAGAAAAATAATGGAAGAAGCTATAATATACAAGACTAAGCCAAAAACACATTTGAACTTATCGTTAGTTATCTGCATATCGAAAACAAATGTAGAAAAATAATGGAAGAAGCTATAATATACAAGACTAAGCCAAAAACACATTTGAACTTATCGTTAGTTATCTGCATATCGAAAACAAATGTAGAAAAATAATGGAAGAAGCTATAATATACAAGACTAAGCCAAAAACACATTTGAACTTATCGTTAGTTATCTGCATATCGAAAACAAATGTAGAAAAATAATGGAAGAAGCTATAATATACAAGACTAAGCCAAAAACACATTTGAACTTATCGTTAGTTATCTGCATATCGAAAACAAATGTAGAAAAATAATGGAAGAAGCTATAATATACAAGACTAAGCCAAAAACACATTTGAACTTATCGTTAGTTATCTGCATATCGAAAACAAATGTAGAAAAATAATGGAAGAAGCTATAATATACAAGACTAAGCCAAAAACACATTTGAACTTATCGTTAGTTATCTGCATATCGAAAACAAATGTAGAAAAATAATGGAAGAAGCTATAATATACAAGACTAAAGCAAAAACACAAACGCCACCATATGATTTGTGGCCAATGTTCCAGTGAATTGCTCACTTTTCAACAGAC
>CM065701.1:46155399-46162899 GCA_017654935.2 Phymorhynchus buccinoides
TTTTTATTGTGTATCTGAATATGGTATATGTTTGTTTTGTTTGTTTGTTTGTCTGTCTGTCTGTCTGCTTTCGGTATACACATGTGTACTGACCTTCTTTTGAACTTTAATAATGCACCTGTTGATATTAATTATCTTGCGTGCGTGTGTGGTGTGTGTGTGTGTGTGTGTGTGTGTGTGTGTGTGTGTGTGTGTGTGTGTGTGTGTGTGTGTGTGTGTGTGTATGTGTTGTGTGTGGTGTGTGTGTGTGTGTGTGTGTGTGTGTGTGTGTGTGTGTGTGTGTGTGTGTGTGCTTCACTATATATGTAATGGCCTTGTTTTGAACTTTAATACATTTGTTAATATTATGTATGCTCTTTTTCTTGTGTGTGTGTGTGAGTGTGTGTGTGTTCATGCGTGCGCGCGCTTGTGTGTGTGCGTGCGTGTGTGTGTGTGTGTGCGCGTGTGTGCGTGCGTGCGTGCGTGCGTGTGTGTGTGTATGTGCGTGCGTGTGTGCGTTTGTGTGTGTGTGTGTGTGTGTAAACAGGAGAGGGCAATAAGAGGACAGTCTACCTTCCCCGATCTTCTCAATTACTTTCTATCCTTTTTTTCTCCTTTCAATTCTTTCCTCGTGTTCTTTTGTCCTTTGTTTTATTTTTCTTTCTTCCTTATAATGCTGTCGGCCATTTTTCTTTTTCAGTCTTTCTTTCTTTCTTTCTTTCTTTCTTTCTTCCAATCTCGTTCTTGCTTTATTTATTTCACTCTGGGTTTTTTTGGTATGACAGGGCAGCCTTGCAGCTAAGACAAAAAGCTGTATTATTATTAAAGAACTTAAGGTCTCTGTTCACGTTAGCAACTTTCACAAAATATCACTATTTCTTCATGGCAACACAGTGAGTTGTAAGTCATGTTATGAGTGGCCTAACACTGTGTTGCCATGGGGAAATGGAGATATTTTGTGAATGTTGTTAACGTGTATGTTGGACTTAATCTTGCATTCTAGAAGGCGCAAGTCAAATACTAAACAAGGTGTGAGTAATGTTGTGCCCTTAACTGATCAGAAACTCGGTACAATTATCCCATAACTTTAGGAAAAATGCCGTTACACAGACAGACACACGGGCAAACGGGTAATCTTGTATGTTGGACCCCCCCCCCCCCTCATGTTTACGACCCTCAATCTCAAAGTTTGTTTCTTTCAGTTTTATGAACATCATCCTAGGCTGATCATAATCCTGTGCCCGTAATTTCCGAGAATGTCAGAATATTGCTTCTCAGTGAAAATTTATAATGCGATTTGTTGTTGTTGGGTTTTTTGGGGGTAAAGTACAAAGTAGCCGACACATGTATAGACACCTCGCTTAACATTACAAACACACAAACAACAACAACAACAACAACATGGCCCTAGTTTCATATAAAATTGTACTCATATTCCTATTTGGATCCTGGTGTAGTGTTCTGACTTGTTGTTTTCGTTGTTGTTGTTATTGGTGTTTTTTCCCAATGTAATCTATCATTTTATGGTTTCTTTTGCAAGTATTAATCTGGATCCGGTGACATTTAAAGCAGCATTATTATCATAGTGTTTTTTTAAAATTAATTCACAAAGGCTTTTTTTCTTTTATTTTCTTCTTTTTAAAAAAGTTAATCTGGACTTGACATCTCCTTATTTCCCCAAGTCACGCTATCATCGTGGCTTTAGCATTTCGGTACACGAAAGGGGAGCTCTTTATTTTTATATTGTTTTATTATTATTATTTGGTGACATGATAATCCCTTCCATCTTTTCGATGGCTTGGAGTCAAAACGGACTATCATTAGATAGTCCATTGTCGTATTATTGAACATATTGTGAAAACTAATAACTTGTTTAAAAAAAAGACATATAAAAAGCATAATCCCCATTCTACATTATTTGCTGTCGTTTTTAATACAAGTTCTTAGTTTTTGCAATAACATCAATAATAAGTCAATGGACTATTAAAAGATAGTCCGTTTTGACTCTGAGCCATCGTTTTCTTTTCTTCTTTTCTCATACGTGTTTTTGAGCTCTCATTTTGATCTAGGGTTCAGATTATGATTATCATGGCGAGGCTCATATCATGTACTTATCTTTGGGGTGTATTTAAAGGGACACCCTGATGGATGAGTTTTAACAAGAAGCACATCGAGAGCACCAGAAAGACAGCCTTTTCAGGGATCGGAACACTCACATTGCTCTGGTTTCCTATAAATCAAATCGTCAATACGGCGATTCCTCCTTGGCGGAGTTGATGGAGAGAGAAGCCATTTTGGACGGAGTGGGTGGTTGAAGCTTTTTCTTCTTTGTAGTGCAGTACCAAAAAAACAGCTATTTCCTTTGTTGTGAGCGAAACTCCTTTTGGCAAAAGGCTTATATTGTGGAAATTTTGTGATTTGGTCTAAGCGACTCAGGCGGCCATTAGAAAAGAGAAGTCACATGCCTTCTCTTTCCCTGAAATAATTTGACTTCCAGCACTCCGCCAAGGAGGAATCGCCGATTTGACGGTTTGATTTCTAGGAAACCAGAGCCAAAGTGAGTGTTGCGATCTCTGTAAAGGGTTGTTTTCCTGGTGATCTCGACGTGTTTCTTGCCCAACTCATCCGTCAGGGTGCCCTTTAAGCTTCGTTTTATTTTGCTCACCCTATGTTTCTTTATTAGAATGCTGTTTTATTGGAGACCCTAGCAGTTGTGTTGTGTACTTTAATTCCGTTTTTAGTCCCCGAGCCGAAGGTTCGGGAGCTATTGTTTTGTGTTGGATTTTTTGTTCATTCCCATTATTATTATTATTATTATTATTATTATTATTATTATTATTATTTTTATTATTATTATTGTTGTTGTTGTTGAAGTAGTTGTTGTTGCTTGTTGTTGCTGTTGTTGTTGTTGTTGAAGTAGTTGTTGTTGCTTGTTGTTGCTGTTGTTGTTGTTGTTGAAGTAGTTGTTGTTGCTTGTTGTTGCTGTTGTTGTTGTTGAAGTAGTTGTTGTTGCTTGTTGTTGTTGTTGTTGTTGTTGTTGTGTTGTTGTTGAAGTAGTTGTTGTTTTTGCTTGTTGTTCTTTTCTTCTTTTTCTTCTTCTTCTTCTTCTTCTTCTTCTTCTTCTTCTTCTTCTTCTTCTTCTTCTTCTTCTTCTTCGTTTGGTTGTTGTGTTTGTGGTTGTGGTTTTCCCGTTTTGTTTCAGTCCATAATGTCTTTATTTATGTCTATCGATCTTTGTATCTTTTAATCTTTACTAGCGCAACGCCTAGTACTGGCAATGCACCATACTGGTAACACCTAGTAAAGGTAACGGCAAGTACTGGTAACGCTGAGTACAGCAAATTTGAAGCGATTCGGTTAAGAAACGGCGGAGTTATAAGGCCCCGTTTCCCGTTGGCGCTGCTCTGAGAGTGACGCGTTCTCCCGATTCTCTTCACATTTGCTGCTAGGCGTTGCCCGACCCATAGCAAGCATGACAGCAAATGTGAATCAATTCGGTTAAGAAACGGCGAAAGTATGCGTGAAAAGGTGAAGCGGCGTATAGCGCGCGCGTTTCTGAACCGATTCACTTCCGGTTTGGCACAACGATAGTCACCGTCCCCAGTCATCTACCTGCCAAATTCGAAGGCAATCGGTCCAGAAACACCGGAGCTACGGGCGCCGAAAGGCCGTCGGATGCGCGTTTGGCGCATTTGCCGAACCGCGCAAATGACACGGCCGCCTCAGTTGCCGTTGCCATCGCCCCGTTAGGGCTCACAGCAAATTTGAAGCGAATCGATCGAAAAACGGCGGAGTTATAAGGCCCGTTTTGTGTTTCAGACAGACAGACACACAGACACACACACACACACACACACACACACACACACACACACACACGGACAGTTGGCTTTTTACTATATGATGATTAATTTTATTTCGTGTCACCTCTCTATCTTCCTTCCTGTCTTTGTTTCTTTTCCTCTGTTCTTTCTTTATTTCGTTAGTTATTTCTCAATCTCTAAAAGTGAGAGAGAGAGAGAGAGAGAGAGAGAGAGAGAGAGAGAGAGAGAGAGAGAGAGAGAGAGAGAGAGAGAGAGAGAGAGAGAGAGAGAGAGAGAGAGAGAGAGAGAGAGAGAGAGAGAGAGAGAGAGAGAGAGAGAGAGAGAGAGAGACGAAAACGACCGAACGAAATTTTATTATACAGGGTAATGAGATAAGTATGCATACTTTTTTACACCCAGCCCTGTGGTAAACGAAAATATCGAATAAACAACAATTTTATAAAAACATGCAATGAAAGAAAATAATAAACAACAACCATGAATAGCATGTAAAAAGTGAAAAATATTGAGGGAGAGAGGGAGAGAGAGGGAGAGAGAGAGAGAGAGAGAGAGAGAGAGAGAGAGAGAGAGAGAGAGAGAGAGAGAGAGAGAGAGAGAGAGAGAGAGAGAGAGAGAGAGACTCAGACTCAGACTCAGACTCAGATACTTTATTTTACAAGGATAAGAATTTAGGCTGGGCCTATTCTTCCATTCTGTCCTTGAGAGAGAGAGAGAGAGAGAGAGAGAGAGAGAGAGAGAGAGAGAGAGAGAGAGAGAGAGAGAGAGAGAGAGAGAGAGAGAGAGAGAGAGAGAGTATTAAAGAATGAGTGAGTCAGAGTGTGAGTGAATGATTCAATGAGCAAGTCAATCTGCACTCCGTTAGTGGATGTAACATGGAGAGAGGGTGAGTAAATTGGTGAAATGATATCAGAAACAAAGACTCAAGCTTGTGTAAAGTTCCCTCGCAGTGACGTTCGTGCATT
Source organism: Phymorhynchus buccinoides (assembly GCA_017654935.2). Lineage (NCBI taxonomy): Eukaryota > Metazoa > Mollusca > Gastropoda > Neogastropoda > Raphitomidae > Phymorhynchus > Phymorhynchus buccinoides. The sequence continues at coordinate 46,160,165 of CM065701.1, forward strand.
GACAGACACACACAAACATAGATTTTGCACAATAGCACATGCTACTAAACATTAGTATTAGTATTAGGTACTTTCTAGTCACAGAGGCTTCTCTGTGAAATTCGGTTTGCTCCCACCCGGAGAGCGCGTCGCAGCCAGAGGCGCGCCGCCCATTATATTTTATGCATGCTGTTTTTGTGTGACTGATGAGGGGGGTACATTTTGACAAATGACAACTTTTTTGTTGCCACTGGGTTTAACGTATGCTAAGTGCATGGGCACACGGGACCTCGGTTTATCGTCTCATCCGAAAGACTAACAACATAGGCCGCCGTTTCGCTCGGGAACGAAAAGCTGCTAAGGTAAAGTTGCAGGAGATGCACAGTTTTGTATTTTACTTTGACACTTTTAGCTTGAAGGAGTCAGACACCATGCGTGTTGGCACAGCTGAGTCTGACATACAGGCTGTTCCAGAATGAGATAGAGAGGGGTGGATGGGAGAGAGGGGAGGAGAGAGGAAGAGAGAGAGAGAGAGAGAGAGAGAGAGAGAGAGAGAGAGAGAGAGAGAGAGAGAGAGAGAGAGATAACGTATATATATAGTGATATTGAAAGGGTGAGAGAGAGGGGGGGGGGGGGGGGGGGGGTAGAGAGAGAGAGAGAGAGAAAGAGACAGAGTTAACAGAGAGAGAGAGGGGGAGAGAGCTGGAGAGCTGGAGAGAAAGGAAAGAGAGAGAGGGAGACAGAGAGAGACCGAGAGACAGACTGACAGACAGACGGGAAAATAAACATGCAAAGACGACAAACAAAATCAAATTGCTACCTTCATCTTTCAACGGTTTCAACCGATGCAGTTCTCTGTGGTAGCACGTGTGTCGTGTGGGTGTGAGGGACACTACACAGTTGGCACAGAGACAGCTCCGCAGACCGTGACAGAGAGACAGTCCTCTGTGGTAGCACGTGTGTTGTGTGGGTGTGAGGGACACTGCACAGTTGGCACAGAGACAGCTCCACAGACCGTGACAGAGAGACAGTTCTCTGTGGTAGCACGTGTGTTGTGTGGGTGTGAGGAACAATGACCAGTTGGCACAGAGACAGCTCCACAGACCGTGACAGAGAGACAGTCCTCTGTGGTAGCACGTGTGTCGTGTGGGTGTGAGGAACACTACACAGTTGGCACAGAGACAGCTCCACAGACCGTGACAGAGAGACAGTCCTCTGTGGTAGCACGTGTGTCGTGTGGGTGTGAGGGACACTGCACAGTTGGCACAGAGACAGCTCCACAGACCGTGACAGAGAGACAGTCCTCTGTGGTAGCACGTGACTGTGTCGTGTGGGTGTGAGGAACACTACACAGTTGGCACAGAGACAGCTCCACAGACCGTGACAGAGAGACAGTTCTCTGTGGTAGCACGTGTGTCGTGTGGGTGTGAGGAACACTACACAGTTGGCACAGAGACAGCTCCACAGACCGTGACAGAGAGACAGTTCTCTGTGGTAGCACGTGTGTCGTGTGGGTGTGAGAGACACTGCACAGTTGGCACAGACTGTGACAGAGAGACAGTCCTCTGTGGTAGCACGTGTGTTGTGTGGGTGTGAGAGACACTGCACAGTTGGCACAGAGACAGCTTCGCAGACCGTGACAGAGAGACAGTCCTCTGTGGTAACACGTGTGTTGTGTGGGTGTGAGGGACACTGCACAGTTGGCACAGACTGTGACAGAGAGACGGAGGCAGACACGGCTTCTGACGATGAGTATTTTCTCTCCATGTCTCTGTCATTCAATTGCAGAAACAGCACAGGCATGGGAAGTAATTACAAAGATTACCGGGGAGCAGTGGCTTCCCTTGATTTTAATAATATTTTGTGGTATTTTTTACATATATCACTGTACGGTTTAATATTTCGCTGCCAAAATATGTTCAGGTCAGGCATTTCCTGTGCAACACAGCTTCTGACCACGGTAAACGACCTCCTCGAATCTTTTGACACCAAGAAACAAGTAGATGTAGCGATCCTTGACCTCAGCAAGGCGTTTGATACGGTGCCCCATGGCAAGTTGCTACACAAACTGGACTACTATGGTGTTCGAGGACCGATTCACACCTGGATCACAAGTTTCCTAACCCAACGAAAGATGAAAGTGATACTGGAAGGCGAAACCTCAGAGGAAGCGGTGGTGGAATTGGGCGTTCCTCAAGGCACAGTCCTGGGCCCGTTATAGTTCCTGTACCACCTGAATGACCTGCCGGACAGTGTAAAATCAACTGGGAGGTTATTTGCCGACGACTGCCTCCTCTATCGCGAGATAACAAACTTTCAGGACCACATCATTCAACAGGAAGTTCTCCAAAAACTTGAGAACTGGGCCAAAACATGGAGAATGCTTTTTAATGCATCCAAGTGTACCATCCTCCCCCCCAGCAGGCAGAAATCCAGCTACCTGTACAGACTAGATGGTCTCCCCCTGTAACAAGTCCAACAGAGCCAGTATCTAGGAGTTCAACTGTCAGCGGACATGAAATGGACCACCACATCAACCAAATCTGCAAGAAAGCTGGGTCTGTGGTGGGATTTCTGCGGATAAATCTGATAAACTGCCCCCTAGAGAGCTGACGCCGTCTCACTAGTCAGACCCAGACTAGAATATGCAGCAACAGTGTGGGATCCATACAACAAACAGGACATGGACAATTTGGAGCGAATTCAGAGACAGGCAGCCCGCTTCGTCACCAAAGACTACAAGTCTAGGAATCCGG
>CM065701.1:46187899-46200399 GCA_017654935.2 Phymorhynchus buccinoides
ACCATTATCATCACCACCGTCATCATCATCATCATCATCATCATCATCATCATCATCATCATCATCATCATCATCATCATCATCATCATCATCATCATCATCATCATCATCATCATCATTATCATCACCACCATCATCATCATCATCATCATCATCATCATCATCATCATCATCATCATCATCATCATCAGTATCATCATCATCGTCATCGTCATTATCATCATCATCACTACCATTATCATCACCACCGTCATCATCATCATCATCATCATCATCATCACTACCATTATCATCACCACCGTCATCATCATCATCAGCAGCAGCAGCAGCAGAAACAGCATCATTATCTTCATCCTCAAAAACAACATCTCGTCCTCGTCCCTATCCTCCTCATCATCTTTTTCTTCTTCTTCCTCCTCCTCCTTCTCCACCTCTTCCCCCATCCTCCTCATAATCATTATTATTTTTATTTCCTCATCATCCCATCAAACTCGTCTTTAGCCTACATAATCAATCTTTTCTCACACACGCTTATTTGGATTACATTTTTTAATCTAGATTAGAGGAACCCATGCTGCAGTGTCTGTATTGATCAGTACGCATTGCATCGTCAAACCCTTCTCTCTCTCTCTCTCTCTCTCTCTCTCTCTCTCTCTCTCTCTCTCTCTCTCTCTCTCTCTCTCACTCTCTCTCTCTCTCTCTCTCTCTCTCTCTCTCTCTCTCCTCTCTCTCTCTCTCTCTCTCTCTCTCTCTCTCTCCCTCCCCCTCTCTCTCCCTCTCTCTCTCTCTCTCTCTCTCTCTCTCTCTCTCTCTCTCTCTCTATCTTGCGTCTTGGGTCTCTCTCTCTATCTTTCATCCCATCTAATATTACATTTACATCTACCACCAATTATATCATGATCTGTTCCACCACAGCATTAGGCTGCATTCAACACCCTGTATTTTCTAAAGTCTCTGTACACGTTAACATGTATCACCCTTTTCCCATAGCAACACAGTGATGGCCGCTCATAAGATCATATTCTTATTGGGGGGGGGGGGGAGGGTGAGGGTAAAGCTTGACATTAATCTTTCGCCAGGTCAGGTATTTGGGTGATGAAGGTAGTTATTTAGCAAATGGGTTTTGAATTTACGACGTGACACCCAAAATCGTAATCATCATCATCATCGTCATCGCCACCCTCCCCATTTTCTTCGTCATGATTATCCTCCTCTTTCTTCTCCTCCTTCTGTCCTTTCTCATCACCAACGCAACGAATTATGATTATCCTCGTCAACTTGATCATCATCATCAACCATCATCATCATCGTCATCATCATTATCGTCGTCGTCGTCGTCCTAACCATTATCATTTCATCATCATAACTAGAATCATCATCAGGTTCAGTGGATCCATATTCACTGCAAAAGTAAAGCATTCTTGCTGGGGGGGTTTCCCTAATGACTGAGAGAACATTGTGCAGAAAGCTAACACTAAGACAAGGACATCAATACGAACATGAACTTTATCATCATCATCATCATCATCAACAACAACAACAACACAATATAAACATTGTTGAGAAAGGAATTGCTAGATCGTATAAAGCCATTTTGGAAGAGGTGGGTGGAGACCACTCATTTTGGTTGAAGCTTTTTCTTCTTTGTAGTGCAGTTAAAAAAAAAAGAAGAAAAAAAAGAAGCTATTTCCTTTGTTGTGAGCGAAACTCCTTTTGGTAAACTGTATAACATTTAATAAATAAACAAGATAAAAAGGCTTGTATTGTGGAAATTTCGTGCAAACGATTTGGTCTAAACTCAGGCGGCCATTGCTGAAAGAATTTGACTTCCTGCACTTCCTGCACCTCCGCCAAGGAGGAATCGCCGATTTGACGGTTTGATTTCTAGGAAACCAGAGCAACGTGAGTGTTGCGATCTTTGTAAAGGGTGTTTTCCTGGTGATCTCGACGTGTTTCTCGCAAAACAAAACTCACCCGTCAGGGTATCCCTGTAACCATTCGACCCCCCCCCCCCCCCCCTTTCGAAATGTGTAGGGGATGGATATGAAGGGGAAATAACAAGTGATGGTTGTTGGGGGATTGATGGGGGTTGTTGGGGATTGCAAATTGGCGCGCAACTAACTAACTGTCCTGGATCAATAGATGGGCAGCCGACAAATTACCTGCTTTGATCACGGAGCATGTCTGGGAACTTCACAGAACCAGGTGTGGAACTCTCACGTCATTACCTTGTTTTTACGGGTTCTCTACTGTGCAGGTTTTATGATTATTTCATGCTTAGGACTCTACTACTACATGGGGCTGAAGGTTGACCGTATTCACAAAATATCACTTTTTCCCATGGCAACGCATTGAGTTGTAAGTCGCATTAATGTATGTGTACACGTTAGCACTATTCACAAGATATTTCTGTTTCTCCATGGCAACGCAGTGAGCTGTAAGTCATATTAATAGTGGGCTATCACTGTGTTGCCATGGGGAAATAGAAATATCTCGTGAATAATGTTAACGTGCACACAGACCTTTATGAGTAGCCTAACACTGTGTTGCCATGATGAAATAGAAATATTTTGTGAATAATGTTAACGTGCACAGAGACCTTAAGAAGGAGAGTGACTAGCAGTGAATTGGTGTTTAACACATATATGATATCATGTCCTTTTTTTCGAAGTACAGGCTGTTTTCTTTAAAAAAAACACAGCGTGATCATCAAAGATAATGTTCACAAACATATCTGCAAGAATGTTTTGTTTTTAAACGAGAAAAAATCAAAAGGATGGGAGGGGGGGGGGGAGAGGCAAAATCAATAAGCTGGTAAAGGGCAGTATAAAGGAAGTAAGGGATGGAGGTGGAATCGATATTCAGCATTTCAAAGGGCATTCGGCGATATTGACTTTTTTGTAAGCGTTGCAACATCGCCTTTCGTTCGCTAGATTAGACATAATTATTTGTTGTAGATATCTTCTGAATTATGTTAAGCCTCAAGCTTAATGGCTCTCCCAAACATTCCTGCTTGGCATTTACACATCTTGACATTCTGCAAGTCGTTGAAACATCGGATGTTACAAGCTTATAGCCATGCCAGTGTGTGTGTGTGTGTGTGTGTGTGTGTGTGTGTGTGTGTGTGTGTGTGTGTGTGTGGTGTGTGTGTGTGTGTGTGTGTGTGTGTGTGCGTGCGTGTGTGCGTGCGTGTGTGTGTGCGTGTGTGCGTGTGCGCGTATGCGCGTGAAATCTTATTGTAAGCTTTTAGGAGTAAAAGAGAGACAGACAGACAGAGAGAGAGAGAGAGAGAGGGAGATAGCTTTATCGGTCCGGCAAGCATTTTTGTCTCTCTGTTTGAAACATAGAATCGGTTCGTGGAGTGGTCTGAGTGCATGTGTTGTACGATGCTATTAAAGTATTGTATGCTATTCAGGTCAGGTGCGTCCAGTGCGTGCGATTGAGTTGAGTGAGATGTTTCTCAGTGAACAATTAAGTAATCAATAGCTTTCCGGAATCTAATCTTGCTAACATGGTATGCTCTAATGGAAATAGATTAAATAATTTGTTCATTTCTCCTTCCTCCCATAAACTCTACCCCCCTCAACCTGCCCCCTCTCTTTCTGCCTCTCTGTCTCTCTGTTTCTGTCCCAGACAGTAACTCGTCCTCTTTATCTGTCTCTCTTTCTGTATATCTGTCCGTCAATTTGTCTTCCTCTCACCATCCCTTCGCCCCTGCCTCTCTCTGTGCCGTATTTCACGGACTATAAGGCGATACGTTTTTCCTAGACTGAGACCCCTGCGCCTTATAATGTTACTGATACTGAGAGAGAGAGAGAAGAGAGAGAGAGAGAGAGAGAGAGAGAGAGAGAGAGAGCATGAGAGAGTAGAGAGAGAGAGAGAGAGAGAGAGGAGCGAGAGAGAGAGAAGAGAGAGAGAGAAAGAGAGAGAGAAGAGAGAGCGAGAGAGAGAGAGAGAGAAGAGAAGAGAGGAGAGATTTCGCTCCAGAGAGGAGAGAGATCTTGTTGGAGAGTTTTTTTTTTTTTTTTCCCCGCCGAACATTATCCATCCATCCCTGGATGATTGTCCGTCACCGAAGGTTATCGGACTTTGCGATGGGCTGGTTTGTCTGTTTTTTGGTGGGTTTTTTTGTTAGTCGGACTATTGCGATGGGCTGGTTTGTTCTGTTTGTTTTTGTTTGTTTTGTTGTGTGTTTTTTTGTGTTTGTTTTTCTGTCTGTCCCAAGGATATCTCCCGAACCGCTTGACCGAATCGCGTCAACTTTTGTGTGAAGGTGTGCCACCTTAATAGGAAGAGATCCGATCAAGGTCAAGGTCAAACATACTGTATACCCTAGACTTGAAAACATCCGAGCATAAATTATCACCATGCTGACCGATTGACCTTGAAGTGTGACCTTGAAAACCGAAATTTCCTTCGTTCAGGGATGTGACACCGATTACGGGGTGTCGCAAGTGCGTGGCATTGCTGGTGACGGACATGTCTGCCCGCTCGGCGACGCCCTTGTCAGTGCCCGTCACCATAGGTGATCGGACTATTGTGATGGGCTGGTTTGTGTGAAGGTGTGCCACCTAATAGGAAGAGATCCGCACAAACCATTTTGCCGTCGTGACCTTGACCTTTACGTACGACCTTGAAAATGTGTGGTACTGTATACCCTAGACTTGAAAACATCCGAGCATAAATTATCACAATGCTGACCTTGACCTTGAAGTGTGACCTTGAAAACCGAAATTTCCTTCTCAGGATGTGACACTCTACCGGGTGTCGCAAGTGCGTGGCATTGCTCGGTGACGGACATGTCTGCAGCTCGGCGACGGATGCCTTGTTAAGGTCCGTCACCAAGGTGATCGGACTATTGCGATGGGCTGGTTTGTCTGTTTGTTAGTCCGTCCCCGAAGGTGAACGGACATTGCTATGGGCTGGGTTGTTGTTTGTTTGTTTTTTGGGTTTTTTCTTTTTCTGTCTGTCCCAAGGATATCTCCCGAACCGCTTGGACCGAATCGCGTCACATTTTGTGTGAAGGTGTGCCTCCTTAATAGGAAGAGATCGGCGCAAACCATTTGGCCGTCGTGACCTTGATTTTGACGTACGACCTTGAAAACCGAAAATCTATTTTTAGCCATATCTCGGGCACCGATCCACATAGGATGTTGAAACTTGGTATGAAGGTGGTTTGGCTTATGCCCGTTCTGATGATGGCATACCGATCATCAAGGTCAACGTCAAGGTCTGAAAAAGGGTCATCCTTATGTCTGTCCCAAAGATACCTTCCAACTGGTTGACCGAATCACGTCAAATTTTTGTGTGCTGGGAGTCACCTGAAAATCGGAGGGTCACCTTTACCTTTTCTCTTTTCAAAAAAGGGCCATAACTTCGTTAGTGTTAGAGTTTCAAATTTGGCATGGAGGTACTTTTGGCTTAACGGTTTTTCTGATGATTGGCATACCGTTCAAGGTCAAGGTCAAGGTCATGGAGTTCGGTTGGCTTTGAAAGTGGTAGGGGATCTACACATTTGGGTTTTAAGCCATATTTTCCACATTTGTACTTGACAGAAGTGCTTCAGATAGTGTATGGTACTGTATACCATAGAGGAGAAAACATCCGAGCATAAAGTGATCGCCGTGCGGACCTTGACCTTGAAGTTTGACCTTGAAAAACCGAATTTTTTTTCTTTGCGCTATATGTTTCTTATTCAAATCTGTATCTCGTGAACTAGAAGACAGAATCCCCTCCAATTTTGGTGTCAGGATGTGACATTCTGAAAAAAGGGGGCGTCCGTCCGGCTTACGGGGAGTCGCAAGTGGCGTGGCGTTGCTGGTGACCGGGAGGGACATGATCTCCCGCTGCGGCGACGCCCCTTTTAGTCTAATTTTGCATACTATCCCCCCTTTGTTGATTGTCTAATTCGCACTCATGACTACTGACAGGGCCTGGCCTCCACTGCTGATGTTGGCAGCTCATTCCACTCCCTCTTCTCGTCCTCTTCTTCCATCCTTGAAACACACACACAACTACTACCAGTTTCAGTGTCCCTGTTATTTGGGGAAATTCCCTCCCAGTCGATCTCCGCCATGAACCAACTCTCTTTGGTTTCAAAGCTAAGCTCAAGACTTATTATTTTCAAAGCTCATTCGGTTTGTAAAATAAATGTTTCCTTCTTGATCTTGTACTTGGGAGAACGATTGGGTAATAATGTTGTTGTGTGACTGCGTGTGTATCAGTGAAAGGAAAGCGCCTTGGAGTGTAAACTAATTACAGAAAGGCTCTATAGAAATGCTATCAATTATTATTGTTTATTATCAATGCACCTACCCAGTAAACCTCTTCACCCTAGCTAAGTGCATGGAAAAGGTACATAGGAGCTGAACTCTGGAACTTTCTTAAAAAGGAAGCCCTAAGCTTTGTCCATATATATATGAGTTCGCCAGCTGGAATTCCACATCCACCTTTTCCTCCGGACTCGCACGGCGGCTTTTTAGTCCGTCACCGAAAAGGTGATCGGACTTTTGGGAGGCGGATGGGCTGGTTTTTGTTTTGTTTGTGTTTTTTTTGTTTTTTTGTTTGTTGTGTTTTTTTTGGTTTTTTTTTTCTTTTCTGTCTGTCCCAAGGATAACTCCCGAACCTCGCTTGACTGAATCGCGTCAAATGTTTTGTGAAGGTGTGCCACCTTCATAGGAAGAGATCGGTACGCCAAACAAAAAAAAAAAAAAAACATTTTTGCCGTCGTGACCTTGAACATTGGCGTACGACCTTGAAAACCGAAAATCTATTTTTATAGCCATATCTCGGGCACCGATCAACATAGGATGTTGAAACTTGGCATGTAGGTGGTTTGGCTTATGCCAGTTCTGATGATGGCATACCGATCAAGTTCAAGGTCAAGGTCAAAAAGATCGCTGGAGCCTGAAAATCGGAGGGTCATTTTTTTCTCCTTCTGTCTGTCCCAAGGATATATTTCGAACGGGTTGACCGAATCACGTAAAATTGTGTGTGCTGGTGTGTCACCATGAGAGGAAGATGCATCCGCGGCAAACCATTTTGCCGTCGTGACCTTGACCTTGGCGTACGACCTTGGGTTTTTTTGTTGGTGTTTTTTTTCTTTTCTGGTCTGTCCCAAAGGATATCTCCCGAACCGCTTGACAGAATCGCTTCAAAATTTTGTGTGAAGGTGTGCCAACCCTTAGATAAGAAGTAGATCGCGTCGCAAACGGCATTTTGTTGCCCGTTCTGATGGTGGCATACCGATCAAGGTCAAGGTCAAGGTCAAGGAGATCGGTAGGGCTTGAATGTGGTAGGGGTCTAAACATTGTCTTTTTAAAGCCATATTTTCCACATTTTTGTGCTTGACAGAATCGCTTCAGATTGTGTGTGGTAGTGTATCACCTAGAGAAAGAAAACATCCGAGCATAAATTATCGCCCATGTGCTGAGCTTGACCTTGAAGTGTGACCTTGAAAACCGAAATTTCCTTCTTTGCACCACCAGTCGCTATATGTTGTTTGGATTGGTTTGGCAATGCCCTGTATCTCGTGAACGATCAAGTGAAGGTCAAGGTCAAAAAGATCGCTCCCTTCCATTTTTGTGTCAGGATGGTGTCAGGATGTGAGCACTTTCTACGGGGTGTCGCAAGTTGCGTGGCATTGTGCTCCTTAATTGGTGACGCGCAAACATGTCTGCCGCTCGTGACCATTGACCGCGGCGTACGACCTTGACGCCCGAAATTATTTTTTTTAGTCCGTCACCAGTTGACATGGTGATCAGACTATGAAGGTCGATGGGCTGGTTTGATGAATGATGGCATACCGATTTTGTTTTTTGTTGATTTTTTTTGTTTGTTTTTGTTTTTTGTTTTTTGTTTTTTCTGTCTGTCCCAAGGATATATCTCCCGAACCGCTTGAACCGAATCCGGCGTCAAATTTTGTGTGAAGGTGTGCCACCTTAATAGGAAGGCATCCGCGCAAACCATTTTTGCCGTCGTGACCTTGACCTTGACGTACGACCTTGAACCGAAACTTTATTTTTAGCCATATCTCGGGCACCGATCAACATATGATGTTGAAACTTGGTATGAAGGTGGTTTGGCTTATGCCCGTTCTGATGATGGCATACCGATCAAGGTCAAGGTCAAGGTCAAAAAGATCGCTGAGCCTGAAAATCGGAGGGTCATTTTTTTCTCCTTCTGTCTGTCCCAAGGATATCTTTCGAACGGGTTGACAGAATCACGTCAAATTTTGTGTGCTGGTGTGTCACCATAAGAGGAAGGCATCCGCGCAAACCATTATTGCCGTCGTGACCTTGACCTTGGCGTACGACCTTGAAAAACCGAAAATCTTTCAGGGGCCATAACTCCCAAACCGTTAGTGTTAGAGTCTTCAAATTAAGCATGAAGGTACTTTGGCTTATGCCCATTATGATGGTGGCATACCGATCAAGGTCAATGTCACGGTCCGGGAGATCAGTAGGCCTTGAAAGTTGTAGGGGTCTACACATTGGGTTTTTAAGCCATATTTTCCACATTTGTACTTGACAGAAGCGCTTCAGATTGTGTGTGGTACTGTATAACTTAGAGTAGAAAACATCCGAGCATACATTATCACCATGCTGACCTTGACTTTGAAGTGTGACCTTGAAAACCGAAATTTCCTTCTTGTCGCTATTTATTATTTCTTCTTCAAGCTGTATTTCGTGAACTAGAAGACCAAAAGCTCTTCAAATGTTGTGTCAGGATGTGACACTCTAAGGAGTGTCGCAAGTGCGTGGCATTGCTGCTGACGGAACATGTCTGGCCGCTCGGTGACGCCCCATGTGTACTAATGTCCTTCACATTCAACTGGTCTTGTCTCTCTGTCTCTGTCTGTCTCTGCCTGTCTGTGTCTGTCTGTTTCTGTCTGTCTGTCTTCGCTATCTCTCCCTCTCTTTGTCTCTCCCTCTATTTCTCTATGACCCCCCACACACTCTCTCTCTCTCTTTCCCTCTTCTCTCTCTCCATCCTTCTCTCTTCTCTCTAGTCATTCCGTCTCTCCTCTCGGTCTCATTCCGGCCCTCTCGCTCCATTCTCTCTCCATCTCCTCTCTCTTCGTCCTCTCCTCTCTCTACTCCTCTCTCGTCTCGCTCTCTCGGCTCTTGGCATGTGGGCGTGTTTTGTCTGTCTCGCTGTGTTCTGTCTTGCTCTTTCTCTCTCCTCTCTCTCTTCTCTATATCTCCTTCCTCTCTCTCATCTCTCGCTCTCTCTCTCTCTCCACAACACACACACACAACACACAACACTCACCATACACACACACACACACAACACAACACACACCACACCACACACACACAACACAGAGAGAGACAAAACACACCAACACACACAAACACACACCACACACACACACACAAACACACACACACAACACACACACACCACACATCACACAACCTGCTCCCAATCATACTTCGGTCATGTCCGCATTCTTGTTTTCCATAAAAGTGTCATGGTAGCAACACACACACACACACACACACACAACACACACACACACGCACGAACACGCGCACACACACACAAGCGCACACGCACGCACGCAACGCACTGCACGCTACACGCACGCACACGCACGCAGCACAGCACGCAACCACAACACACACACACACCCAACACACACACACATCACACACACACAACACAACACAACACACAGCACAGCACAACACACAACACTACACACAACACACCACACACACCCACAAGCAACTGCTCCCACCATTCATTACTTCGTGCATTCCCTTTCTTGTTTCCATAAAGGCGTCATTGGTACACACACACACACACAACACAACACACACACACACACACACACGCACCCGCACACACGCGCACACCACTGCACACGCAACACACACTCGCACTCACGCACACATTCGCTACACACACACGGCGCACACGCACCACGCACACAACACACACACACAACAACACACACACACACACACACACACTACACACACAACACACACGACACACACACACAACACTGCTTCCCAATCATACTTTGTCATGATCCCGTTCTTGTTTTCCATAACATAAGGGATTATGTAGCACACAAACACACACACACACAAATCACACACACAACGCAACGCACACAACGCTTACAGCACACGCACACGCACACGCACGCCACGCACGCGCACGCACACGCACACACACCAAACACACACTACACAACACACACAACAACACACACACACACCACACAACTGCTCCCAATCATTACTTCGTCATGTCCCGTTCTTGTTTTCATATAAAGGGTCATGTAGCACACACACACCTCCATCCAGTTCTTTCTCTGATTTATGTTTTCGTTATAACATCGACACGCACACGCAACGCACGCACGCACGCACACGCACACACACACACACACACACACACACACACCACACACACACACACACACAACTGCACTCCCAATCATTAACTTCGTGCTATTTTCCCATTCTTGTTTTCCCATAAAGGGTCCTGTAGCACACAACATATCTCGCTCCAGGTCTTCGCGATTTATGGTTCGTTATAACATCGTTTGGGGCGGGGGGGGCGGGGGGTGGAGGGGGTGTATCTTGTTGCCTTTATCTTTTGTCTCAATCTGTCTCTGCTTTGCTATGTGATGTTATTGTCTATTGTTTTGTTCTCTGTTGCTCGCGTCTCTCTGTTGTAGGTCTGCTTGTTGTTCTCTCTCATCTCTCTCCTCTCTACTCTCCTCTTCAGTCCTCTCTCTTCTCTCTCTCTCCTCTCTATCTCTCTCTCTCTCTCATCTGCTCTCTCTCGCTCTCTCTCTCATCTCTCTCTCTCGCTCCTCGCTCCTCTCTCTCGCTCTCTCTCTCTCTCTCTTTTTCTCTGCTCCTCTCGCTCTCTCTCTCTCCTCTCTCTCTCGCTCTTCTCTCTCTCTATCTCTCTCTCTCTCTTCTCGTCTCTCTCGGTCTCTCGCTCTCTCTCTTCGCTCTCTCTCTCTCACTTTCTCTCATCTCTCTCTTTGTGTGATCTCATCATGTCTTGGCTCTCTTCTCTTCTCTCTCTCTCCTCTCTCTCTTCTCTCTCTCTCTCTCTCTCTCTCTCTCTCTCTCGCGTCTCTCTCGACTCTCATCTCTCTCAGCTCTTCGCTCTCTCGCTCTCGCTCTCTCTCTCTCTGCTCTCTCTCTCTCTTCTCTCTCTCTCTCTCTCCCTCGCCTCTTCCTCCCTCTCTTCCCTCTCTCCATCCGTACCTCTCATTCTTCGTTCTCTCTCATCCTCTCTCCTCTCTCATCTCTCTCCGTCTATCTCATCGTTCTCTCTCTCTACTCCTATATCGTCTCTCCTCTCGTCGTCTCTATGTGTATGTGTATGTGTGAGCGTGTGCGTATGTGTTCGTGTATGTGGATGTATGTGTGTGCGTGCGCATGTGTGTATGTATGTATGTATGTATGTATGTATGTATGTATGTATGTATGTATGTATGCATGTATGCATGTATGCATGTATGTGTGTATGTATGTATGTATGTATGTATGTATGTATGTATGTATGTATCTATGTATGTATGTATGTATGTATGTATGTATGTATGTATGTATGTATGTATGTATGTATGTATGCATGTATGCGTGTATGTGTGTATGTGTGTGTGTATGTATGTATGTATGTATGTATGTATGTATGTATGTATGTATGTATGTATCTATGTATGTATGTATGTATGTATGTATCTATGTATGTATGTATGTATGTATGTGTGTATGTATGTATGTGTGCATGTGTGTATGTATGTATGTATGTATGTATGTATGTATGTGTGTATGTATGTGTGCATGTGTGTATGTGTGTATGTATGTATGTATGTATGTATGTGTGTATGTATGTGTGCATGTGTGTATGTGTGTATGTATGTATGCGTGCATGTGTGTATGTGTGTATGTATGTGTATCTCCTCCCTTTCTTTCGTTCTTTCTTTCTTTTATTTTTGTCTTTCTTTTATTTTTGTCTTTCTTGTTTTTATTCTCCCTTGTCACGTCTCATTCTTTATAGTCTTCTTCGCGTCAAATTGTTTTCCGAATTGCTGACCATATTAAATAAATGAGCTTTAAAACTCAATCTATTTATCGGTGCGTGCTAAATCGTGCTGGCTTGGCTTGTTTTACTGCAAACCAACCAACTAACAAACAAACAACCACAACGACAATTCTTCTACGAAATGCCAGTAAAGGTCACATTTAAAAAATGCACTTTGTGTCACAAAATTGAAATTAGGAAATAATCAACCAGCAAACCAGCAGGTAACTACTCAAATGAAAACGGAAAACAAAATGCTGTACGCAAAATTACAACGGCCCCCAAGGGAAATATTGACCAAACTAAGGACAAACCACAAGGCGTCGTCGAGCGGCAGACATGTTCTTGGTCCACGTCTCGCCTCCTGCGCTTCTCCCTCGAAGCGAGCTGGTTAATGTTTTCATTGCTGTTCTTGGTTTGTTGTTTGTTGT
>CM065701.1:46215399-46232899 GCA_017654935.2 Phymorhynchus buccinoides
TGTCTGTCTACCTGTCTGTCTACTTGCCTGTCTACCTGTTTGTCTATCTGTCTGTTTACCTATGTGTCTGCCTGTCTGCGTGTTTGTCTACCTGTCTGTCTGTCTGTTTACCTGTCTGTCTGTCTGCATGCCTACCTGTCTGTCTGTCTGTCTGCCTGTTTGTCTACCTGTCTGTCTGTCTGTTTACCTGTCTGTCTGTTTACCTGTCTGTCTGTCTGTCTGTTTACCTGTCTGCATGTCTACATGTCTGTTTACCTATGTGTCTGCCTACTTGTCTGCCTGTCTGTCTACCTGTCTGTCTACCTGTCTGTCTACCTGTCAGTTTACCTGTCTGTTTACCTATGTGTCTGCCTGTTTGTCTGTCTGTCTGTGTGCATGTGTACCTGTCTGTCTGCCTGTCTGTCTGCCTGTCTGTCTGCATGTCTGTCTACCTGTCTGCCCGTCTGTCTGCCCATCTACCTGCCTGTCTGCCTGTCTGTCTGTCTGTCTGCCTGTCTGTCTGCCTGTATGTCTATCTGTCTGCATTTCTGTCTGTCTCCCCGTCTATCCTTCTGACTACTTGCCTATCTGTCCGTCTGCTCTGTCTGACCAAAGAGAAAGAGAGTTCTTCTCCGCACTCTTGTTGGTCTGACTGTCTGGTTGTCTGTCTCTTGTCTGTCTGGTCTCTGGTTTTCTTTCTTAAGCTGTTGCTAGCTTTCAAAGAAATGTCATAAGTAAATGTTCCAAGCATTTTACAACTGCCCTCCCCATCCTACAGAACTAACCATTTTCCAAACTCTAGAAATGTTAAAGTAATGGTATAGTTTATGCTAATTAAATATCTATCCACATTCACTTCTCAATGAAAACATTTCTTACATTTATTATAAGTAGGACCAATTGTACAGAAACCCTCTGCCAAATTTCATTAAAATCAGTTCACGACATATTATTACGCAGTTGTATTTACTAACACGCCTATCTACTTTGTACACACTCTAACCTTTTTCCTTCTTTTTTTTGGGGGAGGGGGGAGGCCCAGAGGAAATAAGAATATGGCTCCAGAAACTGCGCTGTTCATGTTTCAAACAATGCAGTTTTGATTTAGGCCTACCGATCATCAAAGAGAATTGGTTAACAAAACTGGGACCAGACTACCTCCAGATAGGTAGTGGGGCGACCATACCTAACCCAGCGGCTAGCAGGTGGCGGATAGCGACACGGCCTTCAGATATGGAGGCTAGCAGTGACATAAGCCATGCTCGACAGGACGAATAAGCTGCTCCGGACCAACTGGCTGGTGTACCTAGGCTCCCTTGCCTTGCAGGACAGGGCGGGGCAACAGGCGGCACTGTTGCCTCCACTGAAAATACCAATGAAATTCCCCATATATCCTATGACGGGTACATCAAACGCGGGTAAGAGCCGCGTCAAAAGCTCTAGCTACGGGGTGGGATCCTCGGTAAACAATCCCCCCTGTGCTCACAGGGTTGGACTCTTCAGTCTTGAGCTAAGGGAGAAGCCCCCCTACAGAAAACTTGATCCAGCCTGCCGAAGACGGAGTGTGTCAGCTACGGCGCAGACTGGAGATACATCAGGACACACACGCATCAACGATTATGGTAATGCGTCAGACAAAATTATCGTCATGGCGTCGTTCCTCACAGCGACAACTGGGGGGGAGCGGAGCTGGGCCCTCTGCCTCAAAGGGGCTGGCCCACCCAAGCGACCGGTGCCTCTGTGGACCTGGCGGTCAGGGGAAAGCAGAGTAGAGCTACTAACCAGTCAACCCAGCCATCCTTCAATCTCAACGTGGCTCAGTGGAATGCAGAAGGGCTGAGGAACAAGAAGCCAGAGCTTCACGAATTCCTCCGCAAAAACAAACTTGATGTCATCTGCATTCCAGAAACACACCTGAAAGATCCTCAACGATTCTTCATAAGAGGCTATGAAGCCTTCCGCCAAGACAGAGCAGACAGACACAAAGGAGGAATTATTACCCTAGTCAAAACCTCAATTCCTGCAGTTGAGATTTGCAGATCTAGAAAAGAAGAACTGGAACACATTACAGTCAAGCTTCTTTTGTCCAGTGGAGATCTACTGATCACCAACTGCTACAGCCCTCCTGCCTCAGGTCTTGCATTACACAGAGTGAAGCTTGAGGAATCCAGGCACATTGTGATTGGAGACTTCAACAGTCATTCACCAAGCTGGGGCTACGAGGAAATGGACTCACGTGGTGAAGAAGTAGAAGACTGGATGATGGATAACAAGCTAATCCTTATCAACCAGCCCACAGACACCCCAACATGTTACTCCAGAGCATGGAAAACCACGTCAACCCCAGATCTAGCTATGGCAACAGAAGATATCCATCGACTCACTTCCAGAGCAGTCAGCACTCAGCTAGGAGGAAGCGACCACTTGCCAGTCATCCTCACCATCTCCAGCATAGGATGCACCGACCACAGTATGGCTCCAAGCTGGAACTTCAAACGAGCCAACTGGGCCCTTTTCAGAGAAATGGCTGACAGTGCATGCAAGGAAGTGGACGATTCCAAACACTTAAACAAAAATGTCCAGCTCTTCACAGAGGCAGTGCTACAGTCAGCAAAGCAGTCCATCCCAAGAGGAAAACGTAGAGAGTACAGGCCATTCTGGAGTGACACCCTGGAGGAGCTGCATGGAAAACTGGACTCCGCCAGAGAAGCCATGGAGCAAAATCCCACGCCAGAGAACACCCAGAAACACAACAGCATCAAAGAAACTTTTAGCCAGCAAAAACAGACTGAGATCCAGAAGAGTTGGAATGACAAGACTAGCAGTCTGAACATGGAGCGGGACCCCAGCAAGCTGTGGAATCTGACCAAAACCCTGAATGAAGACAGAGGAAACAGATCCAGCAAAACTGTCATTGAGGAAGATGGCAAGCACTACTCTGGTAAGAGAGCAGCAAACATCCTGGCAGACTTCCATAAGGAGGAAAGCACAACAACGCTTTCCAACGCCAGAATGCAAGAAGTCCGCAAAGAGATCAAAGAAAGGCTAAAACACCAGAACTCACATCTTCCATGATGGCAGCCTTCTCCGTGGCAGAACTCAATGCAGCTATCAAGAAACTGAAATCAAAGAAAGCCCCTGGAAAAGACGGTATTCTCAACAACATGATAAAAAACCTTGGACCCGTAGCTAGAGAAAAACTCCTCCTTATTCTGAACCAATCCTGGAACTCTGGAAAATTCCCAGATGGATGGAAAGAAGCAGTCATCATCCCCATCCGAAAGAAACAAAAAGACAAAACAAAGAAGTCTAGCTATCGCCCAATCAGATTGCTAAGTTGTCTGGGCAAGGTGATGGAAAGAATGGTGAATGCCAGGCTGCTGAAACACCTGGAAGAGAACCACCTGCTCAGCAACACTCAGTCAGCCTACAGAAAGAACCGCAGCACAGAAGACCAGCTGGCTTACCTTGTCCAGGAGATCGAAAATGCCTTCCAAGAAAAGAAGAAGGTACTTGCTGTCTTCGTAGACCTGACGAAAGCCTTTGACAAGGTATGGAGAGAAGGCCTTCTTCTCAA
Source organism: Phymorhynchus buccinoides (assembly GCA_017654935.2). NCBI lineage: Eukaryota > Metazoa > Mollusca > Gastropoda > Neogastropoda > Raphitomidae > Phymorhynchus > Phymorhynchus buccinoides. Next base: position 46,218,956 of record CM065701.1, read on the forward strand.
GCTGCTCAACAAGAAAGTTGAAGGGAAGATGTACAACTGGATCAAAGACTTCCTCCAGTACCGCACAGCAAGAGTGAAACTAGACAGTAAGATCAGTCACCGAGTCACTCTTCAGCAGGGCGTACCCCAAGGAGGAGTCATCTCCCCGACTCTTTTCCTCATCTTCATAGATGACATTGCGGAGAAACTGACCAAGCATGTCTCCAGATCCCTCCACGCTGATGACTTTGCAGCCTGGAACGCTGCAGAACATCTGTCAACTGCACACCACAGGATGCAGGCAGCACTGGATCATGTCGGAAGATGGGCATCTGACTGGGGTGTAGAAATCAGTACAACCAAGACAGTCACTACAGTCTTTTCACTGTCACCCCTGCCAGAAACTGCAAAACTAAAGTAGAATGAAAGAGAGCTGAAACAGGAAAGCACCCCAACATATCTGGGCGTGAAGCTGGACAAATGCTTGACATGGACCCCTCATCTTAAAGAAGCTGAGAAGAAATCCACCAGGAAGCTTGCCATCATGAAGAAGCTGGCCGGAACATCAACATCTTTCAGACGGTGTACAAGGGCACTGTAAGATCAGTCCTGGGATATGGCAGTTCTGCTTGGGCCACAGCATCCAAAACAAATGCAAATTGTTTGAGCAAAGTGCAGAATGCGGAGCTACGGCTCATCACAGGCGGGATGAAAACGAACCCCATCCAAGCCATGGAAACGCACAGCAGTTTGCGCCCTCTGAAAGACAGGAGACAGGAAAAGGTGCACATTCACAGTGAAAAGCTACTGATAATGCCTTCCCACCCTTTGCACTCTGAGATACAAAAGCCAACCAAGAACAGGCTGAAACGAACCAGCTTCAACCACCTCTCCAAAAGTCTTCACCACAGAAATGAAGACCTGCTACCTGTCTCCTCTGCCGCAATGGAGATGCTACCCGGTTTTGAGGAACCAGAAAACCTCCTGGAAGGGATCTCAATCATCACTGCAGTTCCTAGTACAGAAAAGAAGGACTGTCAAGCCCCCTCCCTCCAGAAGGCTTTGGCAATGGAGATGATTGAGAATCAATACCACCCCAGTGAGTGGAGTCATGTCTTCACTGATGGATCCTCAGAAGGAGCAGTTAAGAACGGAGATGCGGGCATCTTCATCAGGAAAACAGATGGAACACTGATTCCCAAGGCCTTCCCAACAGGAAGAATCTCTTCAAATTACCGAGCAGAAACATCAGCTCTGAAACATGCAACCAAGATCATTGCAAAGTCTGCCAACCCGCCACCGAGTGGTCTTCTTCACTGACTGCAGATCTCTGCTTCAGGCACTCCAAAGCACCAGAAGTGAACAAGACCTGAAGAGCATCAAGAAAACCCTCCATGGTCTCTCAAAACAGTCCTCCGTCACACTTCAATGGGTACCATCTCACTGTGGGATCACTGGAAACGAGACGGCTGACGCTCTCTCCAAAGCAGGCAGCAGAAGGAAGCAGTTCAGCCATCCAGTGACCTACAGAGAAGCCAAAACAATCATCCACAACCACTACCGGTCCCAGTGGAAGAGAAGGCAGGGTGAAGACAGTGGTGTTGATGCAATCCACCAGCTCAACAGACACCAGCAAACAACCCTCTTCCGGCTGAGGACTGGCCACTGCAGACTGCTGAGCCACCTAAAACGACTCACAATCACCCATACCGATGAATGTCCATGTGGTTCAGGATCCCAGACCCCTGAACACATACTACAACATTGCCCAACACATGATGCTCTAGGACGCCAAACCTGGCCAGGGGTGGTGGAGCTGCAGGTGCAGCTTTGGGGCAGCCGCACCAACCTGGAGAAGACAGTGGACTTCGTCATGGCGACCAATTTGAAAGTCTGACGCTGCCAGCTACATCGACCGAAGAAGAAGAAGAAGAAGAAGAAGAAGAAGAAGAAGAAGAAGAAGAAGAAGAAGAAGAAGAGAAGAAGAAGAAGAAGAAGAAGAAGAAGAAGAAGAAGAAGAAGAAGAAGAAGGCTAACAAAATTGTTGCGCTGGAGAGAGAGAGAGAGAGAGAGAGAGAGAGAGAGAGAGAGAGAGAGAGAGAGAGAGAGAGAGAGTGAGTGTGTGTGTGTGTGTGTGTGTGTGTGTGTGTGTGTGTGTGTGTGTGTGTGTGTGCGTGTGTGCGTGCGTGCGTGCGTGTGCGTATACATGTGTGTGCGTGCGTTCGTATATGCGTACGTCTGCATGTGTGTGTGCGTATGTGTGTGTGCGTGCGTCCACGCACACATTCGCATAAATGTGTGTGTGCGCATACATGTATGTTTGCCTATGTGTGTGAGTGTGTGTGTGTGTGTGTGTGTGTGTGTGTGTGTGTGTGTGTGTGTGTGTGTGTGTGTGTGTGTGTGTGTGTGTGTGTGTGTGTGTGTATGAGTGCGTGCTTGATTCCTACAAACATGTAACCGTGCATGCATTTGTTTTCGAGCGCGCATGTGTGTATGCTCCACCCAACTGTAGGTCATTGGTACAGCCATGCATGATTGGGGCGCCTGGAGTATATTGACGGGATGAGGGGGGGGGGGGGTTATAGCAGCCCTGCTCTTTAATCTTTCAGCATCACGGGCTAATGGTAAACACGTGGCCGGCTATCGAACAGTTCAATCCACCACACCCACACCCACGAACAAAGTAATACAGAAGCAGGGACGCACACGCGCGTACAAACACACACGCGCACATGCACACATACATAGCCATGCGCGTACACACACATGACTACACAAAAACACAAACACACACACATACACACACCATCTGTTTGTTTCTGACCAACACACACACACACGAGCGCATACGCATGCACACACACACATGCAAACAGACACAGACACACACACACACATAATACAGATTCACACACATGCGCACACATGCACGCACGCAAGCACACACACACACACACACACACACACACACACACACACACAAGCACGCACAAGCATGTGCTTGCTCTCCCTCTCTCTCTATCTCTCTCTCTCTCATATGCACATACACATATATGCATACACACCCGCGCGCGCGCGTGCCTACACACACATTCGCATAGCAAACATATGCGCGTGCTAACTTGCACTCACACACATACACACACATTCACCCACACAGAGAGAGAGAGAGAGAGAGAGAGGGAGAGAGGAGAGAGGAGAGATGAGAGAGAGAGAGAGAGAGAGAGAGAGAGAGAGAGAGAGAGAGAGAGAGAGAGAGAGAGAGAGAGAGAGAGAGAGAGAGAGAGAGAGAGAGAGAGAGAGAGAGGGAGAGAGAGAGACACTGGACACTGGAACACTTTATTTGACAAGGATACAGATTTTAGAGAGGGAGGAGAGAGAGAGAGAGAGAGAGAGAGAGAGAGAGAGAGAGAGAGAGAGAGAAGAGAGAGAGAGAGAGAGAGAGAGAGAGAGAGAGAGAGAGAGAGAGAGAGAGAGAGAGAGAGAGAGAGAGAGAGAGAGAGAGAGAGAGAGAGAGAGAGAGGAACAGAGACAGACAGAAACAGGCAGAGAGAGACAGAGAGAGAGTAATAGAGAGACTCGTAGTACTTGGCTTGAAAATAAAACGAAAGATAAAAAGAAAATCCGTTTGTGTCCATTTTTGTACATTGTGGACAAAACAAAGCCAAAAATGAAAATCATTTTCCTCAGAGAAAGAAAGAAAACTGAGACAGAGAAAGAGACAGACAGACAGATAGAAATGACGAATATTCCAAAGGAAAAACACACACGAATATTCCACTGTTTTGGAGGGAGAAGTGGGGCAGTGAGTAGATGCCCCGTGCCTCCATACGGGGAGCTGGAGATCCTGCCCCCTCCACGAGTCTCTCCCCGTGGGGATAATTTGTGGTCTTTCAAAAAAAAAAATAGTTCCCCACCTTCTGGAAGTTCAGTGATTGTAGCTTCCTCTTATCTTTCACTCTCTTTGATTCTGCCTTTTCCCGTTGCTTTCTATCGTCTACTATCTTTCTGACTTATTTGCCCATTCTCCTGCCTTTTTTGTAAAAACATCTTCAAATCTTTGAGCTCCTCCGAAATCGGAATGTGTCGGCTGTGCAGCGGGGAGACCAGTCACAACTGAAAACCTGACACGTGCGTACCTTACCCATGATGGCCTTATGGCCAGGGAACGCAGAAGAAGACGAGAGAAGCAATACAAGGAGAAGAAGAGTGGTTGGGAGGGGGGTGATGGGTGTGTTAGAGAGACAGGGTTGCGAAGGAAAAACAGGCGTGTAGCCAAGGATATAGATTTTAGGCAACGCCTATTCTTCCAATCTGTCAGAGAGGAGAGAGAGAGAGAGAGAGAGAGAGAGAGAGAGAGGAGAGAGATAGAGAGAGAGAGAGAGAGAGAGAGAGAGAGAGAGAGAGAGAGAGAGAGAGGAGAGAGAGAGAGAGAGAGGAGAGAGAGAGAGAGAGATAGAGAGAGAGAGAGAGAGAGAGAGAGAGAGAGAGAGAGAGAGAGAGAGAGAGAGAGAGAGAGATTGAGAGAGAGAGAGAGAGAGCGAGAGAGAGAGAGAGAGAGAGAGAGAGAGAGAGAGAGACGGAGAGAGAGAGAGAGAGGAGAGAAGAGAGAAAGAGACGAGAGAGTTTGAGAGAGAGAGAGAGAGAGAGAGAGAGAGGAGAGAGAGAGAGAGAGAGAGAGAGAGAGAGAGAGAGAGAGAGAAGGAAGAAGAAGGAGAAACAGGCATGTAGACAAAGAGACGGACAGAGGGACAGAACAGAGAAGAACAAACAATGATCGAACGAGAGAGAGAGAGAATGGGGAGAGAGAGAAATAATGAGAGAGAGTGTGTGTGTGTGTGTGAGAGAGAGAGAGAGAGAGAGAGAGAGAGAGAGAGAGAGAGAGAGAGAGAGAGAGAGAGAGAGAGAGAGAGAGAGAGAGAGAGAGAGAGAGAGAAAGAGAGAGAGAGGTGATTATACAGGAGCAGGGTTTGAAAGGAGGGAGTTGTGTTAAACAAATTACCCACACAAAGAAGATTTACATCTTGTTGTTAGCGCACGTAATAGAACGTATATCATCGACCTTGTGTTTCCTTTTTCCCGTGAATGCGTTTACCGTCAAATTTATTGGTCAGTTATTATTACACCTTTCATTTTTTGTGCTTTGTTACTTACTTACTTCCTTTCTTTCTAGTCTTCTGTTATTTATTTATTTCTTACTTTCTTTTTTTTCTGTATTGTTTTATTTATTTCTGTTATTCCCTTTTTTATTCTTTCATACATTTTTTGTTAATAGTTTTTTTTTCCTTTATTCTAAATTCATTTCTTTTGATATAATTATGTAATAGTCTGGGGGTTGTTGATAGACGCCTTACTGTTAAGTGTGTGTGTGTGTGTTGTTGTTGTGTGAGTTGTTGCTGTTGTGTGTGCTGTTGTTGCTGTTGTGTGTGTTGTTGTTGTTGTTGTTGTGTGTTGTTGTGTGTTGTTGTTGTTGTGTGTGTTGTTGTTGTTGTTGTTGTTGCTGTTGTTCTGTGTTGATTTTGTTGTTGTGTTGTTGTTGTTGTGGTGTTGTTGTTGTTGTTTTGTTGTTGTTGTGTTGTTGTTGTTGTTGTTGTTGTTGTTTTGTTGTTGTGTGTTGTTGTTGTGGTGGTGGTGTTGTTGTTGTTGTTGGTGTTGTTGTGTGTTGTTGTTGTTGTTGTGTGTGTGTGTTCCGGAAAGACGAAAACAACATACTGACAGACAGGCTTATTGTGTTATAAATTCGAAAGTCTTACCGTAAATTATCAACTATGTCCCCCCTAACCCACCTCTTCACTTTTCCCTTTGGTTTTATCCTTGTTATATAGGCATGGTGTTAAAAAAAAGTATACGTACTTATCCGTTTAACTCTCTCTCTCTCTGTCTCTCTCTCTCTCTCTCTCTCTCTCTCTCTCTCTCTCTCTCTCTCTCTCTCTCTCTCTCTCTCTCTCTCTCTCTCTCTCTCTCTCTCTCTCTGTTGTAAATCATTTAAAGGCTAGGGTCAGCTTGATCAGGCTAAGACTAGGGGTGTCACCACTGAAAGTTCATAAGCTACGTTTCCAAAGAAATTTAAATGCAAATTGTCTTTTCTGTCAGTTTTGTAGAGATCAAATTGAGAATGATGTTCATTTTGTTTTAAAATGCCCAATGTATAAAGAACTACGACAACAGTACATTCCATCAAAATACTTTAATAAACCATCTCTATTCAAATTGACAATGCTTCTTTCTTCCGATAACAAATAGCTAATTATTAGGTTGGCTTTGTACCTTGAAAAGGCATTCAAATTACGCAACATATGTATGGAAGATCTGTAGTAACTTGATTGATTGATCGGTGTGTTTATCGATTCATTCAGGCATTTATTATGTCTTTGTGGCATTTCTTCTTGTTGAGAAAATATAAATGTTATAGTTGAATAATGTCTAATTATGTATAAGTCTTAACTTTTTTCCCCATTCTGTTTCTGCATGATAGCAAGCGTTGTTAACACTCCAGTGATATGGGCCTATGGCCTAATCATTAAACATTCTAGTGTCCAGTCTCTCTCTCTCTCTCTCTCTCTCTCTTCCCTCTCTCTCTCTCTCTCTCTCTCTCTCTCTCTCTCTCTCTCTCTCTCTCTCTCTCTCTCTCTCTCTCTCTCTCTCTCTCTCTCTCTCTCTCTCTCTCTCTCTCTGGCAATTGGTCCATCGGGACTGTAAATCATCCTCATTAATATCAGTAAAATATGGTGTGCCTCAGGGCTCAGTCTTGGGTCCCATTCTTTTTACTATATATATAAATGATTTACCTTTACACATCTCCTGTCCCTGTGAACTTTTTGCCGATGATACTACTTTACACGACATGAACAAGACTGCTGACTTAGTACTTACCAACTTACAAAATGACGTGAACAACTTAGTTACATGGACTGAATATAACCACATGGCCCTTCATCCTAAAATATCAAAGCTTATGCTAATTACCACAAGACAAAAGCGACAGAACATAAAGTCTGATTTACCAAAAATTAAAGTACATGACAAGTTTATAGAAGCAGTGGACTCGCATACTATACATGGTCTGGGGGTTGACAACAATCTTTCTTGGTCGTACCATGCCTCTATTCTCACTCGTAAGTTCTCTAAAAAAAATATTTCAACTAAACAGAATCAAGCACTTTCTTCATATTCACACCAGAAAACTCTTCTTTCATGCATATATTCAACCTGACATTGATTATGTTTCAACTTCTTTGGATCAAGCAAGCAAAAACTGTCTAAGACATTTAGAAAGTATTTATAAACGTGCAATTAAACTAATTCTTCTTAAATCATCAACACTACAAATTTCTGATTATAAAACTGTTAACATACTTCCCTTCCACTCCAAATGCCAATTTAATAAGGGTGTATTTATGCATAGCATTTTAAATGGACTCGCACCGCCTTATTTATGTAAAAGGTTTCCTGTAACTCAGGTGCGGAATAAAGAAACCATACTCCTCCCCCGACCTAGAACAGACTTATTTATTTTATCGTTGACATACTCAGGTGGAAGGTTGTGGAATGAAATCCCTGAGTGCATAAAAACTAAAAGCACATTGCTGTCATTTAAAAGATGCTTTAATACATATTTATTCGAAAGGTTATAACAGTTCATTCTCCCCTTTTCTAAACTTATCTATTGTGCATGTTATAATCCTAGTAAGTGCACATGTCTGTAGCTTATGCTCCTATTATCTGATATTGTAAAATTGTCAATTGATTACTTGTCTAACTATGATTTATGTGTGTGAAAGGAATTGTGAGAATGTTGATTTACATTTCATGTTTTCTTGTTCTTTGGATTTGCTACATTTGATTGTTACATTGTTTACTTTTGAACCATTTGAGTTTGTTTTGTAATTTATTTATTTATTTATTCACTTCATATGTCATTATTTTAGAGGACCTGATGAAAATAAGCTATTTCTGCTTACTCAGTTTATCCTCATTAACAATTTCGAGTTCGAGTTCGAGTTCGAGTTCTCTCTCTCTCTCTCTCTCTCTCTCTCTCTCTCTCTCTCTCTCTCTCTCTCTCTCTCTCTCTCTCTCTCCTCTCTCTCTCTCTCTGTCTATCTCTCTCTCCTCTCTCTCTCTCTCTCCTCTCTCTCTCTCTCTCTCTCTCTCTCTCTCTCTCTCTCTCTCTCCCTCTCTCTCTCTCTCTCTCTCTATCGCTCTCTCTCTCTCTCTCTCTCTCTCTCTCTCTCTCTCTCTCTCTCTCTCTCTCTCTCTCTCTCTCTCTCTCTCTCTCTCTCTCTCCTCTTCTTCTCTCTCTCTCTCTATCTATCTATCTATCTATCTATCTATCTATCTATCTATATATATATATCTATACAAGGCTGAGCGTCAGTGGCGGGCCTCAAAACTAGAAATACATCGTCAGATATATCAGTTTCTTCGTAACATCTTCACTCTTCTTCTGGCCAAGGCAAAAACAAGCTATTTTTCATCTAAAATTCTTGAAGCCAACACAACAAAAGTCCTGTTCTCCACCATGTCTGATCTCCTAGGCAACAAGAAATCAAGTCCTCTGCCATCAAATATCAGTCCTGACAAACTGCCAGAAACCTTTTCCTCCTTCTTCTCCACCAAGATTATCGATCTACGATCAAAAATCGACTCCATGCCTTTTCAACCAACTATTCCAGACCCATCATTCACTGGTGTCCCCCTTCTCTCTTTCAAGCCGGTGTCTGAGACCGAAGTTCTTTCTACTTTGAAAGAAATGCATTTTAAATCCTGTGATCTTGACCCCATCCCAGCCTCTCTTTTCTCACAAATCTATCAACACCTTCTGCCATCAATCACCAACATCATCAATTCTTCTTTAGTTTCAGGTGTGTTTCCTTCTGCTTTCAAAACCGCTCTTGTAAGGCCCCTTCTCAAGAAGAACAATCTGGATCCTAATAATCTGAAAAACTACAGACCTGTATCTAACCTCCCTTTTCTCTCCAAACTCCTTGAGAAGACTGTCCTGAAACAACTTAACGATCATCTATCCTCAAACAATCTTCATCATCCTTATCAGTCTGCCTATAGAACCAACCACAGTACAGAAACAGCCCTTGTTCAAATCGTCAATGACCTCTTACTTGCTTCTGATGCTGGTCAAATCTCTCTTTTGACACTTCTTGATCTCTCTGCTGCCTTTGATACCATAGACCACTCCATTCTTCTGTCTCGTCTTGAACATACTTTTGGAATTAAGGGCCCTGCTCTTTCTTGGTTTTCCTCTTACCTTTCTGATCGTTTTCAATCAGTTCTGGTCAATGGTCGTCAGTCTGAACAGGTTAGGCTTTCTTGTGGAGTCCCCCAGGGGTCTGTGCTTGGTCCTGTCTTGTTTACTTTGTATACGTCACCTCTTGCCAATGTCATCGACCAGCACAACATGAAACATCACTTCTATGCAGATGACTCACAACTCCAAAACAGTACAACCCCTGAAGATCTAGATTCCATTCTTACAGAAAGTAACAACTGCTATATTGATATTCAAAATTGGATGGTTCAAAATAAACTTCAATTAAATGGTGAAAAAACCGAAGCAATGCTTGTAGGGACAAAAAACAAACTAGCCTCTGTTTCCATAGAGTCAATCCAACTGGGTAACAATATCATTCCCCTCTCAGACTCAGTCAAAAACTTAGGTGTCACTTTGGACAATACTCTTTCCATGCAGAGTTTCCTGACTCAGACCTGTCAGTCCTGCTACTATCAAATTCGTTGCATTGGCTATATTCGTAAATACCTCTCAGATGAAGCCACAGCAAAGCTTGTTACTTCCCTCATCCTATCTCGTATTGACTACTGTAATGCTCTCCTTTCTGGCCTATCAGTCTCTTCTCTATCTTGTCTCCAGCGTATTCAAAACACAGCTGCTCGTCTTGTCCTTAGGAAGAAAAAGTTCGATCATGTTAGCCCTCTTCTGCGTTCTTTGCACTGGCTTCCTGTCGCAGACAGAATTGAGTATAAATTAAACACACTTTGCTATAAATCTATTCATAAAGCTGCTCCATCTTACCTCTGTGACAATATTTCCATCTATACGCCAGCTCGCACTTTACGTTCAGTTTCTGACCATCTTTCTCTCCAGATCCCTAGGTATAAGCTTTCAACTGTTGGTCGGCGCTCTTTTGCTGTCTCAGGACCGACCTCCTGGAACAAACTTCCGCTCTCCCTCCGTCAGCGACCGACTCTCTCTGCTTTCAAAGCTAACCTCAAAACCCACCTGTTCCCCCGTCATTAAAGCTCCTCTCTCTTTATCTTCTCTCTCTTGCCATTAGGTCTGTTTCTGCTATATTCCATTTATGTTATCCGTGTGTGTTCCCGTTGTATTGCGTTTGTGTTTGAATGCGCTTTGAATGCTAACGTGTGTGTGCGCTTTGATTTGATTTCTATCAAGATTCATCGCCGTATAAATACTGTATGTTGTTGTTGTTGTATCTCATATTGGAATTAAGCATTATCGACCACGACCACAAAATTAAGAAAACACGTGGAGAAACAAATGACACTAGGGGACTCTTAGGCTCGGTGTCCACCTCTGTTGTACGGAGGACCCAGCATGTTTGACAATCGTGAGACAAATGGCACCACGCCTTGTTGCTTTTGACTTGCTGACATGTTATTCACACATGCACGTCTGCTTCTTTTGGTCTCCCTTCCCCAAGACCCAAACAACATGGGCAACAGTCGGTGTGAATGACATGGCAGCAGGTGTGAAAAATAATCAGACTGACACAAAACAGATGCTTTGTATTAGCCAGCACACGAGATGTACACCGACCCTTAGAGTCGCACATCTTTCATGAGAGGGAGGCCTATATAATGCAATTATGATAACACGTTTAGCAGTTATATACTATTACTTACATATAGTACATATCTATATTGTTAAAAACTCGGGACTTTACTGGTGTTGCACTGCCTCCGGGCATTGCAGCCAGTATTGTTCCCACCATCTTTGTATTTACAAATGTCCCATATGTGTCTATGACCGAGAGGACGTAAAACACCATTTTTCATTCATTCACGTTTAGCAGTTATCTAATTATTTACCAGGAAAAATATGGCCGATAAAGCGAATCGGCCGATAAAACGAACATCGAGATACTGTATGACGCAATTATGCAAGTCAAAAGCAATGACGTCAAAATTAAATGTTGCAGTTCAAATTCAAATTATTTCCCTTTTTGTGATGTGTGTGTGTGTGTGTGTGTGTGTGTGTGTGTTTATTAATTCTACAACTTGACAGAAGCACGAGTAAAAGACAATGATTTTGTTTTCTTGAGTGATTTTAACGCCATGCAGGGTCTTTCAATTCACCTTCCAACTTCACACTCAACCATGTAAACGTCAAAAGCGTGTTGTCAGTTTGTCTGCCTCTGTTTTTTGGGGGGTAAAGAGGAAAAATTAGAGAGAAAAAGTGGCCAATAAAGCGAAATTGAAGATTTCAGCTTTGACCGTAAAAACGAACAAAATAACACATGCTTAAGAAGAAAAAATTCTGTTCCAGAGGAAAAATGGCCGATTAAGCGGCTTTGGCCGATTATCCGATGGCCAATTAAACGGATTCCACTGTATTGAGAAATGTTCAACGGCGCTTAAAACCTTTAAGCTCTCTAAGCTAAACGTTTTACAATTGATCTAAACTGATCCCTATAACCACAAACCCTTACGTACATGCACAGACATGCCACTCCCCCATTCTCACACACCAATCTATATTATAATTAATATCAGAGCTTCTGAAAATGTACAGATTGTGCGTATTTACGCACTAGAGCTCTCAAATCACCCCCTAGAATCTGAAACTGTGCGTGAGATTCACCCTTTAAAATATCATTTAGGGGGTGAGATGACGCATTAGTCGCTGGGCTAGTTTCTCACAACAGGCATGCAAAGTCAAAACTCTCAGTTTTGAATGATAGGTATTGTTGTGTCCTCTGCCATCTTTTCTTTCATATTTATAAAGGACAATCTTTAACATGGTATCTAAATGGTCTTATAAGTGCTTTAAAACGAGTAGGTCAATGCATTTTCTTCAGCTAGGCTAGACTTTAGACAGTGTTTTCTCAAAATGGCCGACGCTCACGCTACTCACTTTAAATGCTCATAACTCGGGAATGGAAAAAGGAACAAGAATGGTTCCTGTTTCAATAGAAAGAGAATTGTCTGGAGTTTTTAAATGTATAATTTTCTCAGAATGGTCAGTTTGACACTTAATGTCCCTTTGGTGGTGCTGGGTCACAATTATGATGACGCGTGATGACACAACCATTACTTATCAGTAAATTAGTTCCACGTCTTTCAATCCTCTGTTTGGCCTTTCTGTCACAAGCTGTCTAAGCCAGATCTAAAATTATATTGGATTGCGCGGAATGCCCAAATCGTTGAAAGCTCATTGCGCATGGCGAGGGGTTGGAAATGTGCAGGTGATGGAGCTTCAACGCATGGCAGCAGCATGACGCATCCGCACACGTATGACGGGGGACTGTCCGAGTGTTCGAATAAGAAAATGTCAACCAAGGTGTTCGAAGTGCAAATTGTGACGATCAACTGAAACCAAATGTCCTTACCTTTGCGGAGTTTTGCACTGCATCGGAGTGTCCTGTATTGATTCTGTTTAGGTTCTGGGCAGACGGGGAAGGGAGAAGGCGGGATAACGTGAGTGGGGTAGGTAAGGGTGCTAGTTGTTTGGGGCAGGGCAGGGTTGATGTAAACCAGGGGTGCTATGCAAATGAGCACGTGGCCAGTGGGCTAACAACAATGACGTCAATTGTCGTGGCACGTGCAGCGGGTCAGATTCAAGGAGGGTAGTGGCATTTGGATAGATCTACTTGTGTGTTCTATCTCTGTCTGTCTGTCTGTTTTTCTCTGTCTGTCTGTATGTACATGTATCGGCTACATGAATGCGTGTTATGCAGCAGCTCAGATTAGGCTCTTTCGATTGTCTCCCCTGCTATGTTAACTGATCCTATCTATAAAAAAAACACCATAAAATAACTCTTGACAACTGATGGTTCCAGTGTGCAGCCAGCTTTCTGGAAGTAGAGCTACTTTGGGCCCAGATTTCAGCGCCAGAAATGTCGACTGACTGGCTGAATGGATGACATTACGACGGCTGGAACAACCTGTCAGACTCAGGTGTTCTCTCTCTCTCTCTCTCTCTCTCTCTCTCTCTCTCTCTCTCTCTCTCTCTCTCTCTCTCTCTCTCTCTCTCTCTCTCTCCTCGGTCTCTCTCTCTCTCTCTCTCTCTCTCTCTCTCTCTCTCTCTCATCTCGTCTCTCTCTCTCTCTCTCTCTCTCTCTCTCTCTCTCTCTCTCTCTCTCTCTCTCAATGTGTGTGTGCGTGACCATGGACTTCAAGCCGAATAAGACGCAAGATAGTTGTCACAAAATAAGCTAACACATTGGAGAACTGATAACTCACGCTCAAAAACGGATAACTCGAAAACACTGGATAACTCAATAATTGTTGGGTCCCAGTATAATAATCGTTATGTTGAAAAGTCTTTTTAACTCAAAATAACATTTCAGTCCCTTCAATTAAGCGATTTGTACTGTAATTAGTCCCCGAGCCGAAGGTTCGGGGGGTATTGTTTCTGTCTGGTCCGTCCGGCGTCCGGCGTCCGGCGTCGGGGGGTACTGTTTATGTCTGGTCCGTCCGGCGTCCCTCCGTCCGGCTATTTCTCAAAAACTATTCTATCTATCATCATCAAATTTGGTATACTAGTTTGCCAAGATGCAAGCTATCCACTGATGTATTTAGTTTTACATTAAGGTCAAGGTCGCGCCAGTTACGGGGTTCAAAACCCGGGTTCAAACCCCGAAACACATAATCGCAAATATCTCGCGAAGTTTTGCATGTATTTCAATGCAGTTTTTTTCACAACATTTCTTGATGAATGGTCTATCACACAGTTGTCATGAATTTTTATGT
>CM065701.1:46247899-46250399 GCA_017654935.2 Phymorhynchus buccinoides
AACCAACGAAAAAACAAACATGTCCGTTGGTAAATAATGCATCATAAGCTACGTGTGGGTGCCTGTATAAAATGCCCTTGGCTATATCTAGCCTTTCTATATTGGTTTTTAAAGGCAAGTGTTTATTCAATTCAATTCAATTCAAAACATAGTCACAAAAGATTACTTTCAGAGCAACAACAAGCTCAAAGCTTATACCGTGCTCCTTAAATCATACTCAACTGACTAGATGGAGACTGCATATACATTTTATAACAATGATCGAAATTGAAGAAACTGTTAAGCAATATTGATTACATTATCCTCATAATGCAAAAAAGTCTTTCTATTAACTCAAAAGGGCGGATTTCTAAACCGGATGTTTTTCAAAAGCGCGTACAGATCCATGATTCAAAAGCGCAGAAGGTGACCTACCAGAAAATGAGTGTGGAGCACGGGAGACACGAACAATGCAACTCGGTCAGCCGTTCATGACAAAAATCAGCAATGGTGTTACAGGCTGTTACGTGGTGGTGTTTATAATTGTAGTAATACAGCTAGTAATAAAATAGTGCTAATGGTACAGACATCACAGGGTGTCATCCAGATCTATTCTTCTGGGACCCGTCCATCTACCCGTACACTGGAAGGTATGCCGATGTTGGGGGGACACGGGAGCTATATGAACTGGTGGGGCAGGGGGGGGGGGGGGGGGGGGGGTCCCTGCTTATGAACGACGAATAGGAATTGTTCGGAAATAATTAAGGGGAGTGATCTCGCCTAATTCAATCGGTCAAACAGGGGGAATTATTCTACCATCAGGTAGATCCCCAGCCGTCGCCTCGTGTGTTTGAGGAGACACACAGCATGAGCATGTAGAACGCAGTGCCTCATTCTAAATTTGATGTAATTTATATTTTTACGTCACAGTTCTATCACTTTGTAGCAGCTGACCACCCCTTATTTTTCTAAAAAAAACCAAATGTTTGCAAGTCGCTGACACGCATCCTGCGGTTTCAAACTTCCACGCCATGCCGCCATGATTGCCGTGGTTTTGACCGAGTAAGTCGATGGAATCAACTCTAATTTTCACGAAGTGCTCTCCCCTAGGTTGTTTTGTTATCCGAAAATCGTCTATTGACGCGCTTTCGTAATTTTGTTTTCCGCGCTTCTAATATACCAATACGCGCTTTCATGAATGTTCCCTCAAGAGCAGCCCAGGAACAGAGAATGATTTCAAAGCGTTCTAATGGTTCCTTCGACTGTTTCTTTTCCATTACTGTTCGTTCCCCTTCTGTAAGCAGTTATCTGCTCACGACATCTTGCAATCATTAGTTTACTCCCAGTAATAAGAATGGCGGTAAGCGATCGTCTAGCGCTGTTTTATTAGATGGTATCTCGTGCCATTTCTCTGTTACTATACATCAACAGGCACACGTCGAGAGCGACAGAGAGAGAGAGAGAGAGAGAGAGAGAGAGAGAGAGAGAGAGAGGGGTAGGGATGAGAGAGAGAGGGGGGGGGTAGGGATGAGAGAGAGAGAGAGGGGGTAGGGATGAGAGAGAGAGAGGGGGGGGGTAGGGATGAGGAGAGAGAGAGAGAGAGGGGGGGGTAGGGATGAGAGAGAGAGAGAGAGAGGGGGGGTAGGGATGAGAGAGAGAGAGGGGGTAGGGATGAGAGAGAGAGAGAGGGGGGTAGGGATGAGAGAGAGAGAGGGGGGGTAGGGATGAGAGAGAGAGGGGGGGGCGGTGGTTGTCTTCCTCTGATGAGAGAGAGAGGGGGGGGGTAGGGATGAGAGAGAGAGAGGGGGGGTAGGGATGAGAGAGAGAGAGGGGGGTAGAGATGAGAGAGAGAGAGAGGGGGGTAGGGATGAGAGAGAGAGAGAGGGGGGGGTAAGTAGGGATGAGAGAGAGAGAGGGGGGGGGTAGGGATGAGAGAGAGAGACAGTCAGAGATAGACAGAGAGAGAGACAGAGAGGGAAGGGACGAGAGGAGAGAGAGAGAGAGAGAGAGAGAGAGGGAGAGAGAGAGAGAGAGAGAGAGAGGGAGGAGAGAGAGAGAGAGAGAGAGAGAGAGAGAGAGAGAGAGAGAGAGAGAGAGAGTCCCTTCAACACAGAGAGTCTTACAATTTGTAGCTTTGCGAAAGGGAGCCAGAGAAGGCTTATAAGCAGAGTAGCAGAAAAAAACCGAGAGAGAGAGAGAGAGAGAGAGAGAGAGAGAGAGAGAGAGAGAGAGAGAGAGAGAGAGAGAGAGAGAGAGAGAGAGAGAGAAGGCTGAGAGAGAGAGAGAGAGAGAGAGTGAGAGAGAGAGACATACAGAGAGAGAGAGTGTGTGTGTGTGTGTGTGTGTCTCTCTCTCTCTCTCTCTCTCTCTCCCTCTCTCTCTCTCTCTCTCTCTCTCTCTCTCTCTCTCTCTCTCTCTCTCTCTCTCTCTCTCTCTCTCTCTGTGTCTCTGCTCTATCTTTGTCTCTGTCTCTGTACGTCTCTCTCTATCCCTCTCTCTCCCCCCCCCCCTCTCTCTCTCT
>CM065701.1:46262899-46267364 GCA_017654935.2 Phymorhynchus buccinoides
ATTTGAAATTCATTATGTCAAGGTTTAGATGTGGAGTATCTGAGATTTTAGTACATCACTATCGTTATAAGAGACACACTGAAGCTGACTTAATTTGTCCACTATGTAAGAAAACAAGGGAAGATGATGTTCATTTTGTGTTATGTTGTCCTGCCTTGTATGATTTAAGAAAACGGTACATTTTGCAAACGTTCTACAAACATCCAAACCAGTTTCGTTTTAGTTTACTCTTAGCTTCTACGAATGAAAAAATTGTAAGAAACCTGTCGATTTATTTATACAAAGCTTTACGTTTGCGATCAGTTATGATATCATGAGATACATTAATTTGTTAATATTATTATAATCAGTTGTATATGATGTTTTGTTTATCCTGTACCCCCTTCATGAGGGGCAAAGGCCTAAATGAATAAAAATCATTGTCATTGTCATTGTCTCTCTCTCTCTCTCTCTCTCTCCTCTTTCTCTCTCTCTCTCTCTCTCTCTCTCTCTCTCTCTCTCTCTCTCTCTCTCTCTCTCTCTCTCTCTCTCTCTCTCTCTCTCTTATAAGTAAGCTACACACAGGCATGGTGGCATACATCCACAAATCAGTGAACTATAGACAAGTGCATGACTTCGATAGGTACAACATAGAAGGTATCTGGATTGAAATTCGCATAAAGGGTCACACACCAATTATTGTGGGATTTTTATATAGAAACCCCGATGAACGAGTGGAGTGGTTTAATCGTTTTTCATCTATGATGGACAATGTTTCCTTATCCTATACTGATATCATATTGCTTGGTGATTTAAACTTTGATTTACTCAAACCCCATGATAACTGGAAACATATCTATGAATCTTACAAGCTTATCACAACTTCTTAATAATCCCACCAGAATAACACTACAGACTCAAACACTCATTGATCATATATACGTCACTAATCCAAAGCACATTGTAGAAACGTCTGTTCCTGTCTTCGGATTAAGCGATCACTTCCCTATATGTTTAACATGGTCAAAAAAAGGCGTCAAAATCCCTAAATGCTCTCATAGGTGTGTATCATTTCGTAGCTACAAATCCTTTAACCCTGAGCATTTCTTATACGATCTATGTACGACCGACTTTTCCACTGTGTTTCAGTACACTGACCCCAATAAAGCCCTTGAAAAATGGTATAATACCTTCATCCAAATATATGATAAACATGCCCCTTTTATAACCAAACGTGTCAAGCCTGAAGGTAAACCCCCATGGTTAAACGATAATATAAATGCGGAAATAAAGACTCGTGAAAATTTAGTACAAACAACTGGTAAGGACGTGGCTTTTAAAAAGCAGCGAAACAAAATAACAAATATGAAGCGAGTTGCAAAGAAAAAGTATTTTGGTGATCTTATACAATCTAAAAAAGACTCAAAATCTATCTGGAAAGCAATTAACCAATTATCCTGTAAATCTTCAACTCATAGCGCGCCCTTGGCTAACGATCTCTCTGTAGAAGAACTCAACAATCATTTCTGTACCATAGCCGATAAAACTATACTAGCTGACCGAACTAGTTCTAACGATCTTTTGTTACTGAAGGAGTACTGTGACTCCAAAAAACTAGGCCCTAAACTCAGTTTTCAGTATATGGCTGTACATGAGGTGTACCAAGAATTACTTCAACTCAAGCATTCTAAATGTTGCGGCTTAGATCATATTGATAATTATATCTTAAAGTTATCTGCGCCTATTATCACTGACTGTCTTACCTATATTTATAACCTTTGCATTGAGAAAGGCTGTTATCCCCAATTATTTAAAGACGCGAAGGTGATACCACTATATAAATCTGGTGACCCCCAAGATCCGTCAAACTACCGACCTATATCTATTTTGTCTAACCTCTCCAAACCTCTAGAAAAGCACTTAAAACGTAATCTTCAGACATACTTTACTACACATGATCTTTTCCATTGTAACCAAAGTGGCTTTAGAGAAAATCATTCCTGCCAAACAGCACTCACTAATCTAGTCGAACAGTGGCATTCTAATATTAACAATGACCTTCTCACCGGTGTTATTTTCGTTGACTTTGCTAAAGCCTTTGATGTTATTGACCATGCCCTTCTATTAAAAAAAACCTATCATTGTACGGTTTAACCCAAGATTCTATCGCCCTCGTTTCGTCCTTTCTATCTGACAGACGACAAACCGTCTCCAAAGATATTATTACATCTTCATTGCAATCAGTCAATTATGGAGTTCCCCAAGGCTCTGTCTTAGGACCTATACTCTTCACCATTTATATAAATGACCTCCCGCTTCATCTTACTTCACCATGTGAACTTTTTGCAGACGACACCACAATCCATAAAAACGGTTATAATGCTGACTCAATCTGTTCTGAATTGCAGAGTGACATTAATAATTTAGTTGACTGGTCAGAGCAAAATCATATGGCATTACATCCAAAAAAATCTAAATTCATGTTAATCACAACAAGACAAAAGAGGCAAAACTTTAAAAATCAATTAAGTGCACCAACTATCTATGAAAAGTCTCTAGAAGAAGTTACTTCACACAGATTACTCGGCCTATACATTGACAACAACTTATCATGGTCAAAACACATGCAAATACTGGCCAAGAAAATCTCAAAAAAAGTATTCCAGCTTAATAGAATAAAGCACTTTTTGGATCAACATACCCGTAAACTTTTTTTCCATGCCTATATTCAGCCTGACATTGATTATGCATCAACATGTTGGGATTCAGCTAGTAAAAACACACTCAAACACGTTGAAAGATTATATAAACGTTCTCTTAAACTCATACTCCTTAAATCGTTCTCCCTAGAAACCATTGACTATAAAGAACTCAACATTCTACCATTTGATTTGAAATGTCGACTAAACAAAGGTACCCTTATGTACAAGATCATAAATAAGTTAGTACCAAAATATCTTATTACTAAATTTAAAGTCCATGCAATTCGAAGCAAAACCAAATTAATAATGCCCCGCCCCAGAACAGATCTATATAAAGCATCCCTTACATACTCAGGTGGTAAACTGTGGAACGACATCCATGATAATTTCAAAAATAAAACTAGCGTATCTTCCTTTCGCAAATCTTATCACAAGTACATAATGGACAATCTTGTCCACCAGTTATGTTAATGAGTTTTACTGCAATTATCAACTTATGCCAAGATTCTTGTAAATTTTGCATGTCTCTCTGTATATCTGTTTAATGTTCCAATTTGATTCTCTGTCATTTATTTCATGTGCCAATTTTTGTTTCATTTTCTTGACTTGATTGTTTTTATGTCAATTTTGCATTGCCTGATGCATGGTGTGAGTGTGTGAGTGAGAGGGCCAGGTGTAAGGAAGCTATTGTAGCTTATCCTTTTTACCCTCAATAAAACATTCGTATTATTCGTATTCGTATTCTCTCTCTCTCTCTCTCTCTCTCTCTCTCTCTCTCTCTCTCTCTCTCTCTCTCCTCTCTCTCTCTCTCTCTCTCTCTCTCTCTCTCTCTCTCTCTCTCTCTCTCTCTCTCTCTCTCTGTATGAGTGTGGAAGTATGTGTGTCACATTATGTATAACGTATTACTCTATGTCATTCTTATTTCTCTGGAAATGCCCCATGCTACATCTCTGACATGCTTTCTGTTTATACTCCATCAAAGCAATTGCGGTCATCTTCAGATTCCAAAATTCTCTGTGTTCCTAGTACACGAACAAAAATGTTTGGTGAGCGCTCCTTTTCCTTTTCGGCCCCATCAGTTTGGAACTCCTTACCACGCGAAATTCGCCATATCCAGTCCTTGCAATGTTTCAAATCAGCTCTCAAGACCCACCATTTTAAGTAGAGGTGGGGGGAAAAACCGGTTTGAACCGAAAAACCGGTGCTAAGCTTTTGTGGTTCGAAAACCCGGTTCGAGTTGCTGTGATCCGGTTTTTTTTTTACTGCAAACTGAAAGTAAGTTTTTCTTAGAATAACGCATTCTTTTCGAAAAACAACACTGATTCTCAGCGCAGAATGGGTGTTTGTGTAAACCAAGAGTAGCTGTTTCTAGTTTGTGGTGGTGTATGGCTTTGACTTTGACTGAGTGTTGAGTTGAGTGAGTGTGTGTGTGTGTCATAAGTCATAAGTTTATTTAATTGTGTGTGTGTATGTGTGCGCGTGCGTGCGCGTCGTGTGTGAATATTCTGACAAATAAATATGTGTTTGCATAGGTGAAACTAGTGATGCGAGTACTGGTTTTAAAAAACCGGTTCGATAAAACCGGTTTGGAGAGGGAAAACCGGTTTAAAACCGGTTCAGATTTTTTAACCGGTTCTCAACTCTAATTTCAAGCTACATCACAACTTTAGGCCACAGACTTATCGATTCTATTCTCACACACACCCTACCCCCCCCCACAACCCCCCCCAACCCCCCCCCCCATGTTAAGTGTCATGTGTGTGACTAAATGTCTACTCAGCTTT
>CM065701.1:46275364-46290364 GCA_017654935.2 Phymorhynchus buccinoides
CTCAAACTAGGGGGTATTCCCACTGTCTCTAGTGACTCTCAAACTAGGGGGTATTCCCACTGTCTCTAGTGACTCTCAAACTAGGGGGTATTCCCACTGTCTCTAGTGACTCTCAAACTAGGGGGGTATTCCCACTGTCTCTAGTGACTCTCAAACTAGGGGGTATTCCCACTGTCTCTAGTGACTCTCAAACTAGGGGGGTATTCCCACTGTCTCTAGTGACTCCCAAACTAGGGGGTATTCCCACTGTCTCTAGTGACTCTCAAACTAGGGGGTATTCCCACTGTCTCTAGTGACTCTCAAACTAGGGGGTATTCCCACTGTCTCTAGTGACTCTCAAACTAGGGGGTATTCCCACTGTCTCTAGTGACTCTCAAACTAGGGGGTATTCCCACTGTCTCTAGTGACTCTCAAACTAGGGGGTATTCCCACTGTCTCTAGTGACTCTCAAACTAGGGGGTATTCCCACTGTCTCTAGTGACTCTCAAACTAGGGGGTATTCCCACTGTCTCTAGTGACTCTCAAACTAGGGGGTATTCCCACTGTCTCTAGTGACTCTCAAACTAGGGGGTATTCCCACTGTCTCTAGTGACTCTCAAACTAGGGGGTATTCCCACTGTCTCTAGTGACTCCCAAACTAGGGGGTATTCCCACTGTCTCTAGTGACTCCCAAACTAGGGGGTATTCCCACTGTCTCTAGTGACTCCCAAACTAGGGGGTATTCCCACTGTCTCTAGTGACTCCCAAACTAGGGGGTATTCCCACTGTCTCTAGTGACTCCCAAACTAGGGGGTATTCCCACTGTCTCTAGTGACTCCCAAACTAGGGGGTATTCCCACTGTCTCTAGTGACTCTCAAACTAGGGGGTATTCCCACTGTCTCTAGTGACTCTCAAACTAGGGGGTATTCCCACTGTCTCTAGTGACTCTCAAACTAGGGGGTATTCCCACTGTCTCTAGTGACTCTCAAACTAGGGGGTATTCCCACTGTCTCTAGTGACTCTCAAACTAGGGGGTATTCCCACTGTCTCTAGTGACTCTCAAACTAGGGGGTATTCCCACTGTCTCTAGTGACTCTCAAACTAGGGGGTATTCCCACTGTCTCTAGTGACTCTCAAACTAGGGGGTATTCCCACTGTCTCTAGTGACTCTCAAACTAGGGGGTATTCCCACTGTCTCTAGTGACTCTCAAACTAGGGGGTATTCCCACTGTCTCTAGTGACTCTCAAACTAGGGGGTATTCCCACTGTCTCTAGTGACTCTCAAACTAGGGGGTATTCCCACTGTCTCTAGTGACTCCCAAACTAGGGGGTATTCCCACTGTCTCTAGTGACTCTCAAACCAGGGGGTATTCCCACTGTCTCTAGTGACTCTCAAACTAGGGGGTATTGGCAGTCATAGTGCTCTCAAACGCCAGACTGGTGCAGCCCAAGGAATACATTGGTGTTTGGTCACCTCCCCTTACACCATCTTTACTCAAATTCTTGGTGCCATGTAGAGTATGGATGAGCCCTGGGAAAGGAGTCTCCTTTATAAATAAATTCTGACCCAGCAGTCCAGAAGAGTAGTGCTGCCCTTTCTGAGTATCTGGCAGTCATAGTCGGAAACGCCAGACTGGTATGCATACATCGGTGTCTGGTCAATAGTCTGGATTTCTTTACGACAGAATGAATTGTGTGTTCATGTAATATGGACAAATCCATGAAACAGATTTTTAAAAAACAGTGTTTCTGCTGCCGACACAACGTTACAACGTTGTGCCTTAGAACTTTGAGGTTAACTGAGTCTTGCCTCTGCCCGTCTGTCTGTCTGTGTATCTCTCTCTCTCTCTCTCTCTCTCTCTCTCTCTCTCTCTCTCTCTCTCTCTCTCACTCTCTCTCTCTCCTCTCTCTCTCTCTCTCTCTCTCTCTCTCTCTCTCTCTCTCTCTCTCTCTCTCTCTCTCTCTCTCTCTCTCTCTCTCTCTCTCTCTCTCTCTCTCTCTCTCTCTCTCTCTCTCTCTCTCTCTCTCTCTCCTATGGATGCGTTTTTAGCCATGTACTATGTCATGTGTGTGTGTGTGTGTGTGTGTGTGTGTGTGTGTGTGTGTGTGTGTGTGTGTGTGTGTGTGTGTGTGTGTGTGTGTGTGTGTGTGTGTGTGTGTGTGTGTGTGTGTGTGTGTTTCCACTTTTTAGTCCCCGAGCCGAAGGTTCGGGGAGCTATTGTTTCTGTCTGGTCCGTCCGTCCGTCCGTCCGGTGTCCGTCCGGTGTCCGTCCGGCGTGCCTCCGTCCGTCCGTCCGGCTATTCGTCCGTTTTTCTCAAAAACTATTCAGTCTATCATCATCAAATTTGGCATACTAGTTTGCCAAGATGCAAGCTATCCACTGATGTATTTAGTTTTACATTAAGGTCAAGGTCGCGCCAGTTACGGGGTTCAAACCCCAAAACACATAATCGCTAATATCTCGCGAAGTTTTGCATGTATTTTAATGCAGGTTTTTTCACAACATTTCTTGATGAATGGTCTATAACACAGTTTTTGATGCGTTTTTATGTATTTACGTGCTGTTTTGATGCGTTTTTATGTATGTGTACAACCGACACATTCCGATTTCGGAGTAGCTCGGCGATGCACTTGTTTCTTCTTTTTTTAACTTTTTATTAATGCATTTTCAATTGATGGTGTTTCTTAATTAAAGACCATATTTTATTAGTTTTAGTTCGCTTTAATTTTGTTTCTATTTGTTTGTTTGTGTTAACGGCAAGTATGAACAAGTGCAACGCCGAGCGGCTGCAAAGTTCCCTCGCAGCATCGCCGAGCTACTCCGAAATCGGAATGTGTCGGCTGTACACATACATAAAAACGCATCAAAACAGCACGTAGCTGAATAGTATTTTTATATATAGCCTTGGGGTTCGGACCCGTGATTTGAGCGCGCGCGATCATGCGCACACGAGCGCACAGAAAAATTCATGACAACTGTGTTATAGACCATTCATCGAGAAATGTTGTGAAAAAAACTGCATTGAAATACATGCAAAACTTCGCGAGATATTAGCGATTATGTGTTTTGGGGTTTGAACCCCGTAACTGGCGCGACCTTGACCTTAATGTAAAACTAAGTACATCAGTGGATAGCTTGCATCTTGGTAAACTAGTATACTAAATTTGATGATGATAGACTGAATAGTTTTTGAGAAAAACGGACGAATAGCCGGACGGAGGGACGGCTGGAGGCACTCCGGACGGACCAGACCAAAAACATTCGGCTCGGGGACTAAAAATGGCTACTCAATGTCAATGTTGTTACCGTTGTAAAATAAAGGTTCATTATCATTATCATTCTCTCTCTCTCTCTCTCTCTCTCTCTCTCTCTCTCTCTCTCTCTCTCTCTCTCTCTCTCTCTCTCTCTCTCTCTCTCTCTCTCTCTCTCTCTCTCTCTCTCTCTCTCTCTCTCTCTCTCTCTCTCTCTCTCTCTCTCTCTCTCTCTCTCTCTCTTTCTTTCTCTCTTTGTCTTTCTATCTCTCTTTGTCTTTCTATCTCTCTTTAATAGCAAAACATAAGCTTTTTTGTGCGTAAATGTGTTTTCCGGAAAGAGTTGTGTTTAGAACTAATCTGCATATTTAGCTTTTCAAAATACCCCTTTTCAATTAGGAGAGGAAGAGTATGATTTCCTGTGTATGTGCTTATGTTTGTCATGTGTGTGAGAGAAAAACAAATTGTTATTCTTTTTTATTGTATTTGTATGTGTGAGTGTACGTGCTGTTATGTATAATATGCATAAAAAATATGCATGCATACGCACAGTCGTGCATATGTTTGCTTGTTTGTTTATGATGCAGTCCACCCGGTTGCCTAATTCATGAACTCCGGAGATACAATGCTATTTGCCAACAAGTGATTTCTCCAACCAGCTATGGCCATGTCATGAATTATGCAATGGCCGAGATAAGAGATGAGGACATGTTTGGTTGAATTTGTCAACTGCAAAGCATAACGGGAAACCCCGCGAGTCGGTCAGAGCCAGAGTGTGTGGGTGGGGGAGAAGAGAGGGAGAGACACGAGATAATACAGACAGACAGACAGACAGAGACACAGACAGACGCAAGCAGGGAGATAGGCAAATTGTCAGAGAGAGAGGTACACATACACACACAGAGAAACAATTGAGTCAGAATGACAATAAACAGAGGGTGAAACATATGCATGCCAGTCAGTCGTTTCCGAATGTGACTGCCAGAAAACAGAGGGGGCAGCTGCTATTTTGAATGGCTGGGCAAGAATTTGTTTATAGCGGAGATGCCTTGCCCGGGTCACATCCCCACTCTACCGGCCAAACCCAGGATTTGAGGATAGCTGATGAATTAGGGAAGGTCTTCAAAGACAAACTGATCCCTTTAGCTGCAGCACTTAAACACAGAAAAGATATTATACAGACAAAAAGAGACAACATTACGTTCGACCATTATAGAAAAAGCAGAAACAAACAAGAAACAAAGAGGCACGATGACAATCCTGGTGTGATTTCATTTCATGTCAGATGATAAGGGTGTGTGCGTGTGGGGGGGGGGGGCGCGCCTGCGTGCGTGTGTGTGCGTGCGTGCGTGCACGCATTGTGTGTGTGCGTGTTTGCGTAATCATGTTAGTGTTTGAATGATGTTTGTGTTTGATACTCCAAAATGTCTGAATACGCCCACCTCTGATAGATGGCCTTTGGGGACCTTCCCCAACGCCGTCTGTCCTCAAATCCCTCTGGCAGAGAGAGTGGGGATGTACCCTTGGCAAGGCTTCTCCACTAATGCAAAACAAATGTTAACCCAGCCCTCCGAAATAGCAGCTGCCCACTCTGCTTATTCGGCTGTCATAGTCGGGCACGACAAATAGACACACACAAAAGATTGCATAATAAAATTACGTGTGTGTGTGTGTGTGTGTGTGTGTGTGTGTGTGTGTGTGTGTGTGTGTGTGTGTGTGTGTGTGTGTGTGTGTGTGTGTGTGTGTGTGTGTGTGTGTGTGTGTGTGTGTGTGTGTGTGTGTTTCACAGACGTTGGTAGCAGAGACGCTGGTTCTGGCCAAAACACATGGCTGCGTGGAGAAAATAGAGAGTGAGTTGGAAGAGGAACTTCGCCGGGAATCTGGGGGACAGGAAAGCAACGACCCTCTGTCCAAGTGAGTCTGTCTGTCTCTTTGTCTGTCTGTCTGTCTGTCTGAGCATCCGCCTCCCTGACTAAGTGTCTGTCCGCCTGTCAATGTATGTCTAACAGTCTGTCTCTTTGTCTTGTCTGCTTTTCGGGTATTATTTGACCTGATTATATTTCTCTAAATGTTACTTCAGAAGGAGAAGCTACTGCCTGCCACACCAACTTTATCATTCTCTCTCTCTCTCTCTCTCTCTCTCTCTCTCTCTCTCTCTCTCTCTCTCTCTCTCTCTCTCTCTCTCTCTCTCTCTCTCTCTCTCTCTCTCTCTCTCTCTCTCTCTCTCTCTCCTCTCTCTCTCTCTCTCTCTCACACTCTACACACACACACACACACACACACACACACACACACACACCACACACACACACACACACACACACACACACACACACACAAACACACACAAACACACACACACACAAACACACACACACACAAACACACACACACACACACACACACACACACACACACACACACACACACACACACACACACACACACACACACACACAAACACTTTTTTTTTAAATCACACACAGCCACAGACTCACGCGCGCGCGAATTTGCATGAAAGAAATATATGGATAGACACAAAGAGACAGTCTGACAGATAGGGTATAGAGGTTGGGAATGAATGAATGAATGATTCATTGAACTAAGTTCACAAATCTTTACGAGAGACAAGCAAACAGACAGACAGAGGCAAACAGAAACAGAGACAGAAATGATCAAATAATAATGGTATTGATGACTTGATGAATATTTAATTGCATCCTTTCAAACGCATAGTTGGCGTGGTTTTTTTAAAAAGCTGAACGCAAGAGAGACAATTCCTGCCACTAAACCTGTCTATCAACTGCATGGGACCTTTTCCAGATGCAGTCAATATCTTCATCCATCATTGTTAACGTGTGTGTGAACAATATTCCCCGCCCACCTAAAGCCTGACTATTCTTCTTTTTTGTCTTCTCATCTTCCTCTTTTCCCCCTTCTTTGATTTTCTTTGTAGTAAGCTGACAGGTCAACAGAATCCGTCAATATCCTGATCAATCATTACTCACGTGCATGTGAACAATATTCCCCTCCCACTAAAGCCTGGTGGGTTTTTTGTTCTTATCTTCTCCTTCTCCTCTTCCTTTGTCCTTCCTTCTTTCCTTCCTTGGTTTTTTTCCATTGACAGAATCAGTTGATATCCTGATCAATCATTATTACCATCCATACCAACAAGATCGATTTCCCTTTCTTCTTCTTGTTCTTCTTGTTCTTGTTCTTGTTCTTCTTCTTGTTATTGTTCTTTTTTCTTTTTCTTTTTTTCCTTCTTCTTCTTCTTCTTCTTCTTCTTCTTCTTCTTCTTCTTCTTCTTCTTCTTCTTCTTCTTCTTCTTCTTCTTCTTCTTCTTCTTCTTCTTCTTCTTCTTCTTCTTCTTCTTCTTCAGGTAGTCATTCAATCCATGAATATTTCAGGATGGCCTACCAAAGATGGGTTGCGAGTGGGTCATTTAAATATATGTCATATTGTAAATAAAATGACTGATGTTTGCAGATTCATACATAACAACAATAAGTCTTTTCATATATTTGGATTTTCAGAATCATGGATAAATGAATATATAACTGATAAGATAATATCTGTAAAGGGATATCATTTAATCAGAAAAAATTACAAAAATAAATTTGAAACAGGTTTCGTTATTTATGTTCACAATTCTATTTCGTTTAAAATTCGCGAAGATCTATGCTTTTCAAATATCGAAATTATATGGCTAGAAGTTGAATCTTCACGTAAATCTTCGGAAACACTTCTTGTAGGGTTTATATACAGACATCCTAAAAGTAATTCAAACTGGTATGATAATTTCATTGACATGATGGACAAGATTTGGCTTTTAATCAAAGAAATGTTATTATTAGGGGATTTGAATATAGACATTCTTCAACCTTGCTCCAAATGGTCAAATATTATTAAGTCTTTTAATCTTCATCAGTGCGTACATTTACCAACGCGAGTCACTGCTTCATCTTCTACCTTAATCTATTCATCAAACACCTCATCACTTGTAGAAATTTGTGTGCCACAAATTAGTATCAGTGATCATAATGCCATCTGTGCTGTTTGGAACAAACATGGATTCAAATTGCCTAAAACAAATCATTCAGTCATAACATTTCGTTCATTCAAACACTTTGATATTCAGTCGTATTATACTGATCTATCTGCTGTGCCGTTTTCAAGCATTTACAGTTTTACTGACCCAGACGAAGCACTTGCGTTTTGGACTACAGCATTTTTACGTGTTGTAAATAAACACATTCCTTTAATTCAGAAACGTGTGAAATCAGATGTTTTACCTGTCTGGCTTAATTCGGAGATTTTAGCTGAAATGTTAAAACGCGATATCTTAAGAGTTTCTGGCCCATATAAAGACTTTAAGAAACAACGCAACTTAGTTCAATATATAATCAGAAAAGCTAGGCCAGACTCATTCCGCAAGATGGTGCGAGACAAAAGCAATGGGTCATCTATATGGAAAGCTATTCATCAACTAACTAAGCCATGCACATCGAATAAAAAATGTACCGTCCCTGTTAATGTACTAAATGACCATTTTACAAATATTGGAGAAAAACTTTGCACAAAGGACAAAAACGATTGTTCGTCTGATTTGACTATTTTAAAACAATTTTGTAAAAATAAAATCAATGAAAAAAACTTTTCGATTCCGCTCATGTCTATTCATGAAGTATCCGTGTATTTGTCGTCCTTAAATAATAAAAACTCATGTGGTTTTGATGGAATCAGTCCAAAAATACTTAAATTGTCTGCAACTTATATCGTAGACTCCTTAGGGAGAGAGGGAGAGAAGAGAGAGAGAGAGAGAGAGAGAGAGAGAGAGAGAGAGAGAGAGAGAGAGAGAGAGAGAGAGAGATATATATATATATATATATATATATATATATATATATAGAGAGAGAGAGAGAGAGAGAGAGAGAGAGAGAGAGAGAGAGAGAGAGAGAGAGAGAGAGAGAGAGAGAGAGAGAGAGAGAGAGAGAGAGAGAGAGAGAGAGAGTTGTTTGGCTATTTGCATGAATTGTTATTAGTATTTTGTTTGTTGTTGTTTTTGTTGTTTTGTTGTTGCTCGTTGCGTTTTATTTCTAGTATTTAAATGGGCGGATTTGTAAAAAAAGCCTTCAATGTGCCTAAATCTTTTACCCATTAAAAAGTTCAATCAATCAATCAATCAATCTTCTTCTTCTTCCCATCCTCACACCTCTCCTACGTTTCCTTCCATCTTGTCATTGCCCAGGTCAATTGATCAATTACTGCTGTCGTCTGCTAATAGAACACTTCCCATTCAGTCGTCCTCTTCCCTTTTTTCCTTTTATTTCTCTCTTTCCTCCGTCCTCCGTTCTTCCCTCTTTGGTATTGTATCTCTAGTAAGCTCAGCGGATTCTATCAAGCACCAATCGATATAGTGATCAATGCCTGTTATCCTCCTTGTATAAACCACATTCCCTGCCCACCTAAAGCCTGCTTCGTCCTCGTTTTTCCCCTTCCTGTGTCCTTCTTTCCTTCCTTTTTATCCAGTAAGCTGACAGGTCATCAGAATCAATCGATATCCTGATCGATCATTATTACCACACGTGCCTACACGTTCATCCGCCCACATCAAGTTCGATTTTGCCTCCTTTTCCTTGTCTTCTTCTGTTTTTGTTTCTTCTTTTGTTTTGTTTTTTTCGCTTCTTCTTCTTCTTCTTCTTCTTCTTCTTCTTCTTCTTCTTCTTCTTCTTCTTCTTCTTCTTCTTCTTCTTCTTCTTCTTCTTCTTCTTCTTCTTCTTCTTCTTCTTCTTCTTCCTCCTCCTCTTCTCCTCCTCCTTCTTCTTCTCTTCCTCCTCCTCCTCCTCCTTCTTCTTCTCCTCCTCCTCCTCCTATTCCTCCTCCTCCGTCTTCTTCTTCTTTTTTTTTTCTTCTTCTTCTTCTCCTCCTTCTTCTCCTCCTCCTCCTCCTCCCCTCCTCCTCCTCCCCCTCCTCCTCCTCCCCCTCCTCCTCCTCCCCCCCTCCTCCTTCTTCTTCTCTTCTTTTGTCTTCCTCCTCATCTTTGTTCTTCCTCCTCGTTTTCTTCCTCATCACAGTTTCCCAAATCTATCCCCAGCTATCAGTATAGCCATCTAACTGAGCAATCTTTGCTGCCTGACTAAAACCTACTGCGGCTCTTCCTTCCTTCTTCTTCTTCTTCTTCTTCTTCTTCTTCTTCTTCTTCTTCTTCTTCTTCTTCTTCTTCTTCTTTCTTCTTCTTCTTCTTCTTCTTCCTTCTTCTTCCTCTTCTCCTCCTTCTTCTTCCTCTTCCTCCTCCTCCTCCTCCTCCTCCTTCTTCTTCTCCTCCTCCTCCTCCTATTCCTCCTCCTCCGTCTTCTTCTTCTTCTTCTTCTTCTTCTTCTTCTTCTTCTTCTTCTTCTTCTTTCTTCTTCTTCTTCTTCTTCTTCTTCTTCTCCTCCTCCTCCTTCTCCTCCTCCTCCTCCTCCTCCCCCCTCCTCCTCCTCCCCCTCCTCCTCCTCCCCCTCTTCCTCCTTCGTCTTCTTCTGTTCTCTTCCTCCTCCTCATTTTCTTCTTCATCACAATTTTCCAAATCTATCCCCATATATCAGTATAGCCATCCAGCTGAACAATCTTTGCTGTCTGACTTAATCTACTGCGACTCTTCCTTCTTCTTCTTCTTCTTCTTCTTCTTCTTCTTCTTCTTCTTCTTCTTCTTCTTCTTCTTTTCTTCTTCTTCTTCTTCTTCTTCTTCTTCTTCTTCTTCTTCTTCTTCTTCTTCTTCTTCTTCTTCTTCTTCTTCTTCTTCTTCTTCTTCTTCTTCTTCTTCTTCTTCTTTTCTCCCTCTTCCTGTTCCTCCTTCTTCTTCTCCTCCTCCGCCTAGTCCTTCATTTGCTCTTTCCCGTTAAATCTATATCCACCGTTATTACCAAGCGTGTGTAGAAGCCTTCTTGTCCAACTAAAACCTTCTTCTTGTCCTCGTCCTTTCCCTCCTTCATCTTGTTCCTCCTTATCGTTCTTCGCCCGTCCTTCCTTCAAATAATCTGACCAGTTTGCAGTTCAGACTCCTTCAACACCTTGATCCATTATTACCATCAGCCATGCCAACAAGCTCTCCCGCTTATAGTTTGCTTTGTGCCTTCTCTTCCTCTTTGTTCTTCTCCTTCTTTGCCTTCCTCTGTCTTGTTTTCACTCAGCTCAACAGGACGGTACCTAGAATCTGTCAATACCCTGATCAGTCGATATTATCATGTGTGCCAACAAGCGTCCCAGCCCATCTAAAGTGTGTGCTTCTTTCTTCACCTCGTTCTCCTCCTCCTCCTCCTCCTCCTCCTCCTCCTCCTCCTCCTCCTCCTCCTCCTCCTCCTCCTTCACCTCCTCCTCCTCTTATTGTTCATCTTCTTCTTCTTTTCCTTACCCTTACTCCTCCTCCTCCACCTCCTCCTTCACCTCCTCCTCCTCTTATTGTTCATCTTCTTCTTCTTTTCCTTACCCTTACTCCTCCTCCTCCTCCTCCACCTTCACCTCCTCCTCCTCTTATTGTTCATCTTCTTCTTCTTTTCCTTACCCTTACTCCTCCTCCTCCTCCTCCTCCTTCACCTCCTCCTCCTCTTATTGTTCATCTTCTTCTTCTTTTCCTTACCCTTACTCCTCCTCCTCCACCTCCACCTTCACCTCCTCCTCCTCTTATTGTTCATCTTCTTCTTCTTTTCCTTACCCTTACTCCTCCTCCTCCTCCTCCTCCTTCACCTCCTCCTCCTCTTATTGTTCATCTTCTTCTTCTTTTCCTTACCCTTACTCCTCCTCCTCCTCCTCCTCCTTCACCTCCTCCTCCTCTTATTGTTCATCTTCTTCTTCTTTTCCTTACCCTTACTCCTCCTCCTCCACCTCCACCTTCACCTCCTCCTCCTCTTATTGTTCATCTTCTTCTTCTTTTCCTTACCCTTACTCCTCCTCCTCCTCCTCCTCCTTCACCTCCTCCGCCTCTTATTGTTCATCTTCTTCTTCTTTTCCTTACCCTTACTCCTCCTCCTCCTCCTCCTCCTTCACCTCCTCCTCCTCTTATTGTTCATCTTCTTCTTCTTTTCCTTACCCTTACTCCTCCTCCTCCACCTCCTCCTTCACCTCCTCCTCCTCTTATTGTTCATCTTCTTCTTCTTTTCCTTACCCTTACTCCTCCTCCTCCTCCTCCTCCTTCACCTCCTCCTCCTCTTATTGTTCATCTTCTTCTTCTTTTCCTTACCCTTACTCCTCCTCCTCCTCCTCCTCCTCCTCCTCCTCCCTCCTCCTCCTTCTTCTTCCTCCTCCTCCTTCACCTCCTCCTCTCCTCTTCTTGTTTTTCTTCTTCTTCTTTTCCTCCTCCTCCTTTCCTCCTCCTCCCTCCTCCTCCTTCCTCCTCCTCCTCATCCTCTTCTCCTTTCCTTCCTCCTCCTCCTCCCATCCTCCTCCTCCTCCTCCTCTTCCTCCTTCCTCCTCTTCTTGTTTATGTCTTCTTCTCCTTCTTCTCTCCTCCTCCTCTCCCCTCCTCCTCCTCCTCCTCCTCCTCCTTCACCTCCTCCTCCTCTTATTGTTCATCTTCTTCTTCTTTTCCTTACCCTTACTCCTCCTCCTCCTCCTCCTCCTTCACCTCCTCCTCCTCTTATTGTTCATCTTCTTCTTCTTTTCCTTACCCTTACTCCTCCTCCTCCTCCTCCTCCTTCTCCTCCTCCTCCTCCACCTCCACCTCCTCCAGTTTCTGCTCTCCCTCCTTTCTTTCTTTCCATCTGTCTCCTTTCTTTTTCTTTTTTTATCCAGTCAACTGAAATAAAGGACAATACCCAGGTTCAGTCCGCATCCTGATCAATCATCGTTAGTATCCGTGCGAACAACATTTTACGTTCATCTATGGCACGGCGTCCGTTTCCTCCTCCCCCCCCGCTCCCCTTCCCCCCTCCCTGAAGTTGATCCAGTGTCAGTGAATATTCTAATCAATCTTCCTACTACTGCCATCCTTTTGAACAATGTTCCTCTCATGAATTGCTTTCTCTGTTGTACTCTCCCTCCTACTCCTCCCTTTCCCCATTCTCCGTTTCACCTTCACCTTTCCTTTTTTTCCTCTTATTTTTCTCTTTGTCCTTCTATTCTGCCTTCTATTCTCCCCCCCCCCCCCCCCCCCCCCCCAGTCCATCTACCAGGACGTTTTCCAGAATCAGTCCCTTACCTTGATCAAT
The DNA here is from genome assembly GCA_017654935.2 of Phymorhynchus buccinoides. Taxonomy (NCBI): domain Eukaryota; kingdom Metazoa; phylum Mollusca; class Gastropoda; order Neogastropoda; family Raphitomidae; genus Phymorhynchus; species Phymorhynchus buccinoides. Next base: position 46,287,786 of record CM065701.1, read on the forward strand.
TATAGTTATATTCCCAATAGTAATTTCCCTCCACCCTTACAGCTTCCTCTTCTTCCTCTTCTCCTCCTTCTTCTTTTTTCTTCTTCTCCTCCTTTCCTTCATGTCTTCATTCCTTTTATCCCACCATGGAGGAGTTACAATGACTCCAACTGATCAATCATTGTCACCATCTGTAGCTTGCTCTCTTCTCCTCCTTCTTCTTTTTTCTTCCTGTCGTCCTTTCCTTCATGTCTTCATTCCTTTTATCCCACCATGGAGGAGTTACAATGACTCCAACTGATCAATCATTGTCACCATCTGTAGCTTGCTCTCTTCTCCTCCTTCTTCTTTTTTCTTCCTGTCGTCCTTTCCTTCATGTCTTCATTCCTTTTCTCCCACCATGGAGGAGTTACAATGACTCCAACTGATCAATCATTGTCACCATCTGTAGCTTGCTCTCTTCTCCTCCTTCTTCTTTTTTCTTCCTGTCGTCCTTTCCTTCATGTCTTCATTCCTTTTATCCCACCATGGAGGAGTTACAATGACTCCAACTGATCAATCATTGTCACCATCTGTAGCTTGCTCTCTTCTCCTCCTTCTTCTTTTTTCTTCCTGTCGTCCTTTCCTTCATGTCTTCATTCCTTTTATCCCACCATGGAGGAGTTACAATGACTCCAACTGATCAATCATTGTCACCATCTGTAGCTTGCTCTCTTCTCCTCCTTCTTCTTTTTTCTTCCTGTCGTCCTTTCCTTCATGTCTTCATTCCTTTTCTCCCACCATGGACGAGTTACAATGACTCCAACTGATCAATCATTGTCACCATCTGTAGCTTGCTCTCTTCTCCTCCTTCTTCTTTTTTCTTCCTGTCGTCCTTTCCTTCATGTCTTCATTCCTTTTATCCCACCATGGACGAGTTACAATGACTCCAACTGATCAATCATTGTCACCATCTGTAGCTTGCTCTCTTCTCCTCCTTCTTCTTTTTTCTTCCTGTCGTCCTTTCCTTCATGTCTTCATTCCTTTTATCCCACCATGGAGGAGTTACAATGACTCCAACTGATCAATCATTGTCACCATCTGTAGCTTGCTCTCTTCTCCTCCTTCTTCTTCTTCTTCCGTCGTCCTTTCCTTCATGTCGTCATTCCTTTTCTCCCACCATGGACGAGTTACAATGACTCCAACTGATCAATCATTGTCACCATCTGTAGCTTGCTCTCTTCTCCTCCTTCTTTCTTCCCGTCGTCCTTTCCTTCATGTCGTCATTCCTTTTATCCCACCCTGGACGAGTTACAATGACTCCAACTGATCAATCATTGTCACCATCTGTAGCTTGCTCTCTTCTCCTCCTCCTATTCACCTTCTCCTTTTCCTCTTCTCTTCTACTCTTTCTTTCATTTGATCTTTCCTTTTGTTCCAATGATCTGAGCAAGGCGGTACCCGAAATCAGTCAATAATTCCACAATCAATAGTAGCCGAACAGGGGTTTCCCGTTACTTGCTCTCTCCTTCCTCTTCCTACGCCTAATACTTTTCTTCCTCCTCTTCCTCCTCTTCCTCCTCTTCCTCCTCCTCCTCCTCATCATCCTATTCCTCCTCTTCCTCCTCTTCCTCCTCTTCTTCTTCCTCTTCCTCCTCCTCCTCCTCCTTCCTCTTCCTCCTCTTCCTCCTCTTCCTCCTCTTCCTCCTCTTCCTCCTCTTCCTCCTCTTCCTCCTCTTCCTCGTCTTCCTCCTCTTCCTCCTCTTCCTCCTCTTCCTCCTCTTCCTCCTCCTCCTCCTCTTCCTCCTCTTCCTCTTCCTCCTCCTCTTCCTCCTCTTCCTCCTCTTCCTCCTCTTCCTCCTCTTCCTCCTTCTTCCCACATCCGCCTTTTCTCTTACTCCTTCCTTCCTTTCTTCACCTTCAATGACTCCCGTCCAACCGCGCCAGTCAGATGAAAAGCATTTCCCCAGAATCAGTCATTATTCAATCAATCATTGTTACCATCCGTGCCAACAATATCTGGCACATCTGTAGGTAGCTTTTAACCTTCTACTTCGTCTCCCTCCTCCTCCTCTTCTCTTTATTTATTTTTATTTTTTTCCTCTCGTGCTACTTCTCCCTCTTGTCCTTCCTTCCATCCTTCCTTCTTCCCATCTCTTTCTGTTCTTCCCTCTCCCCGCATTCAACTGAACAAGACAACGCCCATTACTACCAATATCCTGATCAGTCACTGACACCAGTAAACGGTATTTTCCGCCCACTTAATAAAACCCGCTCTTCCTTCCTCATCTCATTCCTTCATTCCTACATTTTCTTCCTCCTCTCCTTCCTTCCTCCCCTTCCTTCCTTCTTTCTATCCTTCCTTGTTTTCCACATCTTCAATTACATTTCTCCAAAACGTGTCTGCCAACTTAAAAGACCTACCCAGAATCCGTCAATATCCTAATCAACTGCTCTTGCCTGTCGTGGGAACAACTTCATCCCACTCACCTAAAGCATGCTCCTACCTTTTCCTCCCACTCCTCCTCTTTTCTCCCCTTCCTCTTTTTCTCCTTTCCTCTGTTTCCTCCTTCTCTTCTTCCTTCTATTTCTTCCTTTATTATCACCAGTGAGCTGAATAG
>CM065701.1:46297864-46315364 GCA_017654935.2 Phymorhynchus buccinoides
TTATCAACAATTGCCTGGACAAACCAGCTAGTATCAACAATTGCCTGGACAAACCAGCTAGTATCAACAATTGCCTGGACAAACCAGCTAGTATCAACAATTGCCTGGACAAACCAGCTAGTATCAACAATTGCCTGGACAAACCTTATCAACAATTGCTGATCTGAGTATCAACAATTGCCTGGACAAACTTCTATCAACAATTGCCTGGACAAACCAGCTTATCAACAATTGCCTGGACAAACCAGCTTTATCAACAATTCTATTTTACCTGGACAAACCAGCTTGTATTTCAAACCAGATTTAACTTGAAAACCAGTGTATCAACAATTGCCTGGACAAACTAGAGTATCAACAATTTTTTTTGCCTGGACAAACCAGCTAGTATCAACAATTGCCTGGATTACCAATAGTATCAACAATTGCCTGGACAAACTTATCTTCACTAGATTGGGCACAAACAACTAGTATTTTAAAACCAGCTAGTCCAATTGCCTGGATTGTATCAACAATTGCCTGGACAAACCAGCTAGTATCAACAATTGCCTGGACAAACCAGAAAGTATCAACAATTGCCTGGATTAGTATCAACAATTGCCTGGACAAACCAGAAAGTATCAACAATTGCCTGGTGTTCGGGGTGTATCAACAATTGCCTGGACAAACCAGCATAGTACACAGAATTGCCTGGAGAAACCAGCTAGTATCAACAATTGCCTGGGCAAACCAGCAAGTATCAACAATTGCCTGGACAAACCAGCTAGTATCAACAATTGCCTGGACAAACCAGCTAGTATCAACAATTGCCTGGACAAACCAGCTAGTATCAACAATTGCCTGGGCAAACCAGCTAGTATCAACAATTGCCTGGACAAACCAGCTAGTATCAACAATTGCCTGGGCAAACCAGCTAGTATCAACAATTGCCTGGACAAACCAGCTAGTATCAACAATTGCCTGGGCAAACCAGCTAGTATCAACAATTGCCTGGACAAACCAGCTAGTATCAACAATTGCCTGGACAAACCAGCTAGTATCAACAATTGCCTGGACAAACCAGCTAGTATCAACAATTGCCTGGACAAACCAGCTAGTATCAACAATTGCCTGGACAAACCAGCTAGTATCAACAATTGCCTGGACAAACCAGAAAGTATCAACAATTGCCTGGACAAACCAGCTAGTATCAACAATTGCCTGGGCAAACCAGCTAGTATCAACAATTGCCTGGACAAACCAACTAGTATCAACAATTGCCTGGACAAACCAGCTAGTATCAACAATTGCCTGGACAAACCAGCTAGTATCAACAATTGCCTGGACAAACCAGCTAGTATCAACAATTGCCTGGACAAACCAGCTAGTATCAACAATTGCCTGGGCAAACCAGCTAGTATCAACAATTGCCTGGACAAACCAGCTAGTATCAACAATTGCCTGGGCAAACCAGCTAGTATCAACAATTGCCTGGACAAACCAGCTAGTATCAACAATTGCCTGGACAAACCAGCTAGTATCAACAATTGCCTGGACAAACCAGCTAGTATCAACAATTGCCTGGGCAAACCAGCTAGTATCAACAATTGCCTGGACAAACCAGCTAGTATCAACAATTGCCTGGACAAACCAGCTAGTATCAACAATTGCCTGGACAAACCAGCTAGTATCAACAATTGCCTGGGCAAACCAGCTAGTATCAACAATTGCCTGGACAAACCAGCTAGTATCAACAATTGCCTGGGCAAACCAGCTAGTATCAACAATTGCCTGGACAAACCAGCTAGTATCAACAATTGCCTGGACAAACCAGCTAGTATCAACAATTGCCTGGACAAACCAACTAGTATCAACAATTGCCTGGGCAAACCAGCTACAGTGGAACCTCCTGTTTAAAACCCTTTCGCCGCCACCCATTTTTCAGCCAAAAAATACCACTAAACTTACCTGGATAGAGAAAAACATATCTGCAATATTGTGAATTCCTCTGTGACATTTATAACATTAGGCCTATCATTACCTCCCTAGGGTTTCAGATAGCAGGCCCTGATCTGATGCCTTTTAGTAACATGGGTGTTAAACCATTGTGGTGCATACAATGCGACATTGGCGAGAAAGACCTTGACAAATCATCCAAACTGAGGTATTAAATGGGAGGGAGTTCCATAAGGTATGTAATTTTAATACTAACAAAGAAGGGCAACGTCTCAGAGAAGTAGGTCTTAAATGGGAGGGTGTCTTATAAGGGAGGGGGACTTATAATGGGGGGGGGTTTATAAGGGAGGGGGACTTAGGGAGGTTCCACTGCACTAAAACTAGTGAACCGCAAAGGACGTGAAAAATGAATGAGAGAAAGTGGGAAGAGAGGGAAGGAGGAAGGGGAGAAATGAAGGAAGTCCGGAGAGAAAGAGAGAAGGAAAAACATAAGGAAAGACAGAGGGTAAAACAGGGAAAGAAACATAATAAGTGTAATAACAAAAGATACTGATAGTGTACTAGAAAACTTTAAAATAAAGGAGCGGTAGAAAGAAAGAGAAAAGGAAGAAGACAAGATAGTAAGACAAGAAGAAGCAGAGAAGACATTTAACACACGAGGACTGGATATTCTAAATCAGAATAAATCTATCTCTCTCTCTCTCTCTCTCTCTCTCTCTCTCTCTCTCTCTCTCTCTCTCTCTCTCTCTCTCTCTCTCTCTCTCTCTCTCTCTCTCTCTCTCTCTCTCTCTCTCTCTCTCTCTCTCTCTCTCTCTCTCTCTCTCTCTCTCTCTCTCTCTGCTTGTGATTTTCTGTGAGTACGCGTTTGCGCACGTTTGTGTGTGTGTGTGTGTGTGTGTGTGTGTGTGTGTGTGTGTGTGTGTGTGTGTGTGTGTGTGTGTGTGTGTGTGTGCGTGCGTGCGTGCGCGTGTGCATGCGTGCGTGCGTGCCTGCGTGTGTGTTTATGTGTGAGAGCATGCGTACTTTATATGTGTGTATGTGTGTGTGTGTGTGTGTGTGTGTGTGTGTGTGTGTGTGTGTGTGTGTGTGTGTGTGTGTGTGTGTGTGTGTGTGTGTGTGTGTGTGTGTGTGTGTGTGTGTGTGTGTGCGTGCGTGTGCGTGCGCGCGTGTGTGTGTGTATGTGCGCGCGTGGTAGCTATTGTATTATTCATCTAAAATGTACACTCGTCACACGCACAAAATACAAATGAAAGTGCCATCTAATGTCCCTCTGTCACAGTGTATGTGTGTCTGTGTGCGTGTGCGTGCGTGCGTGCGCGCACGCGAGTGCGTGTGTGTTTGTGTGTGTGTGTGTGCGTATCTAAGTCTCTGTGCCTGTAAGTGTTTGTGCACGTGTCTGTGTGTTTGTGCATGCATGTATGTATGTATGTCTGTGTGTGTGTCTGTCTGTCACACCATACCTTATCAAGCGAACATGAGCGTCTGCAAAAACAGAAACAGGAACCTTTCATCCAAGACACTCTGTTAGAGGCAACTGAAGTTCTCTGCTTTGAGTATGAATAATTGAACCTCGCGTCCTTTTTCTCTTTCACGCGCACGCTCCTTGCCTCTTCTCTTTCCCTTCTCCTCTTTCCTTCTGTTTTTGTTTGTGGCACAAGCCACAAACCTATAACTCACTTTGTCGGTCTGTCGGTCTGTCGGTCTGTTGGTCTGTCGGTCCAAAATTGTCGCACATATTGTAAAAGAGAAAGAAAGGTACAGACAGAAAAAAAATACTTGGGCATAAAGTAACATTTCAGTTGTCATATCTACAGTCCTTAGGTATGGAAGTTCAGTTTAACGTCGCGTATCGGCTTTCGCCATGTACGACGGGAAGAACAAACAAACCAGGGTATAAACAAAAATGTATGTTCCTGAATCACTGTCTTAGCCAAAAGGCCGAGAAGCGATCAGAATCATGAGTCTTAAGGTATGGAAAGAATTGTATACTGAACAGAGCACATGAATCTTCATTTTAAAGCGTACAAAATAATAAACATACGTAATACAGACACTGCAACAGACACGACGAGTATGCGGTGCTTCTTTCGATGAGTATAAGTAGGATAAATAGTTTTAAATGTGTTCCAAAAGATATAAAAAGTTACCAAATGGTGAAGAGATAACATTCTGGTTTACAGATTAAAATTATTGAAAAGCCAGGGGAGGCGACTCGGTGTATGTAATGATTGGAGTGGTAAAAATAGACCGCTGGGCTGCAGTCTTGTGGAGTGAAAGTGTTTGATCAAAAATTGTGTGTGTGAAGAGCATAATGTAAATGCGCTCGGAGATGCCCTTGTTTGTAGTTCAAATAGTCGCGTGCCACAAACGATTGCGAATCCGCGCTTGTTTTTGTTTGTGGCACAAGCCACAAACCTGTAATTCACTTTGTCGGTCTGTCGGTCGGTCCAAAATTGTCGCACATATTGTTAAAGAGAAAGGAAAGTACAGACAGCAAAAAATACTTGTTCATAAAGTAACATTTCAGTTGTCATATCTACAGTCTATGGGTATGGAAAGAATTGTATACTGAACAGAGCACATGAATCTTCATTTTAAAGCGTACAAAATAATAAACATACGTAATACAGACACTACAACAGACGCGACGAGTATGCGGTGCTTCTTTCGATGAGTATAAGTAGGATACATAGTTTTAAATGTTTTCCAAAAGATATAACAAGTTACGAAATGGTGCAGAGATAACATTCTGGTTTACAGATTAAAATTATTGAAAAGCCAGGGGAGGTGTTTGTGTGTGTGTGTGTGTGTGTGTGTTGTGTGTGTGTGTGTGTGTGTGTGTGTGTGTGTGTGTGTGTGTGTGTGTGTGTGTGTGTGTGTGTGTGTGTGTGTGTGTGTGTGTGTGTGTGTGTGTGTGTGTGTGTGTGTATGTGTGTGTTATGCGTATGTCTGTGTGTGCATCCCCTCACCTCCAATGTATATCCTCTCTGCCTCTTCAAAATACTCTCTCCTCAATCTCCCTCCTACACACACCTCCCCCCATATCGTCTAGACCATCCGTTTCAGTGGTTCCAATTTTCTGCAGCTTTGGCCTATCTCCCCGCACCATGTCGGATGGGTCGGACAGACCACAAACCTGTTACCACGGGGCAATGCAAAATGGGACCTGACAGGGCTAGCTTGTTATGGGGGACGGAGGGGGGGGGGGGCAGGGGGTCGAGGGGGTGGTTGGAAGGTCTGATAATGTGCAAGTCCTGTTTGTGGGTCTGTTTCCGTACACACACACACACACACACGTACGTACGTACACACGCACGCGCGCGCGCACACACACGCACACGCGCGCACACGCACACGCACACACACACACACACACACACACACACACACACACACACACAACAAAACACACACACAACACAACACACACACAAGCACGCACACGCGCACGCACGCACACACACGCACGCACACGCACACACACACACACACACACACACACACACACACACTCACACAAACACACTCACACAAGCACACCAAGAACACACACATACACACATGGCCGTTTAAAGCTGGTAAGAGCAGGGAGGAATCTAGCTGCCTGTTGTGAACCAAACTTACCCCCTGGTTCTATTTCTATGCAACACGTGATGTGTGTCCGTTTGTTGCATCTGTTTCTATATAGACGCATGTCTGTACTAAGCAATGCTAAATATACTTTGCATTCAACTCTTATGCATGTTTAGTTCTTTATGTCGAGTTGATTTTCTCTGGCATGTTATTTCGCTTTTTATTTCTTCATTTCTCAATTTATGGAAAATGACAAACAAAGTAAAGAACATTATGCGTTGGTTGCATGGGTACAACCCCCCCCCCCCCCCCCCCCCCCCCCCCCCGTTTTTTTCCCATCCCCCTCACTCCCTGCCCCCCCCCCCCCCCCCCAAAAATGTAGGGTGGCAAGACAGACTGAGACTGAGAGAGAGACTGAGACAGAGACAGGAAGACAGAGAAGAGAGACAGTGGCAGAGAGAAAGAGAGACAGACAGACAGAGACATGCAGAGAAAGATAGACAGGAGGGAGAGACAGACAGGCAGGGAGAGACAGACAGAGAAAGGGGCAGGGATGGAGTTCAGTTAGCGGTCAAAATGTGGAAAGGACATGGAAACATTTGAAAAAAATTTCTTGTATTAATTTGCAGAGTGATAATTTGTCATTTCATTTTCAATTTGATTTTCAAAGCAAAAAAGACACAGCATATCACCCCGCTACTTCACACTCTTCACTGGCTTCCAATTTCTGCTCGAATTCAGTACAAGGTCGCATGCCTCACCTTCAACTCTATTAATGGAACTGCCCCTCAGTATCTCACTGACATTGTACAAACCTACACTCCCACCCGACATCTCAGATCTTCCTCCGACTCATGCCTGCTCTCCACTCCCCGTATTAAAACTAAATCCTTCGGTGAATCTTCTTTCTCGTACTCTGCTCCCTCGGTCTGGAATAGCTTACCACACAGTGTTCGCCACTCTTCCTCTGTTCAGTCTTTCAAAACTTCTCTGAAAACTCATCTTTTTGAAACCTCATACTCTCACCTCTAATCCACATAGTCCTTGATGATATTACCCTGCAGTATGTGTGTGTGTGCGTGTGTGTGTGCGTGCGTGCGTGCGTGTGGGGGGGGGGGGAGGGGGAGGAGGGGGGGAGGGAGGGCGAGAGAGATTAATACATGTATTTTGTATGAACAGTCTCACTTATTTTTAATGTTTATATTCATTGATACTTGTCTTCATGTTGATTATTCTTGGCTTGTCTTTAATGTGTATGTTTATCTGTATGTTAGTGCTTAGGCCTTTGTTCAGCGCTTTGAGCTCCCTGCAAAGGGAGTTAAGCGCTCTATAAATAACCAGTATTATTATTATTATTATGTGTATGTTACAGCGAACATAGCATGATGCGTATGAATCCTTTGTCCGTATATGTGTCAGTGAGTGTGTGTATGTGTGTGTGTGGGGGGGGGGGGGGGTGAGTGAGTGCGTATGTCTGCGTCGCTGTGCGCGTGATTGATTTTAATCGGGTGTAATGCGCGTGATTGATTTTAATCGGGTGTAAGATTCTGCGTTTGATGTGTGATGTATTTGTCCTCACAAGCGCACTCTGAAATGTTTATGGAATGGTTTAGACTCTCTCTCTCTCTCTCTCTCTCTCTCTCTCTCTCTCTCTCTCTCTCTCTCTCTCTCTCTCTCTCTCTCTCTCTCTCTCTCTCTCTCTCTCTCTCTCTCTCTCTCTCTCTCTCTCTCTCTCTCTCTCTCTCTCTCTCTCTCTCTCTCCCTGTGTACAGACACCCTGGAAGCCACGGAGCGGACCATGGATGACTTCAAACAAACCCTTCACACCACCTACCCCTCCACCATCTCTGACGTCACCATCGACATCTCTGACCTCTTCGACCTCATCACCAGGTCAAGGATAATCTGGGTCAACGACTCACACGCTCACAACGAAGTCTCTTCCGCCAATAGTACACTCCACTTCCGTTCACCACTTCCTGGTTCTAGTTCCGGTTCCGGTGGCGGCCATCTTCGAACCGGGAATGTTGTAGCGTCATCGTCATCGTCATCAGCATCAACGACGATGACGACAACGGCTCGGAGTATGATATCAGTGCGCAGGCGCAGAAGTCGGAGTCAGAGTGAGGGTGTGGAGGAAGAAACGGAGTATGTACTGGTGGTGGAGAAAGAAGCGACTTCTCAAAGCAGGGTGTTGAATGACAGCAGCGCTGGTGCGCATGCGCGTGGAGCAGGGGCTCATGGGAAGGGAAAGGGAGAGGAGGCCAGGTTGCACAGCCTGGAGGAGGACATTGCGCATGCGTTTCACCTCACCAGCGTCACCTTGCTGGCCATCCTCATGTTTGAGGTGAGTGTGTTGGTTTGGGGGGAGGGGGGGGAGCATGTGTGCATGGGAGGGAGGGAGGGGTGGATAAAGGTGTGAGTAAGGTGTGTGTGTGTGTGTGTGTGTGTGTGTGTGTGTGTGTGTGCGTGTGCGTGCGTGTGCGTGTGCGCATGTGCGTGTGCGTGCGTGCGTGTGTGTATGTATGTGCGTGCATGTGTGTGTGTGTCAGAGTGAGAATGTACTTTGACTATGTGCCACAATACATTGTTAGAGAGAGAGGGTTTCATTGGCTGGGTGTATGTGTGTATGACAACTATTATGTTCCATGAATCGTGTGCTGTCTAACGTCACTGTTATAGGAAGTTAATACAGGTGGTGAGGTACTTTTGTTTGCCATTGTATGCTTTTCATGTTCTTGTTTGTTTGTTTTTCTTCTTCTTCTGTTGCCAAGTCACAGCAGCCTTCCATTCCCTACTGCTATTCGTTTAGCGTCATTCTTATGGTAGTTTTCTTTTCGTCTTTTGTGTTACAAGGTAATGAAGGAAACTTTGCATCGACATATTTTGCTTATCTCTTATGTTATATCCTAGCAATAGAGTAACCGGGAGAAAGTGTATATGGTTGGTTGTCATTTGCCTCTATGGTAAAGACTTTAACATCGAAGCTAGATTTTCAATTTGATACTTCTATCTTGTGATCTTGACACTTTCATTAGTGCCAATGTCTAGAGTGAATGGCTTGATAGTGTCTTGTGGGTATCTAAAACTGGGCATTTTTTAATTGCTAGATGTTGTTGTTCTCGATGCGCGCACGCAAGCACAAACGCACGTGCACACCCACACATATACACACGCACACACACAACACGCACATTCGTACAGACATACAGAGAGACATACAGAGAGACAGACAGAGAGAGAGAGAGAGAGAGAGAGAGAGAGAGAGAGAGAGAGAGAGAGAGAGAGAGAGAGAGAGAGGGGGGGGGGGAGACACACAGAGAGACACACAGAGAGGGGGATGGGGGTACCACGTCGCATTCACATTCAAAAACACATGCGCACATGCACCCGCACAAAGCGAGAGAGAGGAGGAGAAGGAGGAGGGAATGGGAGATCTAGAGTGAGAGAGAGAGAGAGAGAGAGAGAGAGAGAGAGAGAGAGAGAGAGAGAGAGAGAGAGAGAGAGAGAGAGAGAGAGAGAGAGAGAGAGAGAGAGAGAGAGAGTATGTGCAATCAAGAATGAAACAAAAGGCAATGTAAATTCTTATACTTAACGCAGTCGTGCGATTAATAATATAAACACTAACATGCAGAACATTGACTATAGCTAATTATCTACATACAATATACAGACATGCATACACACAGAGGAGGATAGACGTGCAGACATGTGACAGATAAAGCTATTGAAAGGCAGGTATCCAGCAGAAAGTCTTTTAGTAAATAAAAACAATTCTAAGAAGAAACAATGAATCACTCTGAAAAGTCTCAATACAACATTGACACAACACGACTCATCGATTTCGCCAGTGCATTTGTCCCCAGGCGTTAACCTGGTCGTGTCTAACCAATTCACCGATTTACACCAAGTGACATTTATTTTCCAACCTATAGAGGGTTATTTTCCCGGTGTACAAATGCAATACGCGTGATTCCCTTGCTCTGGAGTGGCCGTTTGATCCGGTGTGAGAGTGGTATCGAACAGGGATGACGTTGCACTCCTTTGTTCTTTGACCGTACTTCTTCGGCCATTGAGTCTTCTCTGGGAGAATGTGTCATGCTAGCTCTACCTTCACAATGTACGTTCGGTCATTATTCTGTTTGTGTTTAAAGTGTTTTTCTTTTGCTTATGTTGATTTTGTTCTCCTTTTGTTGTCTGCTTTTTTCTCCTTTTGCTATATTTGCTGTTTGCTGTTTTCTTGTTTGTCTATGTTGATGAAGGCGCATTCGCTGAAATATCCAGTAGTTTTGTTTTGTCTCTTGTGAATAAAATAACGTCGTTTTACACTTGTGAAGTTGTTTGTGTGTTGTATATGTTCCAGTGACGTTGCAGTCTCTTTCAGGTTTTTTTTGTTACTTATGTTGGCTAGTTTATTGACTTGATTGTTTGTTTTTTGTTTGTGGTCAGTATCATTGAACAGTTCTTAAAATATCTCAACTGGAGCGGCAATCATGAGTGAGCCTTAAGCAGCTTAACACGTGTGGTAGTCTGTAAATTAGACTAAACTACCAAAAACGATTGGCTGTTTAGTGTAAGTTGTATACTGCTACTCTGGTTAACTGTTTAAGACACACTCGTGACTACGTCATGTGGTTCTTAGTTCTGTATCAGGTAACTCGTGCCAGTGCATTCTTTCACAACAATTTATAATACTCCACTTTCCAGTTAATAGTATTCCTGGTTCGTCTTCTTCTTCTTCGATCGCTCAGACAGTTTCCTGTCAGTTATGAGCGCAGATGCGTCATGCTGCTGTTATGCGCCTAAGAAATAGTTAGGCCCAGCAAGTCCGACTTCGGCTGGAGGAAATGTTTTTGAAAGTGTTTCGTAAAACAAGCCAGGAAAATGGACCAGTAAGGCAGAAAGATAATAGATGACAGTAGGCAAAGGGAAAAGGCAGAGTCAAAGAGAGTAACAGATTAGAGGAAGCTACAAGCACATAACTTCCAGAAGGTGGGGGAACTATTTATACAAAAGACCCCACGGTATCCCCACGGGGGTATTCCTGGTTCTAGTATTCTTATTGTCTTGGTTGTTTGTTTTTTTGCCCCCCATGTCAATGTTAGCACGCCTTCATATGTTTTTAAGATTTGTTGAGTGGTTGTTGTTTTTTCAGTTAAATATAAGTATCAATTCATGGAATCCTATGTAAATTAGAAACCAGTCAAGAAGATGCACAAAGAGAGACCTTCGCAGAGCTCTCCGCAAAATCAAGTTTACGGGCGTGCATTCGTTGCACACGAAATAGTATCAGCATAGCTAATAACATGCCACAATAAATTGGGTTTTGAGAAGCTTCTCTTCTATGGAATGATATCCATCCTCTGAATTATGACAAGCAGTGATAGAATGGAAATGGAAATTCTGTATAAGGTTGGTTATCTCGTCTCGTAGAATGGAACTGGTGTTTTGGGGTGGGTTTTTTTAAAGAACTATTTCATATGGTAATGGAGAGTGGGAGAGTGAGAGGTACTACATAGTGGGAATGGAAAGGATCAAAAGGGAAAGGGAAGAAGATAGACAGAGAAGACAAATGGAAAGAGATGAATACAGACAGGCAGACAGACAGACACGGACAAGGAGGAGAGACTGAAAGAGACAGAGGAAGAGACAGACAAATGGTCACATGGCACGAATCAGAGAGAGAGACGAGGACAAATACGACTGAGGAGCAGAGAAACTACGGGAAGGAAAATAAAGACTAGACTGTAGGGATCATAACGAAAAGAGAAAATGATGTTGAGCTGTTGATGATGATGATGACGACGACGACGACGACGATGATGGTGATGATGATGATGATGATGATGATGATGATGACGACGACAAATATACACATGAGGAAAAGGAGAAGAAAAATGATGGCAAGAAACTTCGACAACAACAAGAAAAATAATATAACGACGGCAGTAACGAAACATCAACAACAATGTAATTCCCATGGCAATGATACTAATCCTTCTTCACCGTAGACGTGTCATTACATTAAACTTAATTGCTCTCTGGTTGGTTACTAGCACACTTTCAATCAGGACATCGGGGGAAATACGTTGCGTGACCGAAGAGTCAGGTAATAAAGGCGAATGAGAGAAAGAAAGGGATTTCACAACACTCGGGCCTAGTTTCACAGCAAAGGCTTGTACGCGCAGAATGTTAGTGACTAACGGGTTGTAAGAAACGAATTTACTAAACTTTAGCTAAAAACAACCCAACTTGTGATTGGTTGTAAAGAATACTACGTTTTAAATATATTTTAATGGGCGTTTGTGCGTGTCTTCCTATCTCGTCATTGTAAAGCGCACAGAATAGTTTCAATGGATTATTGCGTTATATAAATACAATTTTATTAGTTGAAAAAAACAATTGTCCCTTCATTAAATAACATCAGGGTGCGCTTGTTTGATTGCCACAAACGTGCAAGGTCTGGCTTCCGTTTTGGGAATGTTTGTAAAGTTTTTGGCCAACGTGGTCGTTTCCTAGACTTTTTTGCGGAATTTTGTAGAGCGTTCGAAACGCCCGCTTTAAAGAAACACCCCTCGGATCGCTAGGTAATCAATAGCTATCGGACACACAATACAAGTTCAGTCAGTGTGTGTGTGTGTGTGTGTGTGTGCGTGCGTGCGTGCGTGCATGCGTGCGTACGTGCGTGTGTGTGTGCGTGTGTGTGTTTGTGTGTTGGTGTGTGGGGTTGTTGTTGTTGTTGTGTTGTGTGTGTGTGTGTTGTTGTGTGTTGTTGTGTGTGTGTGTGTGTGTGTGTGTGTGTGTGTGTGTGTGTGTGTGTGTGTGTGTGTGTGTGTGTGTGTGTGTGTGTGTGTGCGTGTGCGTGCGTGCGTGCGTGTGCGTGCGTGCGTGCGAGTGAGTGAGAGAGTGAGAGAGAGAGAGAGAGAGAGAGAGAGAGAGAGAGAGAGAGAGAGAGAGAGAGAGAGAGAGAGAGAGAGAGAGAGAGAGAGAGAGAGAGAGAGAGAGAGAGAGAGAGAGGGGGGGGGGGGGGGGTTTCTGTTATTGGCCAGTGTAATTGTTAGTTCTGTAGGTGATTTTTCTTTTCTTTATTTCTTTTCTTATATGTAACTTTCAATGTTCCATTCTACTACTTCTTTCTCTTCATTCCATTTATCACCCTCACAGAAAAGAGTGTGTTTGGGGTAGTGCTGAATAGTGAATAACTCTACACGATTTCTGGTACTCTTAAGATTGCCAGAAGATTTTAATGAAATCATCTTATATGCGGAGAAAGCATCCTAGAAAGAATATCCTCTCTCTCTCTCTCTCTCTCTCTCTCTCTCTCTCTCTCTCTCTCTCTCTCTCTCTCTCTCTCTCTCTCTCTCTCTCTCTCTCTCTCTCTCTCTCTCTCTCTCTCTCTCTTCTCTCTCTCTCTCTCTCTCTCTCTCTCTCTCTCTCTCTCTCTCTCTCTCTCTCTCTCTCTCTCTCTCTCTCTCTCTCTCTCTCTCTCTCTCTCTCTCTCTCTTGGTCTATTGGTCTATAGTATTATTATGGTGTGTGTGTGTGTGTGCGTGTGCGTGTGCGTGTGCGTGTGCGTGTGCGTGCGCGCGTGTGAGTGCGTGCGTGCGTGTTTGTGCGTGTTAAGTGTTTCTTTACATTGCGTGTGTACCTTCTTACCCAATATACATGCATGGTCATAGATCTATGTCTGGTACGGGTTTAGTCAACATCTGCATAATCAGAGTGACATTTTCTCCAATGTTTCGTTGTGATCACAACACACGTTGCTATTTCTCGCTCTTTCCCCATGGTAACCCAGTCATATGCAAGTCGTTATTACTAGCGTATCACTAAGTTGCCACGAGGTAGGAGGGAACAATAGCAACGCTTACTTTGACCATCAGACCATCAGACCAATCAAATTTACGAGAGTCGACCAGTCACTGTTGAGGTTAATGTAACAGGGGGGACCCCATTGTTAACACACCAGGGAGTGGGTCTGAGGAATGGGTGTATGGGCGGGGTGTTGAGGTTAATGTGACAGGGGGGACCCCATTACTAACACACCAGGGAGTGGGTCTGAGGAATGGGTGTATGGGCGGGGTGTTGAGGTTATGTGACAGGGGGGACCTCATTACTAACACACCAGGGAGTGGGTCTGAGGAATGGGTGTAGGGGCGGGGTGTTGAGGTTAATGTGACAGGGGGGACCCCATTGTTAACACACCAGGGAGTGGGTCTGAGGAATGGGTGTAGGGGCGGGGTGTTGAGGTTAATGTGACAGGGGGGACCCCATTGGTAACACACCAGGGAGTGGGTCTGAGGAATGGGTGTGGGGGCGGGGTGTTGAGGTCAATGTGACAGGGGGGACCCCATTATTAATACACCAGGGAGTGGGTCTGAGGAATGGGTGTAGGGGCGGGGTGTTGAGGTTAATGTGACAGGGGGGACCCCATTATTAACACACCAGGGAGTGGGTCTGAGGAATGGCTGTAGGGGCGGGGTGTTGAGGTTAATGTGACAGGGGGGACCCCATTATTAACACACCAGGGAGTGGGTCTGAGGAATGGGTGTAGGGGCGGGGTGTTGAGGTCAATGTGACAGGGGGGACCCCATTATTGACACACCAGGGAGTGGGTCTGAGGAATGGCTGTAGGGGCGGGGTGTTGAGGTTAATGTGACAGGGGGGACCCCATTGTTAACACACCAGGGAGTGGGTCTGAGGAATGGCTGTAGGGGCGGGGTGTTGAGGTTAATGTAACAGGGGGGACCTCATTACTAACACACCAGGGAGTGGGTCTGAGGAATGGCTGTAGGGGCGGGGTGTTGAGGTTAATGTAACAGGGGGGACCCCATTGTTAACACACCAGGGAGTGGGTCTGAGGAATGGGTGTAGGGGCGGGGTGTTGACGTTAATGTAATGACCCCATTACTAACACACCTCTATTTATAGAGGGTAATATAATTAGCAAATAGTACATGCTTTGTTGCATCCAGCCCTCTTAAAAGATAATAAAAAAGGACAAACAAAGCAATATAAAGAGCATGCAAAACACAGTCATACATAGTAAGATAATAGAATCAAACCTAATCTTATATGCACACGCATGTTGCAGCAGACGAACATTTTTAAAACGAAGGTGATACAGTTAACAAACATAAGATAGTAAAAGTCATACACACAAACATTCCCTATGTATTCATAATAGTGCATACATTTATGATTTATACTGTAATAATGGAGTTAGCAGCATTGGATTTAGTCTGACACAATTTAGCTTTAGTGGTGATCGAGTACTGTTAATTAACAGATTCAAGTATTGTGAACGTCATGTACAATAACAGAGGGAGGGAGAGGGGGTGGGAGGGAGGGAAGGATAGAGAGAGAGAGGAGAGAGAGAGAGAGAGAGAGAGAGGCGAGAGAGAGAGAGAGAGAGAGAGAGAGAGAGAGAGAGAGAGAGAGAGAGAGAGAGAGAGAGAGAGAGAGAGAGAGAGAGAGAGAGAGAGAGAGAATTCAGTATCAAAGTAGTTTATTCATTAAGTAGGTCTTCATTACTTTATTGAACGTTGATGGTCTTCTGCTTTAAGTAAGCTGGCAGGTTATTCCAGTAGGTTGCGCCACTATACGTTAGAATGCCTGTAACTGTTGATCGCAAAGCGGTCTATCAAATACTGTGGAGCATTTCCAGTCATAATATTGTACTGTTTTATTGTGTTCCAACTAATATTTAAATGGTAAAATGCCAACAGCTTTGTAGTCACTGGTCGTAAGTGAAGTTGATTTTGAGGAGTACCAAATTAACAGCTCGTTTATGCAGTCTAACGAGAGGTTTTAAAACATTTGCGCTTGCTGAATCCCACAAAGTATATGCATAGCTGATAAGGGAATTAATATGTGCATAGAAGAATTGCTTCCTAGCATTTATTCAGGGAAGTGTTTACTTTTCAATAACCGAAAGATTCTTTGAGATATCTTGTTGCTTAATATTTCAATATGTTCTAACGTTAACAATGTATTGCCAATCGTTAGTCCAAGGACTTTGTGGGAATTAACTTCCTCGATTTTTGGCCAGAGATGTGAATATATAATGAAGTGTATGACTGATTTTGGCGTTTTTGGTCGCGTTGTTAAACACATATACTTAGATTTAGTTGGATTCAGTAGCATATGATTTAGTTCAGCCCATCGTTTCAAATGGTCTACATTTTCTTGGACGTTAGATGACAAAATAGGTAAGGATTGTTGTCTATTGGTTGAAAAGTAAAGTTGTTAGTAATAGTCATCATTCTTGTTTGTTGTTTATTGGTTGAAAAGTAAAGTTGTTAGTAATAGTCATCATTCTTGTTTGTTGTTTATTGGTTGAAAAGTAAAGTTGTTAGTAATAGTCATCATTCTTGTTTGTTGTCTATTGGTTGAAAAGTAAAGTTGTTGTTATAGTAATAGTCATCACATTCTTTGTTTGTTGTCTATTGGTTGAAAAGTAAAGTTGTTAGTAATAGTCATCATTGTCCGCAAACCGAAGGTGCCGTCGGACCTTGACCTTGCGTATGACCTTGAAAACCGAAATCTATTTTTAGCCATATCTCGGGTTTGGTTGTGTTTTGATGTTGAAACTTGGTTTTTTGGCTTTTGTTTTTTTTTACTGTCTGTCCCAAGGAAGGTCAAAAAGATCTCCCGAACCGCTTTTTTTCTCCGAATCGTCTGTCAAATATCTTTCGAACGGGTTGACAGAATCGTCAAATTTTGTGTGAAGGTGTGCCACCTTAATAGGAAGAGATCGACCGCAAACCATTTTGCCGTCGTGACCTTGACTTGACCTTGACGTAGTGACCTTGAAAACCGGCAAAATCTATTTTTAGCCATATCTCGGGCACACGGTCCGGGCGATCAACAAAGTGGTAGGGGTCTAGGATGCCATATTGAAACTTGGTAGATTGTGCATGGTACTGTATACCCTAGAGAAGAAAAAATTGAGCATAAATTATCACCGTTCTGATGATGGCATACCGAAATCAAGGTCAAGCTGTCAAGGTCAAAAAGATCGCTGGAGCCTCAAAACTCGGAGGGTCATTGCTGGTGACGGACATGTCTGCCGCTCGGCGACGCCCTTGTTCTTGTTTGTTGTCTATTGGTTGAAAAGTAAAGTTGTTGGTAATAGTCATCATTCTTGTTTGTTGTCTATTGGTTGAAAAGTAAAGTTGTTAGTAATAATCACACAAAAATAGGTAAGGAGAGAGAGAGAGAGAGAGAGAGAGAGAGAGAGAGAGAGAGAGAGAGAGAGAGAGAGAGAGAGAGAGAGAGAGAGAGAGAGAGAGAGAGAGAGAGAGAGAGAGAGAGAGAGAGAGAGAGAGAGAGCACGAATTAATGAATGAACGAACTAATGTAGCCGAATCTTGGGGTGGTTGTTTATTTTGCTCCATCTGACAAATACATTATTAAAGCGATGCACCAGGAGTGTCGTTTAGTAATGCACTTATCAAGTTGTCGTTGTTGTTGTTGTTGTTGTACTTCTTGTTCTTTCCCATGCTATTCTCACGCAATGTCTGGGCTTATGAAATGAATGTTTTATAGGCTTGTCTGGAAACAACATTTTATAAACCTGACTCAGAGAGTCATCCAAAGGTTTCAATGCAGCACGTGTGGCGTGTGTGCACAATGGGGGTGAGGGGTGGGGGGAGTGATTGACTGTGTGCGTGTGTGTGTGTGCGTGCGTGTGTGTGTGTGTATATATATATATGTGTATGTGTGTGTGTGTGTGTGTGTGTGTGTGTGTGTGTGTGTGTGTGTGTGTGTGTGTGTGTGTGTGTGTGTGTGTGTGTGTGTGTGTGTGTGTGTGTGTGTGTGTGTGTGTGTGTGTGTGTGTGTGTGTGTGTGTGTGTGTGTGTGTATGTGTGTGTATGTATGTGTGTGTGTGTGTGTGTGTGTGTGTGTGTGTGTGTGTGTGTGTGCGTGTGTGTGCATGCATGGTACAAAATGGATACCAAATGTCTTCAAACTATCTGATTAGGACATAATG
>CM065701.1:46327864-46372864 GCA_017654935.2 Phymorhynchus buccinoides
AGTTGTCATTAATTTTTCTGTGCGCTCGTGTGCGCATGATCGCGCGCGCTCAAATCACGGGTCCGAACCCCAAGGCTATAATATAAAAAACTATTCAGTTACGTGCTGTTTTGATGCGTTTGTATGTAGTTACGTGCTGCTTTGATGCGTTTTTATGTATGTGTACAGCCGACACATTCCGATTTCCGAGTAGCTCGGCGATCCTGCGAGGGGACTTTGCAGCCGCTCGGAGTTGCACTTGTTTGTGTTTGCATTAGTATGACTTGTCCACGTTTTGTCCAAAGACGTGTATATGCCTAAGTAGTATTAATTAATTATCATCAAAATCACTTTCTGATAAAAACGTATGAACAGAGCGAGGCTATGAAGTATGATTTGTTTTCTCCTATTAGGGGCAAACAAACTGCACATGATTCGATCCCAAACCGATCCGACGGTGGTATTTGTGCAGCATGATTCTCGTGACATTCTACTGTCTACACGAATCTGATGAATTCCTACAAGTTATGGTCACTATTATGTGTAGTCCCATGTAAACGGATCCGATGAAATATCATCTGTATTATTGTATCAGACATTTCATTTGATTCGTGCATTGAGGTCTACTGGAGTATAATGAGCGAAAGTAGAAGAATTATTTTTAGACGGAAATCTCACAGACGTCGCCACAATCGTATCGTATTGGGGTCAAATCGTATGCAGTGTGGCTCGCCCTTTACAGATATTTTTGTGTTTGTATTATTATTCTGATTTGTCGACGTTTTGTCCAAAGACATGTATAATTATTATTATCATCACAATCAGGTTTTTTTTAATCAAAACGTATGAAAAGATTAATCAAGGAAGTGTGAAATGATCCCCTTTCTCTAAGATAGTTATCTGTTTTTGTGTGTGTGTGTTTGTTGTGTCTATTTTACAGTCCCTGCTGAAGGCTTTTTGTGCCGGGTTGACATTCTTCAAACGGAAACTAGAGGTAAGATATTTTGAACTCTCTCTCTCTCTCTCTCTCTCTCTCTCTCTCTCTCTCTCTCTCTCTCTCTCTCGCTCTGCTCTCTCTCTCTCTCTCTCTCTCTCTCTCTCTCTCTCTCTCTCTCTCTCTCTCTCTCTCTCTCTCTCTCTCTCTCTCTCTCTCTCTCTCTCTCTCTCTCTCTCTCTCTCTCTCTCTCTCTCTCTCTCTCTCTCTCTCTCTCTCTCTCTCTCTCTCTCTCTCTCTCTCTCTCTCTCTGCCGAGCAGATTAAAAAGGGTATTAAAGTCTCGAGATGGGACGACTGTGTGTGTGTGTATGTCAAAGGCAGAGTAACATGGGGTAGAGAGAAAATAGCTGACTGAGAGAGAGAGAGAGAGAGAGAGAGAGAGAGAGAGAGAGAGAGAGAGAGAGAGAGAGAGAGAGAGAGAGAGAGAGAGAGAGAGAGAAGAGAGAGAGAGAGAGAGAGAGAGAGAGAGAGAGAGAGAGAGAGAGAGAGAGAGAGAGAGAGAGAGAGGGAGAGAGAGAGAGAGAGAGAGAGCAATACAGCGAAACAGGGGAAATGGGGAAATATATTGTGAAGGAGAAGGGTTTTCACAAATGTGATTATTGTGATTATTGACCCTTTCTCAAAAAGTGTTTGAGATTGGAACGAATTAATCTGTGTAGGTTGGAGAGAGGGGGGGGGGGGGGGAGAAGAGAGTGAGAGAGAGAGAGAGAGAGAGAGAGAGAGAGAGAGAGAGAGAGAGAGAGAGACAGACAGACAGACAGACAGACAGACAGACAGACAGACAGACAGAGACAGAACAAACAGAGGCTGATAGACAGAAACAGACAGGGGGCACAGAGAGAGAGATGGAGGGAGAGAGAGGGAGAGAGACAGACAGACAGACAGACAGATAGACAGACACACACACATGAACAGAAACAAAGAGGCAGAGAGGCATAAACAGGCAGATGGGCAGGCAGAGAGGAACAGCCAGAGACAGACAGATATGTCTGAGGTTTTAGCAATGCCATGTAAAGAGGGATTCTTTTAGGATTTCCTCCAAGACCTTCCTGATCTTCTTGTTTGGTTATTTCTCTTGTTTAGGGGGTGGGGGGTGGGGAACGAGACGTAGGGCACGAGAGAGAGGGGGGGGGGGGTGAGGTCATCAAAACAGTGACACATGAAAGATTTCGTTCATAGCCTTTGACTTAGCATACATTTCATCATTCGCAGCAAGACCTTTTGACCTGAACGAAACTCCAGACTTTGGACCACGAAATATATTGCCTTATAAACCTTTGTCATGGAAAATATTACATCTGACATTCGGCATGGCATTATTATTTGAAAACCAACTATCATAGTCCAAACTTTTGAGTTTCGTGAGGACTTCATTTTAGACCGTAGACCTATGGAAACGTTAGCCAACTAAAAAATGTCAAGTGTTCGAAAAATTGCTGTATTACGCGAAGATGACAAACCTGTTTACTCCATTCTGTGACCTAATCATGGGAAATCAATATACTTACTTCATACCTTTGACCTTGTGTGTCATTTCAATTCGCAATCTTGAGAGTACCGGTACTATTTTGCCAACCTCTGATCAAATGATATTTAATCAAAAGAAAATGGTACTATAATGACAACTACTAATCATATTTTTCAATGTACGGATGGTCTGATGTTTTGTTGGTGCTGCTGCTGTTGTTGCTGGTGTTGTTATTATCCAGAATTCTGACCCGATTCAAAACCATCTATTTGATTTGGTTTGATTTGACAATTGATCCTCCGTTGATTTGATGCATTTCAGACCTTTGGTCTGTTCATCGTGGAACTGTCCTGGTTTTCACAAAGACTCCAAGATTGATTGATTGATTGATTGATTGATTGGTGTTGTGTGTTTCAGACCTTTAATCTGTTCATCGTGTTCAACTTCATTCAGATTCTGCTCAATTTCACGATCATTGATTCAATGATTGTATGTGATGACATAATTGATCCTCCGTTGATTTGATGTTGTGCATTTCAGACCTGTGACCTGTTCATCGTTGGATTGTCATGGTTTTCGTGCAGATCAGACTCTATTTCAGGATGATTGAATCAATCAATCAATCAATCGATGATTGATTGCATTTCAGAACTTTTGATCGGTTCATCGTGGATGTGGTCTTCACGGAGATTCTGGCTAGATTCAAGATCATTGATACAATGATTTGATTTGATGACACAATTGATCCTGTGTTGATTTGGTGCATTGCATACCTTTGACCTGTTCATCGTGGTAGTATCGTTCATCGTGGACGTGGTCTTCATGCAGATTCTGCCCAGATTTAAAATCCTTGATTTGATTTGATTTGATGTCCCAATTGATTCTCTGTTGATTTGATGTCACAATTGATCCTTTGTTGATTTGGTGTATTGCAGACTTTTGACATGTTCATCATTGTGGTATCATTCATCATGCAGATTTTGCCCAGATTCAAAATCCTGGAATCGATTTGATTTGATGTGACAATTGATCCTCTGTTGATTTGATGTAACAATCGATCCTCTTTTGATTTGATGTGACAGTGTATCCTCATTTGATTTGATGTGTTGCAGACCTTTGATCTGTTCATCGTTGTGGTATCGTTCATCGTGGACCTCGTCTTCATGCAGATTTTGCCCAGATTCAAAATCCAGGACTTCGTCTTCATCCTGGCCTTTCTCTTACCGTGGAGGGTTATACGAGTGGTTAACAGTAAGAAATAAACTCTGTTTATCTGTCTGTCTGTCTGTCTGTCTGTCTGTCTGTCTGTCTGTCTGTCTGTCTGTGTTTGTGTATGTCTGTATGTCTGTTTTCTCTCTCTCTCTCTCTCTCTCTCTCTCTCTCTCTCTCTCTCTCTCTCTCTCTCTCTCTCTCTCTCTCTCTCTCTCTCTCTCTCTCTCTCTCTCTCTCTCTCTCTCTCTCTCACACACACACATGCATGGTAATACCCGGTTACAAGAAAAGCAATCTTAAGTCTTTGTGAGGCCTACATCTGAGTAACGAGAAGAAGAAAAATGTGTGTGTGTGTGTGTGTGTGTGTGTGTGTGTGTGTGTGTGTGTGTGTGTGTGTGTGTGTGTGTGTGTGTGTGTGTGTGTGTGTGTGTGTGTGCGTGCGTGCGTGTGTGTGCGTGTGCGCGCGTGTGCGTGTGTGTGTGTGTGTGTGTGTGTGTGTGTGTGTGTGTGTGTGTGTGTGTGTGTGTGTGTGTGTGTGTGTGTGTGTGTGTGTGTGTGTGTGTGTGTGTGTGTGTGTGTGTGTGTGTGTGTGTGTGTGTGTGTGTGTGTGTGTGTGTGTGTGTGTGTGTGTGTGTGTGTGTGTGAACTCCCACCGATCAGCATTCCTCTAATAACGCATTAAGAGAATGAACTACGATCCTCATAAAATAATGACGTCATATCCGGGTGTGGTTGTGCGCAGGTCTGGTGGTGGCGGTGCAGGACCACGAGCACTTCCGGCTGAAGATGGTGTACAGCAGGAAGAAGAAGATCCAGAACAGCCTGAGAGAGAGTGAAGTCAAAGTGCAGCTGTTCAGGGTATGGAGGAGGGTTTGTCATGTCATAGTATAGAAGATCCTAAGGGACACTTATGTCGAACTGCAGCTATTCATAGTATGGAGGGTTTGTCGTGTTTATATCCAGTTTAGAAGAAGAAGAAAAATAGTATAGAAGATCCTAAGGGACACTTGTGTCAAACTGCAGCTATTCATAATATGGAGGGTTTGTCGTGTTTGTATCCAGTTTAGAAGAAGAAGAAAAATAGTATAGAAGATCCTAAGGGACACTTATGTCGAACTGCAGCTATTCATAATATGGAGGGTTTGTCGTGTTTATATCCAGTTTAGAAGAAGAAGAAAACATAGAAGATCATGAGGGAGACTGAAGTCAAATTGCAGTTACGTAGGGGTACGAAGGATGTATCATGTTTTATATCCAATTAAGAAGAAAAAGAGCATATAGAAGATCCTGAGGGAGATTGAAGTCAATTTGCAATTACTTAGGGTTTATCATGTTTTATATCCAGTTGAGAGAGAGAGAGAGAGAGAGAGAGAGAGAGAGAGAGAGAGAGAGAGAGAGAGAGAGAGAGAGAGAGAGAGAGAGAGAGAGAGAGAGAGAGAGAGAGAGAGAGAGAGAGAGAGAGACAGACAGACAGACAGACAGACAGACAGACAGACAGACAGACAGAACAGGAAGGAGTAGATCCAGAACAGCTTGAGGGAGACTGAGTCAAATTGCAAACAGAGTAATGACGGTTTATCGTGTTATCTGAAAGCTCAATTTATTTCAGCTGCTCAGAATTTTCTCTCATCTTATTAAAGCTTTGCATGGTACGAAAGAATATGTTTCGTGTATTTGTATGTATGTAAGCGGCATTTTTTTATAACCGATTTTTACTATCTGATTGTGGTTTTCCTCCAGAACATTCACATTTGCTTTCTGATTAAGTGGAGTTTCTTATAACCGACCTTCTACTAAGCAAAGTGCACTGTATTTACTAGGGGAAGCAACTCTTGAAAGGGCCACTGCTCTGAAATTATCAACTGCTTGTTCACTTTCTTGTCTCAATCTTTTGTTTATCTATACACATGTAATAACATTCATTGCACTTCTCTGTGTGTGTTTGTTCGCCGTGTAACTTATAAACCGGTGGACAGAATCGCTTCAAATTTAGTATGGTGTTGTATCATGGTACACAGATGGTTCCATGGAAAGTGTGAACGTCCAGTACAAATCTCCGCCAAGGAAGATTCGTTTTCTGTAAGATAGAATATACTGCAATAGTAAAATGTAGTAGCTCGTGGACTGGGTAGTAACTCACGGTCTGGACCGGCTGACAGCGCTTACTTCCTTTGGACTATAAACCTGACTGAGAGATGGAGAGAGGGAGAGGGAGAGAGAGACAGTGTGTGTGTGTGTGTGTGTGTGTGTGTGTGTGTGTGTGTGTGTGTGTGTGTGTGTGTGTGTGTGTGTGTGTGTGTGTGTGTGTGTGTGTGTGTGTGTGTGTGTGTGTGTGTGTGTGTGTGTGTGTGTGTGTGTGTGTGTGTGTGTGTGTGTGTGTGTGTGTGTGTGTGTGTGTGTTTATATAATTTGTTTTTATATACGTTAAGCTTCCAACCTTGAGGCTATGCTTTTGTTTTTGTCTGTTTATCTGTCTGGTATTTGTCTGCCTTTCAACGTGATTATGAATGTTGTTCTCTAATATTTTTTCAGGCCCAGTGTTGTGCCCTGAAACGCCTGTGTTTGAACGAGGGGGTGGAGGAGAGAAAACTTGAAGAGATTGTTCAACTTGACGAGTATGTAGTCAGTACGTATCTAACTCTGCTCCACTGACGCTTCCACTCACCACTCACCACTAGTGCATGAGCACCGCAGCAAGTACTAATGTACCTAACTTGCGGTGCAAGGTGTACCCGAGTTGGGGTGCAGTGTGTTTTGGTAAAATAAATATTAACAGAATAAGTCAAAATAATTATGAACAGAATAAGTCAAAATAATCATTAACAGAAAAAGTAAAACGAAAATATTTTAATGATTATTAATCTAAGTCTCCCTCTCTCCTCTCTTTCATTTGGTTTTGATGTTTGTCCGTTCCGTTTCTTGTCTGATCTTTACTTTTGTGCTTTAACATGACTTTTTCCCTACAAATAAGACATGTTTTGCATTGTTTAAAAGAGTTGTTTAGCCACAAAACAGAAACAACATCATTCCTAACAATTAGAGCTGCTACTAATAATGCTACTTTACTACTGCTACTGCTTCTTTGTTACTGCTGTTGCTGCCGCTGTTTCTGCTGCTGAAACTGATAACAATATTAATATTTCTATGTTTCTTTTTTTAAGTTTCAAAACTTATTGAATCTTTACTACTAATGTTTGTTTCTACTGCAAACGTGTAATTGTTAATTTTAACATACAATTATTAAAGTGAAAAGTGTAGTTCTGCTGTTTGGTAAATATATCCTATTCGTGAAAGGCGCTTAAAAACTCTACCATGTATAGATGTAAGCTTATATCATTATGAAAAACGCGAAGGATATTACTGTT
The DNA here is from genome assembly GCA_017654935.2 of Phymorhynchus buccinoides. Lineage (NCBI taxonomy): Eukaryota > Metazoa > Mollusca > Gastropoda > Neogastropoda > Raphitomidae > Phymorhynchus > Phymorhynchus buccinoides. Next base: position 46,334,885 of record CM065701.1, read on the forward strand.
AGAGTAATCTAACGTCTAGTGATTGATATTCCATGAGATTTTGAATAATACGTATTAAAATGACAATACGAAAGGCCTGTACTATAGCAACATCATAGGTTATTGACTAAAGGACACCTTTGTGTCTAGGGCAACTGTCTCTCAATAACCATACTACGCTTCACACACACCCGTCCCCCCACTGCCCCTCCCCCCTTCCCCATCAGTAACTTAGGTGGTTCCTGTCCGATTCGGCATCATGTTGGGGTTCCGCTGAACGGTCCCTGACTGGCTGGGTCACGTAGAATAGAATGAATGAAAATGGTGTTTTACGTCCTCTCGGTCATAGACACATATGGGACATTTGTAAATACAAAGATGGTGGGAACAATACTGGCTGTAATGCCCGGAGGCAGTGCAACACCAGTAAAGTCCCGAGTTTTTGACAATATAGATAGGTGTAGCGGTAACCACGCCTCGGTTAAACCTCATCGGCTATGGTACCGCCACATAAGTAATAGTTAGTATGAAAATTTGGCAGAAGTGGGATTCTAACTTCACGTAGAATAGAGTGGTGGTGATTATCTTATATATAATCTGCCCATCTCCCCCCCCCCCCCCCTTTCTCTCTCTTCCTCTTATCTTTAGATATAGGGCTGAATTATTCCGCGCATAAGTTCCGTAGTTCCCCCTGAATTTACAATGACAGAATAATCAGCAAATGATTGTGGTCGCTTGAAGGAAAGGAAGGAAGGACTGTATGTGAGAAATATCTCTATATTATATATTTTTCTCTCTTTTCTTCTCTCTATTTATCTCACTCTTTTATACTCACTCACACATGCACGCACAGAGAGAGAGAGAAGAGAGAGAGAGAGAGAGAGAGAGAGAGAGAGAGAGAGAGAGAGAGAGAGAGAGAGAGAGAGAGAGAGAGAGAGGGGAGAGAGAGAGAGAGAGGGGGGGGGGGAGGAAGGGAGAGAGAGAGAGATGCAGACGAAAATATGCAAAAGATAACTTCCACGCCGGAGCTAAAATGTGTTCATGTACCCTGGCTAAAAGACTACAGGGGTCATCCAAACAGCCAAAGCACTTGAACACTATGGTACAAAGGCATCAGCTAGGGATGAGAACATTACGTGCGTGACCGTTTTTGATTACCCCGCCACATGGGCAGCCACACTCCGTCTTCGAGACTTACACAGACCAGAACAACTGTTAGCCAAAGGGAGGACACTTCCAATTTGTAAGTCTATGGTTAAATACCTGTTTTACTGTCCTTCCTTGTATACATGAGATCGTTAGGATCACCCTAATTATCTTTGTTGGGGATGTAAATAAAATTAATGTGTTTTTGGCATGTGTGTGTATGTGTGCGTGCGTGCGCGCGCTCTTCAATTAAATACCTCTACAGTTACCTAACTTGAATGTATATAATAAAACAATTATATGTGTCTTTGCAGACCGAACCGGCAAAAGCAAGTGCAAGGTCAAAATCGACAACACTTCCGTCATACTGCTCGACAAATGCGACTTTCTGCCCGGACTCCCCTCACCCCACAAGCGACCATCAAGCTTCCTCAGGCCGCACACCGGCCTCGATCCCTCCACCTGTGATCCCTTCCAGCAACGAAACGGCCACAACAGCGAGGAAGGAAAGTGGAAGGGCATGGGCCGACGACTGTCGATGAGCATCACTAACGGGCCTCTGGGGTCGCTGTTCGGTTCCAGAAATCTGGCGGCTGTGCCGGAGGACGGGGAGTGGGTTGCGGGTAGGGTAGGAGGGAGCGGGAAGCGCGTGATGCGTCGTACCAGCAGTCAAGGTCAAATCGCCGCCGCCATTAAACGAGATCTGATGTTGTCTAGCTGCATAGGAATGGAGGATGGTGTGTTTGGTGGTAGTAGTAGTAATAAAGAGAATGCGAAGAACGCAGGACATGGAACGACGAGTGGAGAAGGTGGAGGAGGAGATAGTGACAGGAAGAAAGATGTCCCAGGAGGATATCAGAGTCTAGTAGTTCCGCGAATAGTCCAGAGCGTGTCCCTGCAGGACAACATCTCCACAGGTCTGGCAGCGGCACAGTCTGGAGTGTCTGCTGCTGAGGGAGGCATGACGCAATCCACGTCGGTCTCTTCACCACAGGGGCAGGATGGAGACACCTCTGCCAAGATCTCCATCTCCCCTGGACGTCCCGAGGACGCGGCGGATCATAGATCGCCTGGTCAACGTTCTTCTACCGGGGCGGATGCAGGGGTGTTACTAGAAGAAGGCGAAGAACTCGTCCAAAGTCATGGTGGTCCCGTGGGTCATAGTGGCCCCGCCCCATCGAGCTATGCGGGACACGACAGGGACACTGTTCCTAATGGGGACGTTGTCCATCATGAGAACTTTGTCTCTAACGTGAATGTTGTACCTGTGGTGAACGTTGGTGTCCTTAACGGGAGCGTTGTCCCTAACGGCAACACAGTGCCTAGCATTCCTTTCCATGTGATAGAAGACGACAGGGCGGAACAGTCTGGCTCTCACACACATCATCACGAAGACCAAGCTGCACCCCATTCTGATGCCCCGTGTCTGGTGAACGATTCCTTTGATGAGGAACACTGCCAAGAACTACCGCCAGCTGTGCTGGACGTTTCCTGCCTGCAGACTGTGCCAGGAGTATATGACAGACTTCCGGCTATATCCGTTCATGATATGGACCCCGTTCCAGGCCTTACCATGGATTCTGGAACTTCTACGAGCTGGGAAATTGAAGGTTCATCACTTCAAGAACAGCTGACAACAATACTGGAGATGCCCGAAGGAGGAGAATCATTGTGTGGTTCGTCCGAAACTATGGAAGAGGCAGGAGGTATGAAGGGTAATCACGGCGGTCTGCTGACTCCTACCAGTGACTGCACTGTGTGTGAAGACTCTACCTACGCTGAGGGTCTAGCTGAACCAATCTCCGACAAGGCGACAGCTCGCTTGATAGACGACGACAAAAGTGAGGCGGACACTGAACAAACCAACAGCATCGGCCAGGACAAGACCAGCGAGGCTGACACCGCCAGCACCATCTGTGATTCGCTGCGTTCCCTACCCACCTTGGACTAAAATGAATCATTCAACATCGCAACAGAATCAGTGAAAGCTGGGATTCTATTTTAAATGATAATCTCTGTAGTTGCTACTATGAGAATCAGTTCAGTTTGTGGTTCTTTTTTTTCTCCTTTCTGATTGTAGGCTTGTGTGTTTGTTGTGACATTCAGAATTCATGCAACCTTTTTCTTTGCTTTTTTGGCGATCTTGAACTAAGGTCTTCTTGTTGTTATAACTCACTTCCAAAGCAACACGATCACGAATCTTTTTGTTTTCCTCAACTACGTTTTTTAACTAACCTTTTAGTAGTGAATAAAAGTGAAAAACAAGTCATTCTGACAGGAAAAGAAACAGCAAAATAGGAGGAGAAACCTCATCCATCAAAAGACAATATCTTTTTCTTTTTTTTGCTGTCCCATCATCTGGGCCGTACAGTGGCGTTGCTCCCACGCCGCTAATTCTGAATCCCAACTCGCAGCCACACCTCCGCTTGTTCAGGTCGCAGAATCCGAGACCAGCCGTCCAAGGGGAGCGAATCTATGTTAGGCCGTCAGGAGGCAACCAACCGAGGAGACACTGCACGGCTGCTGAGTCACTTCGGTGGAATTCAGTAGAGCCTGTTCGGGACACCACCTACTAAGCCCCCTACTGACGACACTATTCTCTTAGTCGCGGAGCCAGCGTGAGTGATGTACTCCTCCGAGGGCGCCACCACGACCTTCCACCGACAGCCCCCCAGAACACACTGATCCCCATGACTTTGACCCGAACGCACCAAAGCATAGACTGGATTGGAAACCGAAACTGAGGTCACCACGAGAGCAGAAAGACAATCTCTTTGTTATGTGCGAAGTTTAGTAAAATACTGTCTTTTAATGATTGCTTCGTTTCTGGCATCCATCGCTTGGAATTCAAATAAAAGCAGAAATGTGTGATGAAGCTCTAGGGAGAGCTGAACAATATAAGTTGTCCCGAGAGCACATTCATCAAGAGAACACTGTAAATGTCCCAAACGGGTTGAGTTCAGGACGTGTTTTATTATGCACGACAGGATCGTCGTAGGCCTGCATTCAGGTTGTAAGCAGACACGCAACTGATAGAAACTGCCATGGAAGGTTGTGTATTACGTGTGTGATAACAGTATGAATACCATATATTATGATGTTTTTACTGTGTGGTATCAAACGAAAGAAAGTTACTGTTACTTCTCTGACGAAGCCTGGAAGTCTAATCAAAGGCTGATCTTCACAAATGTTTGCACGTTTTAGACATACGTATTCGCACATACATGAACAACATAAAATGTTTAAAACAGAGAATCGACTTAAGCGGAATTTGGACTTGGTTACGATCGAATGCTAGCGGAATTAGCGGAATAATCGTATAATCCATAGACGAAGGTTGAGTTTTCTTATCCTTTCCAAGCCTCCGTGTTTCTGCGTGTGGTAGACTCGTGTGGCAAAACGAGACAGAACTCAAGTGACATCTGTTTAATCTGTTTTACTTTTATAGGATCTGTGTACGTACAATATTTCAAAATGCTGGTGTTTTTTATTAGACGAGTGAAAACATTATAGAAGTGTTTTGATGTGTTCTTCTTTTCTTTATCTTGTTTTATTGTCACTGAAATGTTGTCGCATCTGATATGTAGAGACATAACTGGAAAACAATCGATTAAGGAAAACAAATCTTCTTTGCAAGAAGAAAAAGAAAACACGAGACAAAATCAGTGTTGGTTACTCTGAATTTCCTACAACGATCTACAGTGTGTGTGTGTGTGTGTGTGTGTGTGTGTGTGTGTGTGTGTGTGTGTGTGTGTGTGTGTGTGTGTGTGTGTGTGTGTGTGTGTGTGTGTGTGTGTGTGTGTGTGTGTGTGTGTGTGTGTGTGTGTGTGTGTGTGTGTGTGTGTGTGTGTGTGTGTGTGTGTGTGTGTGTGTGTGTGTGTGTGTGTGTGTGTGTGTGTGTGTGTGTGTGTGTGTGTGTGTGTGTGTGTGTGTGTGTGTGTGTGTGTGTGTGTGTGTGTGTGTGTGTGTGTGTGTGTGTGTGTGTGTGTGTGTGTGTGTGTGTGTGTGTGTGTGTGTGTGTGTGTGTGTGTGTGTGTGTGTGTGTGTGTGTGTGTGTGTGTGTGTGTGTGTGTGTGTGTGTGTGTGTTGTGTGTGTGTGTGTGTGTGTGTGTGTGTGTGTGTGTGTGTGTGTGTGTGTGTGTGTGTGTGTGTGTGTGTGTGTGTGTGTGTGTGTGTGTGTGTGTGTGTGTGTGTGTGTGTGTGGTGTGTGTGTGTGTGTGTGTGTGTGTGTGTGTGTGTGTGTGTGTGTGTGTGTGTGTGTGTGTGTGTGTGTGTGTGTGTGTGTGTGTGTGTGTGTGTGTGTGTGTGTGTGTGTGTGTGTGTGTGTGTGTGTGTGTGTGTGTGTGTGTGTGTGTGTGTGTGTGTGTGTGTGTGTGTGTGTGTGTGTGTGTGTGTGTGTGTGTGTGTGTGTGTGTGTGTGTGTGTGTGTGTGTGTGTGTGTGTGTGTGTGTGTGTGTGTGTGTGTGTGTGTGTGTGTGTGTGTGTGTGTGTGTGTGTGTGTGTGTGTGTGTGTGTGTGTGTGTGTGTGTGTGTGTGTGTGTGTGTGTGTGTGTGTGTGTGTGTGTGTGTGTGTGTGTGTGTGTGTGTGTGTGTGTGTGTGTGTGTGTGTGTGTGTGTGTGTGTGTGTGTGTGTGTGTGTGTGTGTGTGTGTGTGTGTGTGTGTGTGTGTGTGTGTGTGTGTGTGTGTGTGTGTGTGTGTGCGTGTGCGTGCGTGTGCGTGCGTGTGTGCGTGTGTGCGTGCGTTCGTGCGTGCATGCGTGCGTGCATACGTGCGTGCGTGCGTGCGTACGTGTGTGTGTTATAACAATAAATGACACATCGCTTTCGTTTTCTATGCACATGTGTGTTGGTTGGTTGAATAACAAGGGGTTTGTTTCAACAAGACAAAAGTGTCCAATATGTTACCTTCTGTCATCAACTGGTTTTTGTTTGGAATTGTTTGTTTGTTTGTGAGTTTGTTGTTGCTTTGGCTTTCAAAACTGTTGGTTCACAAATCCTTTTTTTTTTAAATGGCTTTGGTAATAATATTATAAAACAGTATTGTAGTATCTTATTTTACATGGAAACACTGGTTCCATACAACTCAATATCATACAGTGCACTGCAATAGCCTACAACTATTAAAAATCAGCAGGATTGGAAATGTATGCGTTAAAAGACTGTGCTATGCAACGTACAATGAATAAGATAGTATGCAACCGAACATGTATTACAAGAAGCACAATGAAACATATGAACTACGATACATTGAAACGCGTACTATTTAGGGGAAAACTCTTCTTGTTAGTTAATAACCTGGGACGGTATTCATGTCGAGATAGCATGAGACTTAGCATCATGCTAACTTAGAAGCTCTTCCAAAAGTCCTATTAAATCCTATAGGACATTGGAAGAGCTTCTAAGTTAGCATCATGCTACGTCTCATGCTATCTCGACATGAATACCGTCCCTGGGGTAGATTACAATGTCTTTGTGATAGCCTGTCTCTCGTTAACTATGGAGAGAGAGAGAGAGAGAGAGAGAGAGAGAGAGAGAGAGAGAGAGAGAGAGAGAGAGAGAGAGAGAGAGAGAGAGAGAGAGAGAGAGAGAGAGAGACACAGAGAGAGAGAGACAGAGAGAGAGACACACACACACAGAGAGAGAGACAGAGAGAGAGACAGAGAGAGAGAGAGACAGAGAGTGTCTCCGTCAATCTGTTTGTGGTATTTTGCTCTTTTTGTGTTGTTGTTTTGTCCATTAGACGATGATGATTATAATTATCAGCACATCTGTGTTTATCTACCTCTAGTTATTTTTACCCCACATAATGTAAGTTACATTATGTTCGTGCTATATCTGTGTTTGTCTGTGTGTATGAATATGTGCACGCACGCACTGGCGAACAGAGACGTTTACGTACGCGTATCTGTGGGCGAATGTGTTAATGTGTGTGTGTGTGTGTGCGTGTGCGTGCGTGCGTGCGTGCGTTCGTGCGTGCGTGCGTGTGTGCGTGTGTGTGTGTGAGATGTGCGTGTGCGTGCGTGTGTGCATTGTTACGTGCGCACGTGTGTTCATGCATTATGACGTGTACACTTTTGCGTTTCTTTTTTAGTCACACGTTTTCTGTGTCCAATGTCACATCATATGTCACATCATATGTCCACATCATCTGTCACATCATATGTCCACATCATCTTACGGTTTAGCCCTTCCCTGGCTGCTTGATTGACTGATTCACAACACGGATATATTTCATCTTTCTTTAGAATACAATGCCAAGTAGAATACGATGTATTTGCCGCATGCCTCGTCTTTCTGTCCATCATTTCTGTTGTCTTTTTCGTTATTGAAATATTTTGTGAGTGTCATTGTTTCGACTCCGCATCTCAAACTGGAGCCAGCACATTACCAATTTACATTTTTAACAGAGAGAGTGTTTACTTACTGTAAAAAATGTTTATTGATTTTTATAAATAGAATATCTAACGCTTTACCCAGACTTCGTTTTCCCAGACTCTAAATCAAAGGGAAAGAATGTTTGTCTACCTAGTCGAGCTAATATTCTGAGTTGCTCCCCTTGCCTCTCTCACCACTTTCTCTCACAGAAAATGGGGGGGAAACAGACGAGTCTTGAGTAGTAGTAATGTCCCTTATATGGTCGGTCTGTTGACCGGGAAAGACGTTACGCATAAACTTTCATTCTTCTCATTCTTGAGTCTTGAGATGCCTTTATAAGTTCTAATATTGTTTGTTGTTAATGTGAAATCTTGATTCCAGTTGTTTTTATATGGCATTATCGTATTATGGAAGTAGTAGGTCTATGGCGTTTCCACGTATCTACTGACATAATCATTGTCTCGCTCGGTTGGTGGAGAAGCAATGTTTGTTTGATTTATTTAGCTTTCTTTTTCATCTACAGTCTTCTGTATAAGGCCTTAAAGGGTTTTAGGTTCTATTGTATAATGTTCGACTTGTGTCTTCGCTAGTTTCTTATCTTCTGTTTTTTTAGCGAGTTTTGTTTCATATTGCCTGTAGCTTAATCCGCGTATGGTTTTTTTTCCCATGAAGGCATGGGAACGTTTTTAAGCACTTGTGATACATTGGGCGTGTACAGCTGATTTTGAATTAGCATCTAAATTAATATTGAAATGCTAGTATTTTATTTACACTACCTCCCCTCCCTTCCTTCCTTCCCTTTTCCTTCCTGTTATTGCCATTATGTACCTGTTCCCCTCCCTCTGTCTGTCTGTCTGTCTGTCTGTCTGTCTGTTTCTCTCACTATTTTCCTCCCACACCTTTCTCCCTTCCGTGTATCTATAGTATTCTATTCTATCTGTCTGCATTTATGTCTGCCTGCCTGCCTGTCTGTCTATCTACCTGCCTGCCTGTCTCTCTGTCTGCCTGTCTGTCTGTCTACCTACCTGCCTGCCTGTCTCTCTGTCTGCCTGCCTGTCTCTCTCTGTCTGTCTGTCTGTCTATCTACCTGCCTGTCTCTCTGTCTGCCTGTCTGTCTGTCTACCTACCTGCCTGCCTGTCTCTCTGTCTGCCTACCTGTATCTATGTCTGTCTGTCTACCTGCCTGCCTGTCTCTCTGTCTGTCTGTCTGTCTGTCTATCTACCTGCCTGCCGGTCTCTCTGTCTGCCTGTTTGTCTGTCTATCTACCTGCCTGCCGGTCTCTCTGTCTGCCTGTCTGTCTGTCTACCTACCTGCCTGCCTGTCTCTCTGTCTGCCTGTCTGTCTGTCTCTCTGTCTGCCTGTCTGTCTGTCGATCTACCTGTCTGCCTGTCTCTCTGTCCGTCTGCCTGTTTGTATGTCTGTCTGTCTGTCTGCATGTCTGTCTGCCTACCTGTCTGCTTGCCTGTCTGTTTGTCTGTCTGCCTGTATGCCTGTATTTGTTTTTCGCATAACCGTACGCGTTGAGGCCCTTTTTTCGATATCATTATAACATGTTCAAGGCAATATTTTGTTTATGCAAAATGTATTTAAGCAATGAAGCTTAACTTGTTTCGGCTTCTTTGATCACATCATTATGCAACACGATGAACAAAAGACTACTTGGGAATGCGAACACATTTTGGAATAATATACTAAACTTCGCAATACATTGAATGACTCGTCTTTATGCACGCGCGTGTAGTGTGTACTGTAAATAAATGTACACAACACTTAATATCGCCTTTTAGTTTTTGCCTTTAGTTTTACGCAGGCTTTTTTTAATGTTGTGTTTCGATGCATGAAATAAAGGGAAGAGGAAGGAGAGGGTGGGGGGTACAAGATATTCTTCATTTGCATTATCAGCGATAATTTCTTGTGCCCACCATTGTCCATTTCTGTATGTTTTTAATACTTACACTGATTACCGTCTATGTCCATCGTTCTTACATTTTCAAGACGACATGAAGTTCTCCAACTAGTGTTGCGTAGACTCCTAACGAGAAATGATTACAATAAGTATGCTAAAGGAAACTTAAGAAAAACAATGTAGGTCCTCGAGATAGTCACAGATGGGACTTGACATTAAAGCAGATTAACTCAGTGTGTCTTTAATTTTAACGTCTATCCACTCCTCGTGTAATTAACTCAGTGTGTGTGTGTGTGTGTGTGTGTGTGTGTGTGTGTGTGTGTGTGTGTGTGTGTGTGTGTGTGTGTGTGTGTGTGTGTGTGTGTGTGTGTGTGTGTGTGTGTGTGTGTGTGTGTGTGTGTGTGTGTGTGTGTGTGTGTGTGTGTGTGTGTGTGTGTGTGTGTGTGTGTGTGTGTGTGTGTGTGTGTGTGTGTGTGTGTGTGTGTGTGTGTGTGTGTGTGTGTGTGTGTGTGTGTGTGTGTGTGTGTGTGTGTGTGTGTGTGTGTGTGTGTGTGTGTGTGTGTGTGTGTGTGTGTGTGTGTGTGTGTGTGTGTGTGTGTGTGTGTGTGTGTGTGTGTGTGTGTGTGTGTGTGTGTGTGTGTGTGTGTGTGTGTGTGTGTGTGTGTGTGTGTGTGTGTGTGTGTGTGTGTGTGTGTGTGTGTGTGTGTGTGTGTGTGTGTGTGTGTGTGTGTGTGTGTGTGTGTGTGTGTGTGTGTGTGTGTGTGTGTGTGTGTGTGTGTGTGTGTGTGTGTGTGTGTGTGTGTGTGTGTGTGTGTGTGTGTGTGTGTGTGTGTGTGTGTGTGTGTGTGTGTGTGTGTGTGTGTGTGTGTGTGTGTGTGTGTGTGTGTGTGTGTGTGTGTGTGTGTGTGTGTGTGTGTGTGTGTGTGTGTGTGTGTGTGTGTGTGTGTGTGTGTGTGTGTGTGTGTGTGTGTGTGTGTGTGTGTGTGTGTGTGTGTGTGTGTGTGTGTGTGTGTGTGTGTGTGTGTGTGTGTGTGTGTGTGTGTGTGTGTGTGTGTGTGTGTGTGTGTGTGTGTGTGTGTGTGTGTGTGTGTGTGTGTGTGTGTGTGTGTGTGTGTGTGTGTGTGTGTGTGTGTGTGTGTGTGTGTGTGTGTGTGTGTGTGTGTGTGTGTGTGTGTGTGTGTGTGTGTGTGTGTGTGTGTGTGTGCCAGTGTGTGTGTGTGTGTGTGTGTGTGTGTGTGTGTGTGTGTGTGAGAGAGAGAGAGAGAGAGAGAGAGAGAGAGAGAGAGAGAGAGAGAGAGAGAGAGAGAGAGAGAGAGAGAGAATATGCCCGTGCATGTGTCTCTCCGTATGTCTGTCTATGTGTATATGTATATATATATATATATATATATATATATATATATATATTATATATATATTATATATATATATATATACTGATGATGTAAAGTTCTACTCTTCCCGGTGACTTTAAGGAGAATCTAGATCCACTATCGTTTTACAGAAATTTGGAAATAAACAATTTTCCTTTATATTAAACGTTTATCAGATACGCATCTACTTCGATCAAGTCTTTTATATGTTTTACAATGTATTTCATTTCGTGTCTCCGGGGGTTTAAAAGGCAAAGTAGCAGAATGATGGCATCACTATCTGAACATGCAACACTCGAAATGCATCCATGGTTTTCTTTAAATGCTAAAGTGAACGTGTCTCAAATTGACAGATTTTCAATTCGTAGATTATTCAGTAATTATGAAACGTTTAGAATTTAGTGTCAGAATGGGGTTAAAGGCTGAGTGTGTGTCTACATCTGTCCATCTATTGGTCCATTTGACTCTCTCTCTCTCTCTCTCTCTCTCTCTCTCTCTCTCTCTCTCTCTCTCTCTCTCTCTCTCTCTCTCTCTGTCTGTCTGTCTAACCATCTCAACTAACTATGATATGAATATTAACACGATCAATGAAAATCAAAGGAGAAATTCGGTATGAACGCTGATGCCTAAGGCCTAATACACAGTACATCCGGATTTCCCGCGTGGAAATAATCAATAATTACAAGAAAGAAGTAACAAATATCCGGATGAGGGGAAATTCGGATACGTGCGCATATTTTTTCCCTTCTTTCTTTTACTTAATTACGGATTGCGCATGGGATTCCGCGCGGAACATCCGCGTGTATGTGTACACGGCCTAAATGTGTTTCATTTTAAAACGCACATGATTTTGTTACGATGTCCGGTTGTTGTGTTGTTACCCTAATCACGCAGTAGCCTATATCATACTGTTCTCAATGCACCGAGTGTCACGATTATTCAATCCACTCTAGATGTCTCCAACCATCTGCAATGAAGACTATAGGTATATATACGAGTTCCACTTTAGTTTTTTGCACCATATAATTATGATGTATGTATTGTTATTCAATTGACATGTGAATTAGTTCGGACTGCACAATAAAAGTTGCATTAGGCCATATGAATAAAACACGTTTTCTTTTTTTTTTCTCTGTGCGATTATGCAATTTATGCACGTTGATGATTATATTTTTGGCTTGATTGTGATGCGTGTTGTTTGGTTTGATTTACGTCTCTTTACAGATTTGGAATTTTGATTCATCGATTAGAAGAAATTAAATCCATTCTTTGCCGAAACTACTATTTGATTTCAGTGTGTGTTTGTGTGTGTGTGTGTGTGTGTGTGTGTGTGTGTGTGTGTGTGTGTGTGTGTGTGTGTGTGTGTGTGTGTGTGTGTGTGTGTGTGTGTGTGTGTGTGTGTGTGTGTGTGTGTGTGTGTGTGTGTGTGTGTGTGTGTGTGTGTGTGTGTGTGTGTGTGTGTGTGTGTGTGTGTGTGTGTGTGTGTGTGTGTGTGTGTGTGTGTGTGTGTGTGTGTGTGTGTGTGTGTGTGTGTGTGTGTGATGTAATGAGCATATGTGTCTGTCTGTCTGTCTGCGGGACGGGAGAGGAGAGAGACACACGGAGAAAGAAGCTGAGAGGAAAGATCAATCGGTGAGTGTGGACAAATGGGAGAGACACAAGCAACACTGGAGAAACCAGACCTGCATAACGACAAGCAGAAATACACAAACACAAGGAAGCCAATTCTCAAAAAAACGTTTAATGTAAATGCTCTAGAACAAACTGTGTTAATGGCATCGCAAAATCATATATAAAACAATTGTATCTATACATTCACAGATAATGTAGCCAACCAATATGGTTGAATGCTTAAAACAAAGTAATAATGAATGCAATAGAAACATAATTTTAAAAGGCATTTTTGTACATTTTGAACACAAGCATACTAATATCATGCCATCAGTGAGGATTGAGTTTTTTCTAGACACCACACCAATATGCACATGAACGCATGCATGCATCTTTGCACTTTGCCAGTACATCACATAGACATAAGTAGAAGAGCAGTGTTGCTGGCACGTACGTGCATCCATAAGGTACGCACACCACGGAAAAGGCAATTGTGCATCTATGCAAATAAGGCATAAATGCACGCGCACTTCGTATCGTACACATTCACGCATGGGTGCACGCGCCACCACACATGCACACAAGCGCACATTTACGTATGCACGCACGCGCGCTCACACACACGTACACGCGCACACGCACGCGCACGCGCACGCGCACGCACACGCACGCACGCACGCACGCACACACACACACACACACACACACACACACACACACACGCACACACACACACACACACACACTGTCGCACGGAGTGTCAACAGCTTAAGCAGTCACTCCACAAAATCAGCAGCCAAATTTGAGACTGAAAAGTGCCTCTACGAAAAAATAAATGTGATGTAGATGTTGGGTGGGAGGTGAATTGAAAAGGCTGGTAAATAATGAAGGCCTGATGTCACGTGGCACTGTGAGTAGCAAGGCACAGAACAGTTTGTGGTGGTCTCACGTGACGTCACAGAGGTGTGCGTAAAATGCCACTTCCTGGGAATGGAGCGGAGCTTAAAGGGACACCATGACGGATGAGTCTTTGCAAGAAACACGTCGAGGTCACCTGGAAGACAGCCTTTTCAATGATCGGAACACTCACTTTCCTCTGGTTTCCTAGAAGTCAAAACGGCGATTCCTCATTCGCGGAGTTGGCGAAGAGAGAAGCCATTTTGGACGGAGTGGGTGGAGGACACTCAGAGTGGGTGAAGTGTTTTCTTCTTTGTAGTGCAGTAAAAAAAACAATTGGAGCTATTTCCTTTGTTGTGAGCGAACCTCCTTTTGGTAAACTATATAAAAACTGTATAAAAAGGCTTGTATTGTGGAAATTTCGTGCAAACGATTTGGTCTAACTCAGGCGGCCATTCTTTCACTGAAAGAATCTGACTCCCAGCACCTCCGCCAAGGAGGTATCGCTGATTTGACGGTTTGATTTCTAGGAAACCAGAGCAAAGTGAATGTTGCGATCTCTGTAAAGGGTGTTTTCCTGGTGATCTAGACGTGTTTCTTGCAAAAACTCATCCGTCAGGGTGCCCCTTTAACATTGGTTCACTGACGTCATCGAAACAAAAGTAGAACGTCACTTCCTGGGGATGAAGCGGAACTTGACATTGGTTTGCTGACGTCATCCTGGGGATGAAGCGGAACTTGACGTTGGTTTGCTGACGTCATTGAAACGTGCATAGAACGTCACTTCCTGGGGATGAAGCGGAACTTGAGCGGCGTCATGGGTTTGTTGACCACACACACCTCGCACCACAAGTCTTCATTGTGGGCGTACTCCACACGAAACTTTTGCAAAATCTGGAAAGTCAATCAATTTATTAGTCAATTGATCAATCGTCGTCGTCGTCGTCAACGTCGTTGTCTTCATTAAGGGCGTACTCCACGTGAAACTTTAGAAAAATCTGGAAAGTCAATAGGTCAGCCAATCAATGAATTAGTTAACAGATAAACCATAATCATTAACGTCGTCTTCGTCTTAATACTAGCGTACATCAGTGCTTTCATTGGAAAGATGTCTTAGCGACACACTGACACACCACGATTAAGTCCCTTGGTTTTTTCTGGGTAGCTGTGACCCACATACAAATGTCCCCAACTTCAAACTGAGGCTGCTCTTTAAAATGATGTTTCGCTTTCAATTTGGGGGCATTTGTATGGGAGTCAAACCTGGTCAAAAAAAGATAAGAGGGAAAACACGTGAAACACGTGATCTGGTGGGTGACGTGACACGTGCCCTGTCCCATCTATTTAAATTAACCCCTTCATTGCCTGTCCCGTGTCTACTACGGTGTGTGTGATGTCATTGATGACGTCATAAGTGTTGATGTCATACTCCTGGAATGCTGTTTTTTTTTTGTTTAGACAAGTCAAGAAAGATAATTTTATATATCTAGACCATTTTCTCAGAGTAAGTGTAACAGGTCTCTTAAATTTTATTAAATAGAAAATCGATAATTGTTTTTATTTTTAAATTGGAAGAGAGGAGGTTTTAACGAAATAAAAATTTAACATAATAATCTGGGTGCATTTAATCCAGAAAGCATTTTCATAAATCGTACCATAAAGAAAAAAATATATCAAAACTGAATAGGCGCGTTAAATTAAAAAAATGTCTTTTTCTACTAGCAACAGCTGTCTTTTTACCGAAAGAGTGTTGATGCCTTCTAGGCTTTTTTCTTCGCTATAATGAAATCAGCCCAGCGCTCCAGAACAGTAGTCACCTCCTCAACAGGCTGGAAAACTGGACTGAACCTAAAGGTCCAGACACACTGCATACGATTCGATCCCAATGCGATGCGACTGTGACGATGTCTGTGAGGCATGATTCACGTGAAATACTTCCGTCTAAAAATCTGCTATTTTCGCTCACTATACTCAGTTACATCCCGATACACGAATCAAATAAAATGTCTGATTCAAAAATACAACTAGGGGAAGACGGGGTAAAAAGCGCATGGGCGGGTAAGAAGCCCACCCCAATTATCTCATGAAATAAAGAAAATTTCAGTCAAATTTGCCCATGAGACGAATGCTAGACATTAACGCTCGTCTCATGGGCAAAATGAGACTGAAATTTGCTTCATTTCATGAGATAATTGGGGTGGGCTTCTTACCCGCCCATGCGCTTTTTACCCCGTCTTCCCCTATTTCATCAGATTCGTGTACGGGGGGGACAACCAACATAGTGAACAGCAGTAGTAGGATTTCATCAGCTTCGTTTAGACAGTAGACTTTCAGGAGAATCACGCCTCACACATGTCACATCGCATCGCATTGGGATCGAATCGTATGCAGTGTAGCGGACCCTTTTACTGACATGGAAAGAGACTTGAACAACATCTGAACACCTGGATTGGACAACACCATGGCCTGGAGCCAGAACGGACTATCTCTAGACTAGGAGACTTGAACAACATCTGAACACCTGGATTGGACAACACCATGGCCTGGAGCCAGAACGGACTATCTCTAGACTAGGAGACTTGAACAACATCTGAACACCTGGATTGGACAACACCATGGCCTGGAGCCAGAACGGACTATCTCTAGACTAGGAGACTTGAACAACATCTGAACACCTGGATTGGACAACACCATGGCCTGGAGCCAGAACGGACTATCTCTAGACTAGGAGACTTGAACAACATCTGAACACCTGGATTGGACAACACCATGGCCTGGAGCCAGAACGGACTATCTCTAGACTAGGAGACTTGAACTACATCTGAACACCTGGATTGGACAACACCATGGCCTGGAGCCAGAACGGACTATCTCTAGACTAGGAGACTTGAACAACATCTGAACACCTGGATTGGACAACACCATGGCCTGGAGCCAGAACGGACTATCTCTAGACTAGGAGACTTGAACAACATCTGAACACCTGGATTGGACAACACCATGGCCTGGAGCCAGAACGGACTATCTCTAGACTAGGAGACTTGAACAACATCTGAACACCTGGATTGGACAACACCATGGCCTGGAGCCAGAACGGACTATCTCTAGACTAGGAGACTTGAACTACATCTGAACACCTGGATTGGACAACACCATGGCCTGGAGCCAGAACGGACTATCTCTAGACTAGGAGACTTGAACAACATCTGAACACCTGGATTGGACAACACCATGGCCTGGAGCCAGAACGGACTATCTCTAGACTAGGAGACTTGAACAACATCTGAACACCTGGATTGGACAACACCATGGCCTGGAGCCAGAACGGACTATCTCTAGACTAGGAGACTTGAACAACATCTGAACACCTGGATTGGACAACACCATGGCCTGGAGCCAGAACGGACTATCTCTAGACTAGGAGACTTGAACAACATCTGAACACCTGGATTGGACAACACCATGGCCTGGAGCCAGAACGGACTATCTCTAGACTAGGAGACTTGAACAACATCTGAACACCTGGATTGGACAACACCATGGCCTGGAGCCAGAACGGACTATCTCTAGACTAGGAGACTTGAACAACATCTGAACACCTGGATTGGACAACACCATGGCCTGGAGCCAGAACGGACTATCTCTAGACTAGGAGACTTGAACAACATCTGAACACCTGGATTGGACAACACCATGGCCTGGAGCCAGAACGGACTATCTCTAGACTAGGAGACTTGAACAACATCTGAACACCTGGATTGGACAACACCATGGCCTGGAGCCAGAACGGACTATCTCTAGACTAGGAGACTTGAACAACATCTGAACACCTGGATTGGACAACACCATGGCCTGGAGCCAGAACGGACTATCTCTAGACTAGGAGACTTGAACAACATCTGAACACCTGGATTGGACAACACCATGGCCTGGAGCCAGAACGGACTATCTCTAGACTAGGAGACTTGAACAACATCTGAACACCTGGATTGGACAACACCATGGCCTGGAGCCAGAACGGACTATCTCTAGACTAGGAGACTTGAACTACATCTGAACACCTGGATTGGACAACACCATGGCCTGGAGCCAGAACGGACTATCTCTAGACTAGGAGACTTGAACAACATCTGAACACCTGGATTGGACAACACCATGGCCTGGAGCCAGAACGGACTATCTCTAGACTAGGAGACTTGAACTACATCTGAACACCTGGATTGGACAACACCATGGCCTGGAGCCAGAACGGACTATCTCTAGACTAGGAGACTTGAACAACATCTGAACACCTGGATCGGACAACACCATGGCCTGGAGCCAGAACGGTCTATCTCTAGACTAATAGCTTGCATATAAAAAAGACTACAAATAATATAAAATGGGGTTTATCCTTTTTATATTTCTGCAGTCTTTTTTTTATACAAGTTATTAGTTCGATAATACGTCAATGGACTATCTTGAAATAGTCCGTTTTGGCTCTAAGCCATCGAAAACTAAACACGTAAGCCTTACCTTGATCAAAGCCAGGGAGTACTCCTGCTCAGCAAAACGCCGGCCCACACAGGAGCGAGGTCCGAAGCCGAAGGGCATGACGATGAAAGGATGGGTGGGGTCTCCCAGAGCACACGTGCTGCCTCTCACCCACCGCTCAGGCTCGAACCTGTCCGGCTCCTTGACGTACTGGGCTGACTTGCCGGCCAGGTCATGATGAAGGCCCATGAACGTCTGTGAATTTGAAAAACAAATCCAAGATTAACATTTTGAAGATTAAGAAAGAAAAGAAAAACATTTAGAAGCAGAAGTAGAAATATTGCCGTCATCGCCACTGTTATGATTAGCAGCAGTAGCATCATTAACGTCAAACATTTATTGCTGACGTTGCTAATGACAATGTTGTTGTTGTTGTCGTCATCATCGCTATTATTAGCATTGCTTTTAACAAAATATGTAAGAATAGCAATACAAGTAGTAGTATGTTGGAGTAGTAGTAGGCTCCACATGTATTAGTTGTTGTTACAGTTGTTGTTGCTGCAACTGCTGCTGCTATTGAAACACACACGCGCGCGCGTGCGCATACACACATGTTCAATTGACCCTTCGGCCGTTTCTAGAGCATGCCGGTGACAATAAGATAGGACAGAACCAATGTCACGCACACGCTCACTCACTCACACGCACGCACACACACTCTCTCTCTCTCTCTCTCTCTCTCTCTCTCTCTCTCTCTCTCTCTCTCTCTCTCTCTCTCTCTTTTCAAGATTTAGCAGGCTCTAAAAATGATTCGAAATCTTTATGGAAGGCAATCAACTGTATCACAAACAAACACGTTTCTCAGAAACAATCCACTTCCAAAAACATATCCACTGATGAACTTAACGAACACTTTGTCAATGTAGCAAACAAAATTATTCTAAATGACAAATCGACACAAAATGACTTAAAGGAACTAAAGGAATTTTGCAAAGAAAAACAGATTATCACACCATTGACCATACCACCCATGGCGGTATTTGATGTTTATAACAGTTTAATTAAAATCAAACAGTCCAAATCAAAAGGCTTAGACGAAATTGAGAGTAAAATAATAAAACTCAGTGCACCATACATCACAGATACTTTAACCTACATATACAATATTTGTATTGACAAAAACTACTTCCCCAAACACTTCAAAACTAGCAAAATAATTCCTCTTTATAAATCAGGTGAACAAAATGACCCCTCCAACTACAGACCCATCTCAATTCTCTCTGTCCTCTCAAAACCACTAGAGCAGCACATCAACAGTCACATCTCATCACACATTAAAAAGTTTGACCTCCTACACCCAAATCAATCGGGCTTTAGAAAAAATCATTCGTGTCATACAGCTCTTGTAAATCTGGTCGATCAATGGCTTTCCAATATTAATAATGATGAATACACAGCAGCCGTCTTCGTTGATTTTGCCAAGGCTTTTGACACGATAAACCATGCTCTACTTCTTCGTAAACTATCAGTGTATAATTTTTCAACCGATGCTATTGCACTCCTGTCATCATTCCTTAGCTCCCGTCAACAATGTGTTTCTATTGATAATAAAATTTCAGACTTTCGTTATTCAAAAAGTGGTGTTCCACAAGGTTCTATCCTTGGTCCTATCCTTTTTTCGTTATATGTAAACGATTTGCCCATTTTCCTTTCATCCCTTAGTGATATTTTTGCAGATGATACCACAATCCATTCATCTGATCGTAATTTAAACACCCTGTATGTAAACTTACAAGAAAACATTGATAAACTCACAACCTGGACACATTTTAACCATATGTCACTAAATACTGGAAAAACAAAACATATGCTGATAACTACCAGACAGAAACGTCAAAACCTACATGCGCCTACTCCAAAATTATATGCCAATAATAAAGAAATCGAAGAAATAAAATCCCACAAAGTCTTAGGATTAACCATTGATAACAATTTATCCTGGCAGGACCATATCACTCATTTAAGCAAAAAACATCGCCAAAAAAGTCTTCCAATTATCCAAAATAAAACACTTTCTAAATCAGGAAGCCAGGAAACTCTTCTTCAGTGCACACATTCAATCACTAGTTGACTATGCTTCGACACTCTCGGACTGTGCCAGTGACAACACTTTGAAACCCCTTGTCCGCTCTTATAATCGCGGCTTTAAACTAGTTCTATTGAAATCAAGTTCCTTAACATCAGAAGATTTTAAGAATCATAATATTTTACCAGTTAAGTATCGGCTAAAATTGAATAAAGGAAGACTTATGCACAAAATAATGAACGGAATGGCACCATCTAGATTAAGAAATAAATTCACGTTAAATGATAAAAGACATGTGCACAAGATTTACTCAATAGACCCCGCTTGGAGTTATTCAAATCCAGTCTGCATTATTCCGGAGGTTCCTTATGGAACTCTTTACCTGCTAATTTAAAAGAAATATCACGTTATTCATCTTTTCGAAGACATCTTAAGAATTATATTTTGACATTTGATTTTTAAATTGTTTGAACATTAATGTAACAAATGCCCATACACATGTTTGATTGTTTGTATCTCTCTCTCTCTCTGTGTCTGTCTCTATCTCTCTGTCTATCTCTATATTTATCTCCCCCCCCCCTCTCTCTCTCTCTCTCTCTCTCTCTCTCTTGTGATTCTCTCTCTCTCTCTCTCTCTCAGTGTCTCTCTCTCAATCTCTCTCTCTCTTCTCTCTCTCTTCTCTCTCTCTCACTCTCTCTCTCTCTCTCCATCTCTCTCTCTCTCTCTCTCTCTCTCTCTCTCTCTCTCTCTCTCTCTCTCTCTCTGTCTCTCTCCCTCTCTCTCTCTTTCTCCCTCCCTCTCTCCCTCCCTCTCTCCCTCAACATTTTCACTTTTTACATGATATTCATGGTTGTCGTTTATTATATTCTTTCATTGGATGTTGTTGTTTTTAATTGTTGTTTATTTCGATATTTTTTCGCCACAGGGCTGGGTGTAAAAATGAATAAACCTACATTACCCTGTATAAATAAAATTTCGTTCGTTCTTCTGGTTCTCACTTTCACAGTACGCAAACTTGCGTCAGAAAGATAAAACTGAAGATAGTGGTAGAATGCAGAGAGAGATGTACATAGTCTGTGTAGAAACTCTATGTAATTACAATGAGGGGAGGGCTGGGAGAAAGAAGGGAGTCATTTTATATGTCAGAAAAGCACACACAAAACACACACAGCTGTTCCACCCCATACAAAACACAAGCTATTTAGTTAAACAGAACTCTTTGGTCAATTTAGGAAGGATGGGCATCATCCTGTCATCAAAGAAATAAGAACCAATAGTCGATAAAATAACAAATAACACACAGTCTGAGACAAAGTTTGTTTGCTCGGGGCAAAGTACTATGCCACAGATAACCATGGGTTTTCACCAAGGGTAATCCGAGTTTTTTGAAGCTTGCAAAAACGTATTGACACAAAGTGAAGGTGAAATGTCTTCCAATCGCTTCCCTTGCTATAAATACCCTTAAATTATATTTGTGACAATATTCCATCATATTTCTCTTGTGAATAACGAAAGACAGAAAGTAGTATTACCTTCTTTGTTTAAACGAATTTGTATTAAATAACAGTAAAGCAGCAACATAACGAACAACAAGCTTAAAGCTTATACAAGGCGCTCAAACACAAGTAGATTAACAATGTTGGCTGCCACAATAATACACAGAACATATAATGAAAATGATAGCATACAAAACGTGCACGAACAAGCAAGCAACAACAAGAACAACAAGAATATAAGTAATTTAGTCACATAACTAAAAAGTATAAAACTTCGTGATTGTGACTCATGTTCAATGATTTGAAGCACACTCTCAGCATTATTTTCAGGGACCCCAAGACTCGAATAAATCAAATTGGCTAAAGCTGATCGCAGGGAAAACTTAATCGATGAAACCTTTTCGATATAGATAAACCTAAGACTGTTTGGTGACCTACCTTCGACTTTCAAGTACAGAAAATAAAACTGAAGATGAAAAGAGAGAATGTACATAGTCTGTGGAAACTCTATGAATAGAGGGGGGGGTTAAGTGGGAAACAACAAACCGAGCGCATCAAACTTCATGATCGAGTGAGAGTGGCTTGAATCACTCTTTTGTAATCAAGTCCAGCCTCGCTAAAACAATTAACAAATAATTGTTGTTGTGTTTTTTGACATGTAATATAGAGACAAATTCTTCGTATTCCAGTGTTTGGTTGGTAGGTTGGTTGGTAGGTTGGTTGGTCGGTTGGTTGGTCGGTTGGTTGGTCGGTTGGTTGGTAGGTTGGTTGGATTGCTCACTGTATGTCCCCACAGGGCTGGGTGTAAAAAAGTATGTATACTTATCTCATTACCCTGTATAAATAAAATTTCGTTCGTTCGTTCGTTCGTTCGTTCCCCCCCCCCCCCTTTCCCCTTGCCAACTCATACAGTGTGTGTTATTACATTTCTGATGTTTTTGTGTCATTCTGCTATGGGTATCTTCAAAAATTCAAGTGATCTTTATTAAACCAAGAAATTCAAGTGATCTTTATTAAACCAGATTCTGTTTTAAAATCAGTCATATTCTTTTGATGTCATCGATAAAATAAAATCAACTATAAAAACAAAATATTATAAATATCATTATCACCATCACTGTCATCATTATCATTGATCGATCATCAAACGCGTAGATCTTAAAGAATAAGAGCTCTAGAAATGTTCTTCCCAACAAACCTGCACGTCTCCTTGGTAACTCCTTTGAGGTAGGACATGTGACCCAGAGTGCTGGCGGAAATGACGTCATCTTCCGGAACCATGCGGTCGATTTCCTGTTTCAGCTTTTCTTGAGCTTCCGGGTTTTTTGCCAGAAGGTAGAGAGCAAAGCCCAGAAGATGGCTGGTCTGTGAGGCACAATTCTGCTGTTAACGTTAGCTACAACACGCAATGATTAGTGTGGTCAAAATCTCCGACAAAGAATCCATACAAGACCAGTACAAGGCAGTCCAATAGTGTAATAATTCAGAGATTCTCTATTGCGAAGAGCAGGTATATACGAATACGAAATGCATATTTTATAATTGACGACTCCAGTTAAGTCCAAGATTAAAATCGGACGTGAAACCCCCAAATTTTCGCTTTCATATTTGACTTTATGGCGGCGCGCGCGCGCACGTGTGTCAAGTCAAGTCAAGTCAAGTCAAAATTTTATTTCCAGATGGGAACATTGTATAAGCAAAAACATGCTTTTTTTCAACAAGCCATCCATAAAAAATTATGTAAAGAAAAAATAAAGAACTAAACATTCCAAAGTCGCGAACAAGAAAAGGAAAATATACAAGTAAACAATTAATTAAAGAAACATGTGTATGTGTGTGTGTGTGTGTGTGCGTGCGTGCGTGCGTGCGTGCGTGCGTGTGTGTGTGTGTGTGTGTGTGTGTGTGTGTGTGTGTGTGTGTGTGTGTGTGTGTGTGTGTGTGTGTGTGTGTGTGTTTAACAACAACTGTCATCAAAATCAGTTCAAATATTGTGAGGAACTTGTCAGAGACGTGACAAACAGGAACACATGGTATGCATTAGAATGGCAAATCGACTCCAAATGTTCCTACACTATTCTTTGAACTGAATGATCCCCTCGTTGTCCGCACACATTTCTTGAAATCTGTTAATCGTAACGATTTCGATAATAAAATATATTAATCGTAACGATTTCGGTAATAAAATATATTAATCGTAACGATTTCCGTAATAAAATATATTAATCGTAACGATTTCGGTAATAAAATATAATCATAATCGTAACGAACGATTTCGGTAATAAAATATATTAATCGTAACGATTTCGGTAATAAAATCTATTCATAATCGGTAACGATTTCGGTAATAAAATCTATTAATCGTAACGATTTCGGTTATAAAATCTATTAATCATAACGATTTCGGTTATAAAATCTATTAATCATAACGATTTCGGTTATAAAATCTATTAATCGTAACGATTTCGGTTATAAAATCTATTAATCATAACGATTTCGGTTATAAAATGTATTAATCGTAACGATTTCGGTAATGAAATCTATTAATCATAACGATTTCGGTAATAAACAAACACAGACATACCAAAGATTAAAAAAGCTTCTAAAGCGGAGGAAATGTTCATACATGACCAGCATGATAACATCTCTCTCTCTCTCTCTCTCTCTCTCTCTCTCTCTCTCTCTCTCTCTCTCTCTCTCTCTCTCTCTCTCTCTCTCTCTCTCTCTCTCTGACTCACTGTGTCCACTCCAGCGAAGAAGAATTCACTGATGAGGGTCATGACCTGCTGCTCGGTCAACTGTGTCTTGGTCATCAGGTAAGGGATCAGGTCTCCACTCTCCCCGTCCATCTCCGTCTCCCTCTGGGAGACTGTCTTCAGTGTCTGCATCGCCTCCTGAGCCGACAACCTGACACAAAATTCCCAGGGATAAAATAAGCTAGGCCTACAGGCTACTTTTGTTTATCTTTGCGAATAAAAGCCAGAAGACTTTGTCGAAATGGAATAGAATAAATGCGACAATCGTTCACGGTTAGATGTTATCGTCACTCACAATACAGTAGTTCTGTGCAGGCATCTGTACACCCATATAGTCGAAAATTGCTTGGGCGATTTCATTTTGTCGCTTGATGAAGCGAAACATATTTTTGTTGCAGTCGAAAATCGTCCGAAAGTTGGCAAGCTAAAACATCACGCCATTTCTGCAACCAGCATGACTTCTATCAATCAATCAATCAATCAATCAAAATATTTATTGTCTTTAAAACATAAAGAAATTCTTTGTCTGGCATGCACATAAAACACATATACAAATAGAGACAATAAGACAATATACAGTAAATACATAAAGAATTAAATTACAATACAATATAGCACACACACACACACACACACACACACACACACACACACACACACACACACACACACACACACACACACACAGAGCTAAACAAACAATTTGCATAAAAGTAATAATAGGACAACAAACAAAATGTATAAAAGGGGGTACATAAAAACAAGGTTTAGATTATAAAAGCCAATGCTGAATACTAGAACAATGTAAAATAATGTATGCTAAAGTCAACACACATTCACCCTGGCTCTCTCTCTCCCTCTCTCTCTCTTTTCCTCTCTCTCTCTCTCTCTCTGTCTCTCTCCCTCCCCTCTCATCTCTCTCCCCTCCTCCCCCCCCTTCCCCCCAATCCTCTCCCTCTCTCTCTCTCTCCCTCACACACACACACACACACAGCTTAAACAAACAATAATGGGACAATATGCATAAAACTAAATTAAAATGAATAATATCCCAATATACACAAAAACAAAGTTTAGATTATTAAAACCAATACTGAATACCACAACAATGATAAAAGGTATGCTAAAATCAACACACATTCACCCTAGTTCTCTCTCTCTCTCTCTGAGCTCTCTCTCTCTCTCTCTCTCTCTCTCTCTCTCTCTTCTCTCTCTCTCTCTCTCTCTCTCTCTCTCTCTCTCTCTCTCTCTCTCTCTCTCTCTCCTCCAATCTCCATCCCCTCTCCCCCCTCTCTCTCTCATTTCCCCAGACACAGACACACACACACACACAGACACATGCACACAAAGCTTAAACCATCATTTGTTTAAAATATAGGATAATACACATAAGTCTAGAAAACATAAGAAAAAGGATAAACAATCAATATATATAATAGCAATAGCAAAGAAACAGAGACATCATAAAATGCTAGAACATATTATAATAATGTATGCTAAAAATCAACAAAGCAACACAGTTACCCTCTCTACCCCCCTCTCTCTCCCTCTCTTACCCCCCCCCCCCTCTCTCTCTCTACACACACACAAAACACACACCCACATGCACGACGGACACGCACGCACACGCACACGACACACACACACACACACACACACACAACCCCCCCCCCCACACACACACACACACCACCACACTACTAAATTACTCAATAATATAACATGAGCAAATCACAACAACAAAAGACAGTAGGGCTATGGTTAGTATTCCAAAAAGGTTATTAGCTAAAAATGTTCATAAAATACAGCTTTATGTATGGTAAGAAAGGCAAAGACATACAAATAGAATTAACCGAGAAATTGACCTTTACCGAAGAAACTATTACATTTGTTTTACATATTCATGTTCCAGTATAAGCTACTAGTCGCCTGCTGATGAAACCTTAAGACTGAACAAGCTTTATGAAGGTAAAATAGTGACGAAATGCAAACAGTCTCTTGTTTTCGTTGTGTGGTCATCATAATTAGTCCCCGAGCCGAAGGTTCGGGGAACTATTGTTTTTGTCCTGGTCCGTCCGGCGGCGTCCGGCGGCGTCCGGCGTGCCTCCGTCCGGCTATTCGTCCGTTTTTCTCAAAAACTATTCAGTCTATCATCATCACATTTGGCATACTAGTTGGCCAAGATGCAAGCTATCCACTGATGTATTTAGTTTTGCATTACGGTCAAGGTCGCGCCAGTTACGGGGTTCAAAAGTATTTAGTTTTGCATTACGGTCAAGGTCGCGCCAGTTACGGGGTTCAAACCCCGAAACACATAATCGCTAATATCTCGCGAAGTTTTGCATGTATTTCAATGCGTTTTTTTGCACAACATATCTTGATGAATGGTCTATAACACAGTTGTCATGTGTTTGTTTGTTGTATGTTCTAGTGACGTTGCAGTCTGTTTGTTTGTTGTATGTTCCAATGACGTTGCAGTCTGTTTGTTTGTTGTATGTTCCAGTGACGTTGCTGTGTGTTTGTTTGTTGTATGT
Organism: Phymorhynchus buccinoides; assembly: GCA_017654935.2. NCBI lineage: Eukaryota > Metazoa > Mollusca > Gastropoda > Neogastropoda > Raphitomidae > Phymorhynchus > Phymorhynchus buccinoides. The sequence goes on from CM065701.1 coordinate 46,361,515, forward strand.
TCTAGTGACGTTGCAGTCTGTTTGTTTGTTGTATGTTCCAATGACGTTGCAGTCTGTTTGTTTGTTGTATGTTCCAATGACGTTGCAGTCTGTTTGTTTGTTGTATGTTCCAGTGACGTTGCAGTCTGTTTGTTTGTTGTATGTTCCAATGACGTTGCAGTCTGTTTGTTTGTTGTATGTTCCAGTGACGTTGCAGTCTGTTTGTTTGCTGTATGTTCCAATGACGTTGCAGTCTGTTTGTTTGTTGTATGTTCCAATGACGTTGCAGTCTGTTTGTTTGTTGTATGTTCCAGTGACGTTGCAGTCTGTTTGTTTGTTGTATGTTCCAGTGACGTTGCAGTCTGTTTGTTTGTTGTATGTTCCAGTGACGTTGCAGTCTGTTTGTTTGTTGTATGTTCCAGTGACGTTGCAGTCTGTTTGTTTGTTGTATGTTCCAGTGACGTTGCAGTCTGTTTGTTTGTTGTATGTTCCAATGACGTTGCAGTCTGTTTGTTTGTTGTATGTTCCAGTGACGTTGCTGTGTGTTTGTTTGTTGTATGTTCTAGTGACGTTGCAGTCTGTTTGTTTGTTGTATGTTCCAGTGACGTTGCAGTCTGTTTGTTTGTTGTATGTTCCAGTGACGTTGCAGTCTGTTTGTTTGCTGTATGTTCGAGTGACGTTGCAGTCTGTTTGTTTGTTGTATGTTCCAGTGACGTTGCAGTCTGTTTGTTTGTTGTATGTTCCAGTGACGTTGCAGTCTGTTTGTTTGTTGTATGTTCCAGTGACGTTGCAGTCTGTTTGTTTGTTGTATGTTCGAGTGACGTTGCAGTCTGTTTGTTTGTTGTATGTTCCAGTGACGTTGCAGTCTGTTTGTTTGTTGTATGTTCCAGTGACGTTGCAGTCTGTTTGTTTGCTGTATGTTCCAGTGACGTTGCAGTCTGTTTGTTGTATGTATGTTCCAGTGACGTTGCAGTCTGTTTGTTTGTTGTATGTTCCAGTGACGTTGCAGTCTGTTTGTTTGTTGTATGTTCGAGTGACGTTGCAGTCTGTTTGTTTGTTGTATGTTCCAGTGACGTTGCAGTCTGTTTGTTTGTTGTATGTTCCAGTGACGTTGCAGTCTGTTTGTTTGTTGTATGTTCTAGTGACGTTGCAGTCTGTTTGTTTGTTGTATGTTCCAGTGACGTTGCAGTCTGTTTGTTTGTTGTATGTTCCAGTGACGTTGCAGTCTGTTTGTTTGTTGTATGTTCGAGTGACGTTGCAGTCTGTTTGTTTGTTGTATGTTCCAGTGACGTTGCAGTCTGTTTGTTTGTTGTATGTTCCAGTGACGTTGCAGTCTGTTTGTTTGTTGTATGTTCCAGTGACATTGCAGTCTGTTTCAGCTTCTTCAGCACATTTCCCCCTACATTACTCACTTTCTGATAAAGCCCTGAGCCTGCACCAGCTTTCTGAAGGTGGGGGAATGACGTAAAATGAACAGCCTCTTGTTCTCGTTGTGCGTCACATCCATGACGTCACTGACCGCCTGGATGAACCTGTAGGTGTCGCTGTCAGCCGGTATGTCCGCCTCCAGCGCCCCCAAGCGGCGGTTGAAGCAGACACAGCCAATGCCTGATTGAAATAAATGAGGATATTAGTGTTAATTAATATTGATATGCAAAGACGTTTTGTTTTATAATTTCTCATCATTCCTAGAAAGATTGTGAACAAAAGGCAAATTTATTAGGTATTAGGTACTTTATACTCACAGAGGCGTCTCTGTGAAATTCGGGTTGCTCCCACCTGGAGAGCGCGTCGCAGCCAGAGTTTTTTTTATTTTTGCATGCGATTTTTGTGACTGATGAGGAAGGAAAGGGAGGGGGGTAAATTTTGACCAAATGACAACTTTTTCGTTGCCACTGGGTTTAACGTATGCTGAGTGCATGGGCACACGATATTGTCATACCATTACAACACACATTCACATACATACACGCAAGACTGCATACACACATGTTGCATGCACACACGCTTGCTTGAGCACACACAAACAACAACAACAGCAACAACATACCAAGAGACTACTTTTACGAATCGAAACATGGTACAGAAAACAAACATCAGTATTTTACACTATACAATTATGGAAGGCAGACTATTTTAAGCTTATATACTATATCATTCCTTCCAACAGCTGTAAAGAAGCAAATAAACAGAAAACAACTCTATGCAGAGCCATAGAGAAAGACACCCTGCCAAAGAAAGAAACACACAAACATGTTAATGGTGGGTTGAACAATTCTCCAGGGAGACGGAAAAGGAAGACTAAGTAATATAAACAGAATATATCATATGGAACACTGCAATGCAAGCTTAGAAAACGAATATCAGTTCAGGAGCCAGAGAACAACAAAAAACCACGTAGCAACGTAAAACGGTTCATCATAAATCTAGCTTCTTCTTCGATCGCTCAGGCAGTGTCCTGTCAATTATGAGCGCAGGTGCGTCATGCTGCCGTTATGCGCCTAAGTAAGAAATAATTATAGGTCCAGTATGTCCGACTACGGCTAGAGGAAATCTTTTTGAAAGGGTTTTGGGTTTTTTAAGTCAGGAGAATGGACCGGAAAGGCAAATAGATAGTAGTTGACAGTAAGCAAACAGAAAAGGCACTATTCATACAAAAGGCCCCCCGGTATCCCCACGGGGGAGATAAATCTAGCAAACCCCAACGTTTTTGCTCACCCTCCATTCCAAACTTGTACAGTTCCGGCAACAAGTCCTCGATGACGCCATCAGGGCCCCTCAGTCTGTCGATGGTGCTGACGAAATCATTGCCTACGTCAATATGCAAATGAAGGTAGGCCGAGGCAGACTTGGGTTTCATCATTTTGACCTGAGCTTGGGACCGTAGTTTGTGCCACTCTTCTCCCTGACTGCAACAGTGTTTGTAATGTTAGAGGATAATAGTGATAACCGTAAGGTTACATGAAGGGGTCAAAAGTCTACTGACTTTAATAATATTATCTAGTTATCTAGGAAGACTATAATTCAAACTTGAATTATCGTCTTGGTCATGTATTGAATAAATTGAAAAAGAAGCGCAACAATTTCAGCCATTAAAAAGTATTTGAAACCACATAAACAGAACATAACAGCAGCAGCATCAACAACAATAATCAATTCAGTATGTCCTGCATTCCGTCCACGTAGTAAATGTTGAAGTTTCTCAACATGTATAAAGCGTACAAACACAAATGTAATACAGACAGACAGAACATAGAGACATAAAGACAAGTAAAGAGAGAGATATACAAATGGGTTTGAGACAGACAGACAGGCAAAGAGAGACACAGAGAGAGACTGAAATAGAGAAAGAGACAAACAGACACATAGGGAGGGAGAGAGAGAGAGAGAGAGAGAGAGAGAGAGAGAGAGAGAGAGAGAGAGAGAGAGAGAGAGAGAGAGAGAGAGAGAGAGAGAGAGAGAGAGAGAGAGAGAGAGAGAGACCATCAACACAGCAGCAAACTAACAACAAGTAACAACCCTTCTAGTCAATAGCCCTTGCACCCCATCCTGATAATACGTATTGTATTTTATCAGCATGTGGAAGGCCTCTCTCTCTCTCTCTCTCTCTCTCTCTCTCTCTCTCTCTCTCTCTCTCTCTCTCTCTCTCTCTCTCTCTCTCTCTCTCTCTCCTCTCTCTCTCTCTCTCTCTCTATCTCTCTCTCGACCTACTTGTTTGTTTGACTTTTTTCTTTCTTCTTAGACTTGTACACGTATTCGCATATTAAGATGACACTTGTTGTCACTGTAAATGTTAATATATCGATCTCCAAGTAGTGCCACAGAGGCCTGCCAGCCGTGAGATATAAAACAATATCCAGAGATATCATTTGCATATATTAACCCATAGGCTTAGTGTAAATTCGCGTGTAAGAATACACCGTTGCTATTAGAAACGTGACGTCACAGTTATATATATCACGGCTTGCAACACCCAGAATTTGACAAGCTGTGAAGTGTATACCCCAAGGATTCATTCAGCGCTGACGACAACATTTAATGCTCGTACACAACGAAGATTCATGGTTTGAATGAATCAATAGTACCATATGTCACATATCTACACAAACCTTTCTGTGCCTGCCACTTGAAATGTCTAGCCGTATATCTAGGCCTAGGCTACTCAACTCCATGACCGTGTCGATTAGCAGACGATTCGAGCTATGCACTTTTGGCTCAGGGAGAGTCCATGTTGATAATGTAGACGCAGTACTGTCTCAAAACAGCTCGAATTCATCATCAGTCCGGAAATAAAAATGAGCCAACTGACCCTGTGCGAAGACCTACCGCACCTTCATTAAAAAGAAGAAGAAAAAGAAGCGTGTTTTCGGGGCCTGTGATCGTTCTTGTCAAAGCTGGCTTCCCTTTTTTCACGGTGTGTGGAAATTGACTCGCTCTCGTTAAGTGTATAGCCTACGTTTTATTGTTGGTGTTTACCAGATTAAAATAACAGCACTTGTCGTTAGTGTTTCAGTTCGTTGCTTCTGTTTGTGTTTATGTTTTGCTACCACATCTTATGAAGTACATTTGAGTTAAAATTTTCTATTTTGTTGAACTATATTATTTGCGCAAGAATGCGTGTTACAGTGTGTGTGTGCTGCGACAACTGGTGTGAAAAATGGATGCGTTTTCATTTCGCTGCAGATCTGAGCCTGTTTATTTTTCTTGCTTTTCTGTTGATAAACAGCAAGCCACTCGAGATAGGATAAAAGCAATATCTAACTCCCAAATCATAATAACTGATATTGTTTTTCTTTATAGAATATATTGTATTGTATGTTGTTATATTCATTGCGTCCAACGTTGACTCTATTTGCCTTTATTCATAATTCATTTATTCCTTTTCGTTTTTGCATGAATTCCTGACGCTGCAAATATGATAATCCACCCCTTGACATAAGGACTGTACTTGTCAATGTCAATAAATATGAGTCCGAAGCATCTGAAGCGTCTCTCTCTCTCTCTCTCTCTCTCTCTCTCTCTCTCTCTCTCTCTCTCTCTCTCTCTCTCTCTCTCTCTCTCTCTCTCTCTCTCTCTCTCTCTCTCTCAACAACAACAGCAAGAACAAACAACCCACCTAGTCAACAATCCCTGCACCCCATCCTGATAGTGAGTGTTGTACTTTCTCAGCATGCGGAAGGCCTCCCGTTTAGGCCACGCCCCTTGCACCCGATACACCGCCTCGATGTCATCGGGTAGGTACACGTGCACCATGGTGAACCCTAAGAGTACAGTCTCCCTGATGATCGGTCCGTAAATGTCCTGCAGGCGAGCAGTTTTTTGTTCAAAGGTCAATCCGTGTAAGGGACCTGAAAAGGAGTTGAGATTATTTCAGCAAATTATCTAATAATGAAAGAAGGAGGAGGAGGAGGGGGAGGAGGAGGAGGAGGAGGAGGAGGAGGAGGAGGAGGAGGAAGAGGAGGAGGAGGAAATATAAGAAGAAGAGAAGGAAGCAGAAGAAGAAAAAACACAAGAAGAAAAAGGATATTAAAACGAAAAAACACAAGAAGATATTAAAACGAAAAAACACAAGAAGAAAAAGGATATTAAAACGAAAAAACACAAGAAGTAACAAAAAAAAGCAGGAGGAGTAAGAGAAAGGGAAAGAGAAGGAGGAGAATCTATAAGAAGGAAGAAGAGGACGAAGAAAAGGAAGAAGTGAAAAGGAAGGGGGACAGGAGAAGAAGAAGAAGAAGAAGAAGAAGAAGAAGAAGAAGAAGAAGAAGAAGAAGAAGAAGAAGGAGAAAAGAAGACGAAGAAGAAGAAGAAGAAGAAGAAGAAGAAGAAGAAGAAGAAGAAGAAGAAGAAGAAGAAGAAGAAGAAGAAGAAGAAGAAGGAGAAGAAGAAAAAAAAGAAGAAGAAGAAGAAGAAGAAGAAGAAGAAGGAGAAAAGGAAGAAGAAGAAGAAGAAGAAGAAGAAGAAGAAGAAGAAAAAAAAAGAAGAAGAAGAAGAAGAAGAAGAAGAAGAAGAAGAAGAAGAAGAAGAAGACTATCATGATTATGATGATAATGGTGATAATATTATCATGACCATGATAATGAGAACAGCGATAATAACAATCAAAATGTGCTTCACTACCTTTAGGTGATGCTGATCAAGAATGGAGGGCCAAAGACCAACACTTTTCACAGCAAACGCGGACTAACAAACAAACAAACATCCTCAGCGCTTTATAGTGTAAGAAATTCGATAATAACCAACATGCAAACTCGGTTATAACATTGACACATAAACGAACTCAATATAACCGGAAACAAAAACTCGGATATATTGAAATTCAATATAACCGGAAACAAAAACTCGGATATATTGAAATTCAATATAACCGGAAACAAAAACTCGGATATATCGAATTTCTCTTGAAATTCATTATAACCGAGATAAAGATTCAGATGTTTCTTTATACCACTGACCCCCAGGCAGGTGCATCCACATGGTTCCGATGACGGGCAGACTGAAGGGGGCGGGCATTTTTGAAAAGGGCCGGGCAGTATCGAAGTCAAGGTATGGTGGTTTAGTGGTTGTGGTAGTGGTCTGACTGCTTGGTGGCGGAGGACGTGGGTGGCGCGTTTGTGACGATTGTTGGGATAATCTGTGTAACATATATGATGTAAAGAGTCAGCAAAAGTACAAAAAATCTCATAGGGACCCCTACAAAAACAAAACACAGATGGATATCCCTCTCTCTCTCTCTCTCTCTCTCTCTCTCTCTCTCTCTCTCTCTCTCTCTATCAAAATATTCTATTTCAGAGATTAAAAGAAAACATGTGAATGATGATATTTATGATTGCTGATTTTGTTATAAAATGTGATAACATATATGTGTTTGATACTTTTGTATGATATAACTTGATTTGTTTATTACTATCTTACTATTACTGATAATGATGAGGAGTGTTATCCTTTGCTGTTTTTATGTTTGCATGATGTAACTTTTTTTTCTTTTTTTTCCCTGTACTTTAAATTCCAAAATGTCCCCATCCTTATCCCCCTCTGTGCCTCTTCCCCCCATCCTCCCTCCCTTTTATTCTCATTTCTGCATGTACATATATTATTTAGCTTTCTTGTTTGATTTATTTCATTTTTCCCCAGGGCTGGGTGGAAAAAAGCATGTAACTTGCTTATCTCATGTTCCCTGGTTAAATAAAATTTCGTTTTCGTTTTCGTTTTCGTTTTCTCTCTCTCTCTCTCTCTCTCTCTCTCTCTCTCTCTCTCTCTCTCTCTCTCTCTCTCTCTCTCTCTCTCTCTCTCTCTCTCTCTCTCTCTCTCTCTCTCTCTCTCTCTCTTACAAGACAGCAGTACTTTCCACTGAGGACAGTTATGATACGAACTACAGATACGCAAACACTCACTTCCCACCCCCCACCCACAAAAAAACCAACCTTACTTGTTCTCAGTCGTTTCTTCCTCAGAGTTCACGGCTTTTCCCCCATGTGACGTCATAGGAATGGCTGTCGTCATCGTCCTCTCCGTGACGTCATTCTTCCATCGTTGGCTAAATCCTTGAGCTTTGGGACTGACTGCTGTGGTTGGTGTTGTTGTTGTAGTAGATGTAGTAGCCCTGGTACTTTGGGATCTTGTGACTGTTGAAGAGGTTTGAATGGACATTCTGTTGCTAAGAGGTCGTGAGTTTCGTGACCCTTCATCCAGCCAATGGCGTGCGGTGTTGGGATCACGTGATCTACTGCCCAATTGTTGTAAACGCTCGAGGACGATGAAGCGACGCATGGTGCCAGGAGAAGGGTCTGACTCTCTGGAACAGAGAGAATTGGTGAAATCAAAGAAGAAGATGAAAAAGAAGAGCGAGAAGTCACACACACAAAAAGAGACATAGACTAAAAACTTTTTTTTTATAGTCTAAATCACGAACATGACTACGATAACGACGACGAAGAAGAAGAAGAAGAAGAAGAAGAAGAAGAAGAAGAAGAAGATGAAGAATGATGATTATGATTTTTTTATTGAAGAAAACATATACACCAAATAAAATGAAGAATGACGGCAGATGATGATGATGATTATGCTTTTTGCATAATATCCAGACTCTCTACAATGTTCTGTTACAATCTATTCTCAATTTTTAGTAGCTTTATTTTCTTTCGAGTAGCTGGGTATGTTCTAATAACTCAAAAACAGATTTTGTCCAAAATAATCATAACAAAACTACATTGAATACCATATGTACCATATTCAAAAGTTACATCCAAATCCTCTTTCATGCTTTCAAAACTATGGCAATAATAAAGCTAGAATCAGACAGAACAAGTGTAGAATAAAAAAGATGCATTTTACACTTACTTCTCCACGAAAACTTAAAATAAAACGATGAATGTCACAGAAACATAAAAATAATAAGTTCGCTTTTATCTCTTGCTACTCCTCCTTTTCTTGTTCCTTCTTCTTCTTCTCTACCTCTTCTTCTTCTTCTCCTTCAGGTAGACATGTGGTGGTGAGTTTTACGTCCAATTAGTCGTTGACTGTTATGGACAATAAGGTAGAACTGTGGTCGACCACAGAATTTCACTTCACTTTACACCCACACTGAGCCGTATCTTGCTGGGTGGGGGTCCCACAGATATTGTCACACACACACACAAGACATTCGTTTTATTTATACGACTGTCGCCTGGCCTGAATTATATTTTGGGGTTTATAAACACTATTAGTGGTGGGGTAGTAAAGGTGGGGAGCAGCAGTGAGACACAGAACTAACAGTTTCTACTACAACGTTCGCTGATTGTAGTGCAAGCACACACTGAAGGGAAATGGGTGTGGGTGTGGGTGGAGGAGGGGGGGGGGGGGGGGGCATAGGCCTATGAGACGACGGGAGCACTAATGCACTGGGGTTCTAAGCATGTTCGTGCGTGTTGTAATGTACGCACGCTCGCACGCTGTGTTTGTATTTCGGGGGCGTGACATATGAGACAAGCTGAGTGCTCGAGTACTAGGGTCTATTTTCGAATGACGTTCTAAGGCTCGGTGTACATCTTGTGTCCTTGCAAAGCATCTGTTTTGTGTTTTGTTTCATTCTGTGTTTTTGTCACACCTGCTGCCATGTCATTCACACCGACTGGCGTGCGTTGTGTACGCATTTGGTCCGCTGTCGCCCATGTTGTTTGTGTCTTGGGGAAGGGAGACCAAAAGAAGCAGACCTGCTTGTGTCAGGCAAGTCAAAAGCAACAAGACGTGTGCTACCTTTCACACGATTGTCAAACATGCTGGGTCCTCGGTAGAACACAGATGGACAGTGAGCATTTTGCTGTGAAAGTATCACTATATGGCTAACTGTACTTGGTCACCTCTGGCTAAGGGGTCAGTCTCTTTTGTCTGTTGGAGCGTGTGTGTTTGTTTGCGCGCGCACGTGTGTGTGTGTGTGTGTGTGTGTGTGTGTGTGTGTGTGTGTGTGTGTGTGTGTGTGTGCGTGTGCGGATGTGCAGGTGTGTGCGCGCATGTGTGAGTGTGTGTGTGTATGCGTGTGTGTGTGTGTGTGTGTGTGTGCGTGTGTGTGTGTGTGTGTGTGTGTGTGTGTGTGTGTGTGTGTGTGTGTGCGGGTGTGTGTGTGTGTGTGTGTGTGTGTGTGTGTCGTGATTGCATATGCGTGTGTGTATGCGTGTGTCTGTGCGTGTGTATGTACGCGCGTGCGTGCGTGCGTGCGTGTGTGTGTGCGCCAGTGTGTGCATGTGTGTGTGTGAATGAGTGTGTGCATGTGTTTGTATGTGCATCAGCTTGCGTGCGACTGTGCGTGCAACTGCGACTGTGTGTGCATACAAGAAGGAAGACCAGCTGAGTTCGACGTTATCCTACAAGGTCGACATGAAGCCAATACTATATTATGGCTGTACGCAGTGACCCGGGGGTCACTGTTTGCATTATAATCTTCATTGTCCTTTTGACCCAGTGGTTTGGGTAAACAACATGGACACTGAGAGAAGAGAGAGAGGGGGGGGGAGAGAAAGGAGGGATGGAAGGAGACTGAGAAATGAGAGATAGAGAAGGGGGGGGGGTGACACTGGAGGAGAAATGGGGAGACGGGGAGACACTCAAAGGAAGAGTGGGGGAGATAGATAATGTGGAAAGAGAGTAAGAAAGAGAAGCGGTTAAGAGAGGGAGAGAGAGAGAGAGAGAGAGAGAGAGAGAGAGAGAGAGAGAGAGAGAGAGAGAGAGAGAGAGAGAGAGAGAGAGAGAGAGATGAAAAGACAAGAGACCAACAGACAGAGAGAGTTACCTGTTAACAACACTTATCAATAATATACTTTCATAATAAATGAGCAAACCTGCAACTGACAAAGAATAAGAACACCAAAGAAAATAAATGCTAAAATGGAGTTGTACTGGAATGACGGGGGGGGGGGGCGTAACTCATTGTCTCTTTAGAGGTACTCTGCTTCTTCTTCTACGTCTCCAGGCCATATGGCCATAATGGGTAAGGTACGTATGTGTCCGGTCTTCAGTCTCGCCGCTGCGTACAGCCGACAGCCGGAGCTCAAAGGAGAAACATTATTTGGAAGATTGTTTTTTAAAGACAGGAGAATTATAGAAGTACTCGAAATATCCCACACAATTTCATTAAAATCAGTACATCAGTTTGTTCATAGACTAAAAAAAAGCGGATAAGGATAAAGATTCTCCTGATCGGTCTAGACAACATATATACATAAAATCTATTTATCTGGGCTCATTAAAATGTTAAAGTGGGGTCAATAGACCGACATCTGTGTGTTATCAGAACTAGGAGAGTTTGGCTGTGCTTCAAAAATTGGATAATAGGGTTTACTTTTCCACGTAAGTGGGTGGCGTGACTGTGAGTGTTGTTGTTGTATTTCAGTGTCAATATGTTTGTGGGTGCTTTTGTCCTAAAAGGCATAACCGTTGCAGTCGAGTCGTCACTCGAAACAAGGGTACCTTCCCTGTCTGCCCCGAGTCTGCTATGGGGAGGAGGATGTCATTGGCAGGACGGAACAAGGGTACCTTCCCTGTCTGCCCCGAGTCTGCTATGGGGAGGAGGATGTCATTGGCAGGACGGAACAAGGGTACCTTCCCTGTCTGCCCCGAGTCTGCTATGGGGAGGAGGATGTCATTGGCAGGACGGAACAAGGGTACTTTCCCTGTCTGCCCCGAGTCTGCTATGGGGAGGAGGATGTCATTGGCAGGACGGAACAAGGGTACCTTCCCTGTCTGCCCCGAGTCTGCTATGGGGAGGAGGATGTCATTGGCAGGACGGAACAAGGGTACCTTCCCTGCCTGCCCCGAGTCTGCTATGGGGAGGAGGATGTCATTGGCAGGACGGAACAAGGGTACCTTCCCTGTCTGCCCCGAGTCTGCTCTATGGGGA
>CM065701.1:46377864-46387864 GCA_017654935.2 Phymorhynchus buccinoides
AGGGGTGGGTGGGGGAGAGAGATGATGATGATGATAATGATCATCATAACGATCATCATCATCATGACGACAGTGGATATTGAAAGAAACAGACTGACAGAGAGACAAGGAGAGACAGAAGCAGACAAAGCTCTCTCATTCATACTTCTGCAAGTGTGCGCAATCTTGGTTTCACACTGGTATGGACCAAACACTTTCTTTTCAAACTCACATTTCCTCTGTCTGTCGTGCTTGTTATCTGGAACTCGGTCGCATTGCTTCTATTCGTCATCTTCTCTCTGATGACGCCACCAAAACTTTTATCTCTGCCTTTGTTCTCTCTCACTTATACTACTGCAATTCCCTTCTAGAAACAAATAACATTATGATCAGTAATTTGTCTGTGCGCTCGTGCGCGCGAATCACGGGGTTCGAACCCCAAGGCTGTATCTCAAGAAATGTTGCATGGAATAATCGCTTCAAATTTACGGTGGTGGTACATCGCGGTACGTACACAAAAGGTCCCATACAAAAATAATAACCATGCTGACATTGACCTTGAAGCTTGACCTTAAAAACTTAAATTTCTTCTTGTGGCTATATCTTTTACATCGTTGGATTTACAATGTTCAAAGTTGGTGTGCAGATGCATTGGCGTATGGTAATTCCAAATAACTGGTACAAGAAAGGTCAAGGTCAATGTCACAACGGTTATAGTCTGCTGATAGGACCATCAGTTTATCATTCTGTAACCGGTCATTTACAACCACACATTTTTGAGACACTTATTATTTATTAAGTCTTTTGGCACTTGCTCAGTGTCTTGTCATTGGAGCGCAGATGCGTCATGCTGCTGTTATGTGCCCAAGTTCAGCCGCTCTGCGGAACTTACCTGGCGCTCGACGATACACTTGTTTTGCTTGGTTGTTTTTGTTTGTTCTTTTCTATTTTCCTTCTTACACCCCCAACAAGGGACGTTTTGGAATAAACCTTCAACGGAGCCGGCAATTAGCGCGCACAGCTCAAAAGCGCGTGCTATTTAACGCGAATGTTTACGTCAGAAAACGCGCAATGCGCGCATGCTCATAATTCGCTTATTGCTCAAAAGCGCGTACATCATAATGTCAGAAATTACTTTCTTCATTTATGATTTCTTCATGATAGTCGCACAATAATCAACTATTTTTCTCATACCTGCATTTTCCCGAAAATCGTGAAATGGTTTTAGTACATGTGGATAAACATCAGCTCACAAAGTGGGATTTGTTTTCATGCCGTGCATTTGCCGTGCACGTGCATTTTCATGGTTCATGATTAGTGCGGTTAGTAAATGCGGATGACCAAAAGCTCACGGGAACTAGAACAAGACCAGTTTCATTTGAAACATCATATGTATTTTCAAACTTCAACAGCAGACATCGACAGAACTAGCGAGGAAGATGGATGATAGGATTGTTGAAACCACAACGAATCATGGCAAACCAGCATTGCTGATAGGGGACGATTAGATAGAGCCACGTAAAGAGGGAAAAGTTGGAGATGTACAAAAAGAGATTGTAACGCAAGATGCAAAACCGACGAGGAAAGCAAAAGTATCCTTCTATTGACTGAACACAGACTGAAAAAAAACCTTCAGAACGGATGGCAGAGTCAACAGATAGATCATGATAGTTGGCCAACATTCGGCGCGCGGCCATAACGACATTGATGAGCTGTTTAGGTAGATATGTTTTCCTTAGCCTTTGACACCTGGCAGCATTTAATTTGCAGGCAGTGTTTTAGCAACGACAAACTCACTCTGTCTTTGTCTCTTTCTCGCTATCTCTCTTGCTCGCGCTGCGGCAAAAATAGATCACGCCTTCCAATTGACAAAAGGAAGTGAAATACGCCAATAGAGTAATTCCCGATAGGACGACTAGAAGCGCGGGTTTGTCTTCGCCTCAGCATGGATGTGAATGTAGTGTCCATGGCCTCAGTGACCAGCTGGCCCACGAAAGCTGACTGCAATTTTAGCTGAGAGTAGAGGGTAATTTCCGGGGACACGTATTTTTTGGAATGTTAAGGGACCGCTATACTGCATACAATTCGATTCACTGCGATCCGACTGTGATATGTGTGAGGCATGATTCACGTGGCATTCTACTGTCTGAACGAATCTGATGAAATCCTGCTAGTTTTGTTCACTATATTTGTAGTCCCCCGTACACGAATCTGATGAAATATCTCTGTGTGTTTTGATCACACATTTTATTTGATTCGCGTTTAGAGTCTGCATGAGTATATTGAATGAAAAGAGTAGAATTATTATTCATAGAAGGAAGTATTTCACGCGAATCATGACTCACAGACATCGTCACAATCGGATCGCATTTGGGTTGAATCGTATGCAGTGTAGCGCGACCCCTTTAGGGACAACAGTTGGGGATGGACGACGTCACGTGTACTACAGTTACTGACATTTCTGGCACCAACAGTAACATGAGAGCTGTACAATAGATCATGTTCTACACTACAGTGATGGAAAACCATGGTACAGCTTGGTCCTTTGTGGAAGACTACGACTCTCAAACTAGGGGGGGGGGGGGGTGAAAATGGCTCTAGTGCTGCAGCCAAAGAGACGGGTTGGCCTTTGGGGACCTTCCCCAACGCCAGCTGCCCTCAAAGTCCTTTTGGCCGAGAGAGTGAGTAACAGTACTCTATTCTCTCTGGGCAAGGCATCTCCGCTATGAACACATTCTAGCCCAGCCCGCCGGAAGAGCATCTACTCCCTCTGTTAACTGGCAGTCATGGTCGGAAACGACTGACTGGGTATATATTAAATTAATATACTAACATTGGGGGTGGGGGAGCTGGTTGCATTTCGTATTCGTGTGTGTGTGTGTGTGTGTGTGTGTGTGTGTGTGTGTGTGTGTGTGTGTGTGTGTGTGTGTGTGTGTGTGTGTGTCTGTGTGTGTGTGTGTCTGTGTGTCTGTGTGTCTGTGTGTCTCTGTGTCTGTGTGTCTGTGTGTGTGTCTGTGTCTGTCTGTATGTATGTCTCTGTGTGCAGCGTTAACCAGAAATCGCCCAAATCTCCATTCAAGACCCTATACTATTGCACCAAAAATATTATATCACTTAAATAAGTTCATAACTGTTTACACAATGTTATTGACAAACAAACCATATTAACCAACAATAAATCTAAACATACAACCGTACCACATAATGAAGTAATTAATCCATTAACACTAATAGTTCACTTTTAGCGCTTAGTATACGACCAGGCCTACTTAGACACGAGTATGTGTATCTATATTTAAAGCATACCCTCAGCTTGCAATTGAGTAGAAACCAAAACAAATGTTTACCTGTAATTTGCAGAACAGCAGTGAAACGTGCCAACTCCGAAAGGTGTGAAGATAATCTTAAGAATCACTTATCTGCTGTATGGTATAACATCGTGGTGTTTTTAAATGACATTTTAGTCTCCATTGCCCGACATAGAAACAGCAGCGTGTACATTTAACACAAGTTGCGCTGTTGTGCTGAGTGCAGGCAGTTTTCACAGGGTTTTAAATGGAAAGAGAGAGAGAGAGAGAGAGAGAGAGAGAGAGAGAGAGAGAGAGAGAGAGAGAGAGAGAGAGAGAGAGAGAGAGAGAGAGAGAGAGAGAGAGAGAGAGAGAGAGAGAGAGGGGGGGGGGGGGTAACAGCAAGAACAAGAACAACGTTTCAATGAACCGGGCCATCTGCCCATGTCAAAGGGAAGGGGAAATTGTTAAATCAAACCCCAAAAAGGGGGGAAACACAAGATATTAAGCAAGTATTAGATATCATCATACATAATTACACCAAGCCTCTCTTATCTGCGCAGATCATAAAGCGTGAGAGAGAGAGAGAGAGAGAGAGAGAGAGAGAGAGAGAGAGAGAGAGAGAGAGAGAGAGAGAGAGAGAGAGAGAGAGAGAGAGAGAGAGAGAGAGAGAGAGAGAGAGAGAGAGAGAGAGAGAGAGAGAGAGAGAGAGAGAGAGAGAGAGAGAGAGAGAGAGAGAGAGAGAGAGAGAGATCAGTCAACCTATTTCTCCATTGTCTTTGACCAGATGTCCAATGTACTGTAACAGTACTCTCTTCTCTCGTGGTGTGTGCCAATGTACTGTAACAGTACTCTCTCGTGGTGTGTGCCAATGTACTGTAACAGTACTCTATTCTCTCTTGGTGTGTGCCAATGTACTGTAACAGTACTCTCTCGTGGTGTGTGCCAATGTACTGTAACAGTACTCTATTCTCTCTTGGTGTGTGCCAATGTACTGTAACAGTACTCTCTCGTGGTGTGTGCCAATGTACTGTAACAGTACTCTATTCTCTCGTGGTGTGTGCCAATGTACTGTAACAGTACTCTCTCGTGGTGTGTGCCAATGTACTATAACAGTACTCTATTCTCTCTTGGTGTGTGCCAATGTACTGTAACAGTACTCTATTCTCTCTTGGTGTGTGCCAATGTACTGTAACAGTACTCTCTCGTGGTGTGTGCCAATGTACTGTAACAGTACTCTATTCTCTCTTGGTGTGTGCCAATGTACTATAACAGTACTCTATTCTCTCTTGGTGTGTGCCAATGTACTGTAACAGTACTCTCTCGTGGTGAGTGCCAATGTACTGTAACAGAACTCTATTCTCTCTTGGTGTGTGCCAATGTACTGTAACAGTACTCTCTCGTGGTGAGTGCCAATGTACTGTAACAGTACTCTACTCTCTCGTGGTGTGTGCCAATGTACTGTAACAGTACTCTCTCGTGGTGTGCGCTGGTCATCTCATGAAGCAGCCACGAGGGGAAAGCTGGTTAATGTTTTCAGCGCAGTCTGGTTGTTCCTATGTGACTGTGCTTAGGTGTCTATGTTACCACAATAAGGTTTGAAAAGAGAGACCTAGGAGGCTCACATTTTGCATGCGGATAGGTATTTAGGATATCTAGGGCAAGTTCAAAACTGAAGGTCATTGTCAACGGTCAAGGTCACTGATTTGTAGTTGTGTGCACAGTGCAGTATTTTGTAATCACAGGGACTGTGAAATTCAGTCTGCTCCTACCTAGAGAGAGCGTCGTCACTAATGCATGTTTTGCTTTGGGGAAGGGGGGGGGGGGACTCAGGAAGCCTAGTCATCAATTTGGTTGATACCAAGCAGCGGGACTCTCCCTGCTTATGTCGACTTTTCACTGTCGTGGGATTTTATGTGCACAAAGCACACGGGTTAGACTTGTTTTAAGTCCCCATCCAAAGGACGTGTCGACAAGAGCAACATGCAGCATTTATAAGGGGCTCAATCATATAATAAAAAGGCAAGTGTGTGTGTGTGTGTGTGTGTGTGTGTGTGTGTGTGTGTGTGTGTGTGTGTGTGTGTGTGTCTGAAACACAAAACGGGCCGTATAACTCCGCCGTTTTTCGACCGAATCGCTTCAAATTTGCTATGAGCCCTAACGGGGTGATGGCAACGGCAACTGAGGTGGCCGTGTCATTTGCACGGTTCGGCAAATGCACAAAACGCATATCCACCGGCCTCTCGGCACCCGTATCTCCAGTATTACTGGACGGATTGCCTTCGAATTTGGAAGGTAGATGACCGGGGACAGTGACTATCCATGTGCCAAACCGGACGCGAATCGATTTAGAAACTCGCGCGATATGCGCCACTTAACCTTTTCACAAACCGCGGCGTAACCAGACCCGACATTGACTCAACATTTGGAATGGGCATGACCAGGGATAGTGACTATCTTGGTGCAGAATTTCAACAGCATCCGTTCATAAACGCGCGCGCTATGACCCGATTTACATTTTGTGGGGACCACAAACGGACACTAATTTCAATCAACACTTGACGTGCAAACCACTTCGCTGCTGCCCGAGTGTGCAACGAGACGGTTGAAGAGCGGAGATTACTATGCGGAGATACCAACAGCTCACTCTCCACGGCAATTGTCTGCCACCTATTTGGTGTCAGTTAGAGGTTAAAGCATGCACTGTGTGTGTATGGGGTGGGGGTGGGGAGTAGGGGGTGGGGTGGGGATGGGTGGGGTGGGGGTGTGTGGGTGGGGAATGGTTGGGGTGGGGGAGTACAACTGGGTGAGAAAAGAAGCATGGTTACTGCTGCACGTATCTGTATTACTAAAAAAATCGGGACTTTACTGGTTTAGCACTGCCTCTGGGCATTGCCTCCAGTGTTGTTCCCACCATCTTTGTATTTATTAATGCCCCACATGGCCGAAAGGCCGAAGAGGGCGTAAAACCCTATTATCATTGTGTGTGTATAGGGTGGGGGTGGGGAGTAGGGGGGTGGGGGTGGGGATGGGTGGGGTGGGGGTTGGGGGCAGGGGTTGGTTGGGGGTTGGGGGGGGGGAGGTTTGGAGGGGGGGTTTAAGAGGATGAGCGAAGAAGATGGAAGGAGGGACACAGACAAAAGTAATAATATAATATTTTGCGGACCCGGCCAAACCGGTACTGAGTCAGCATTACCGGTTCTTGGCGGTACCGGAACTAGGTATGACCAGTACTGGGCATTGCCGGTACTAGGCGTTGCCCTAGTCTTGATAAAAAATCAAACCGAAGCGTGAGCACACTTAAACATTCTTAAATAACTACGCGTCCAAAACAAAACAAAAGAAAACGATATATGGAGAAAAGACAAAGGATTAAGAGAGGAGGGACAGGGATGGAAAACTTTATTGGTAGTGGAGGCACAGGTGGGTTTTCAGGTTCGTTTTGAAGGCGGAGATGGTCGATCGCTGACGGAGGGAGAGTGTACGTTTGTTCCAGGTGGTAGGTCCTAAAACAACAAGAGCGCCGACCAACGATGATGATGATGATAATGATGATGATGATGATGATGATTATTATTACTAGCGCAACTCCGAGTACCAGTAACGCCTAGTAACGGTAACGCCAAGTACTAGTAACGCTGAGTACAGCAAATTTGAAGCGATTCGGTTGTGAAACGGCGGAGTTATAAGGCCCCGTTTCCCATTGGCGCTGCTCTGAGAGTGACGCGCTCTCCCTAGTAACGGTAACGCCTAGCAACGGTAACGCCAGGTACTGGTAACGCTGAGTACAGCAAATTTGAAGCGATTCGGTTAAGAAAAGACGGAGTTATAAGGCCCCGTTTCCCGTTGTTGCCGCTCTGAGAGTGATGCGCTCTCCCTAGTAGCGGTAACACCTAGTAACGGTAACGCGAAGAACTGGGCTGCCTCGGTTGCCGTTGCCATCGCCCCATTAGGGCTCACAGCAAATTTGAAGCGATTCGGTCGAAAAACGGCGGAGTTATAAGGCCCGTTTTGTGTTTCAGACAGACACACACACACACACACACACACGGACACTTGGCTTTTTACTATATGATGATGATGATGATGATGGTGATGACGACGACGACGTCGATGATGATTATGATGGTGACGACGACGACGACGATGTTGATGATTGTGAAGATGATGACGACGACAACAGTGATGGTGATGACGACGCTGATGACGATGATGATCAGTAGCAGCAGCACAAACAGTGACGATTTCTGCTGCCTAGACAAAAGACAAATCTACACGGTTGGCCTTTTGAGCCTCAGTGCTTACTTTGTTACTTCATTCACACCACAGTTCGTTGACCTTTGACCTAGAACTGTCCACTAAGACATCTCTCTCTCTCTCTCTCTCTCTCTCTCTCTCTCTCTCTCTCTCTCTCTCTCTCTCTCTCTCTCTCTCTCTCTCTCTCTCTCTCTCTCTCTCTCTCTCTATCGGCTCTTAAAGAAGAAGAAGAAAAAGAAGAATAGGCTTGGCCTAAAGTCTTAATCCTTGTGTACTAAACATTTTGACTCTCTCTCTCTCTCTCTCTCTCTCTCTCTCTCTCTCTCTCTCTCTCTCTCTCTCTCTCTCTCGAAGAAGAAGAAGAAAGAAGAAGAAGAAGAAGAAGAAGAAGAGAAGAAGAAGAAGAAAAAAAGAAGAAGAAGAAGAAGAAGAAGAAGAAGAAGAAGAAGAACGTGTAGTACAATCTCTCTCTCTCTCTCTCTCTCTCTCTCTCTCTCTCTCTCTCTCTCTCTCTCTCTCTCTCTCGAAGAAGAAGAAGAAGAAGAAGAAGAAGAAGAAGAAGAAGAAGAAGAAGAAGAAGAAGAAGAAGAAGAAGAAGAAGAAGAAGAAGAAGAAGAAGAAGAAGAAGAAGAAGAAGAAGAAGAAGAAGAAGAAGAAGAAGAAGAAGAAGAAGAAGAAGAAGAAGAAGAAGAAGAAGAAAGAAGAAGAAGAAGAAGAAGAAGAAGAAGAAGAAGAAGAAGAAGAAGAAGAAGAAGAAGAAGAAGAAGAAGAAGAAGAAAAAGAAGAAGAAAAAGAAAGAAGAAGAAGAAGAAGAAGAAGTGTAGTAAAATCTCTCTCTCTCTCTCTCTCTCTCTCTCTCTCTCTCTCTCTGTATGTATCTGAGTACACACGCACTACCGGATTACTCCTTTTCTCTCTGACCCCAAAACTCCCCCCCCCCCCCCCCCCCACCCCCCACCCCCACCCCGATGAAGGGAAGCACACCTAACAATAATATTCCTCTGGGATGCTGTCGGTATTTGATTTGATGTTGATGTTGTTTATAGCCCCGTCGACTGCTACGGCCATGTCAGGGCTGTCACCACGTCAACATTTGAGCACATAAGATCACAGTTTAAAATCCGACCACGTGATATCACAGTTAAAAATACACAATTAAAAACGTAAAGATTTGAAACAAAAGTTAAAAAAAGGATTAAAATTTAATCGTGTATAAAAACCTTACACAGTTAAAAGCTTACAATTGATGTTTAAAACTTAACACGACCTTTTATACCTTATTAAAAATATTCACTTCTTTTAAAAAACTAGAAATCATGTCACGGAACAGCACCTTCATTGATTCTGCCGTGTAGTATTTTCTCCTGGTGTCATAGAGGTCCCAACAATCAAGGAGAATGTGTTTGATTGAGACACGAGCGTCGCTCAGCACACAGTAGGGAGAGTCTTCTCCCTTCAACAGAAACGCATGCGTAAAATGTGAGTGTCCCGTGTGTAACCGACCAGAGACAGTTTCTTCCTTCCGGCCGCCAGCAGCCGGAGGAAGATGTTCCTTCAAGTTTGGACGTACAGAGTGGAGTTTATTATCCTCCTGCAGGTTCCACTCCTCCTGCCACAGACTGAAAACGTGAGTTGTGACCTTTGATTTCATGTCGGAAGATGGAATGAGACATATGTCTGGACGGTCTTTCACAGCGTTCCTGGTAAGAAAGCAAGTATTCTCTCTCTCTCTCTCTCTCTCTCTCTCTCTCTCTCTCTCTCTCTCTCTCTCTCTCTCTCTCTCTCTCTCTCTCTCTCTCTCTCTCTCTCTCTCACACACACACACACACACACACGCACGCACGCACGCACACCGGCACACACACACACACACACACACACACACACACACACACACACACACACACACACACACACACACACACACACACACACACACACACACACACACACACACACACACACACACACACACACACACACACGCGCTTTTTCCATATCTCCCCGATTGAAGCTTCTATACTTCTAGGCATTTAATTCTACTTGTTGAGGAATGTCACTCGACTAGTGAATCGACATGGATGCAGCTCGAAGACAGGTTTTCCATTGAAGCATGGCCAAGGGTAGAAACGACGAGTTTCTTGTTTACGTACTCGCTTGTTTTTCCACACAAATGCTTGATATATAGTGCCAGTGTCCATTATGCTCGAATCTTTCGTTGACAAAGTCATAAAATGTCAGCAAGATTCAATGAACGGTTTTGAAAATATAACGCAAAAAGTAAAAGTATGGGTGCAAAACACACCCACGGGGTACTGGAAGGGCTAAATGGGGATGCGGGTAAATGAGGGTGGGCGTGTGCGCATAATGTAGAGGAATTACACTTCAGCCCCAATCAATGGCTGTGTGCATGAGAATTGAAAACTCGTGCAATACAAACAGCTTGCCCGTTTCATGAAGCGTAACACATTATGTCT
>CM065701.1:46392864-46415364 GCA_017654935.2 Phymorhynchus buccinoides
TGAATTGTTGGCTGACGATACGACAATTCACAGAACTCACTCTGACTATGGATCAATGATACGTACATTGCAAAGCAATATGGACGAATTGATGAATTGGGCAAAATTAAATCACACGAGCCTCCATCCTTTGAAAACTAAATTCATTATTATAACAAAAAGGCAAAACCGTCAACATTTCTGTTTTAAATCATCTCCTCTTTGTATAGATGGGAAAGCTATTGAAGAAGTTAGCCGCCATAAAGTGCTTGGCGTTGTTATTGACCAAAATATTTCATGGTCTGATCATATATGGTCTGTAAATCTGTGTCTAAGAAGATTTATCAATTGTCCAAATTAAAAAACACTTTCTAGATTTCCGTTCTCGCAGAATTTGCTACCACTATTTTATTGATTTATTATCAAATATGCGTCAACTGTTTGGGACGGTGCAAGTGAAAACATTTTAAAACCTGTCTAGTCTTCATAGACGTGCTTTATAACTAATAATGTTAAAATCGTCAAAACTAACAGCAAAGGACTACACAATTCTGGGTACATTGCCTCTTCATTTAAAACTTAAATACAACAAAGCAGTCTTTATGTTTAAAATGTTCTCAGGTAATGTTAATTGTTCCTAGGTATTCTCTGAATTCCTATGGCAAAAGGGCTTTCTCTGTTTCCGGACCTACAATTTGGAATTCTCTACCCCTTTCTCTCAGAAACGTCACCTGTCTCCAAACCTTCAAATCCCAACTGAAAGCATAATTCAGAAAGTACCTTGATTGATGTTTGGCGTGAGGAAAGCTATGTACTTCTAGCCTCTATCTCTCTCTCTTAGTGCGTGTGCGTGTGTGTTTAGTGTTATAATATAATCATTTAGTATACACATTTAGTATTAAAAAAAATTATACTGTTAGACTGTGTTTATTTCGTTGTGGCCGGAATGTTTATATTCATGTTATGTAAAGTGTGTCGCTTAAATGATATACATTTATCAGGGATCCTGTAGAATGAATGAGAGAGAGAGAGAGAGAGAGAGAGAGAGAGAGAGAGAGAGAGAGAGAGAGAGAGAGAGAGAGAGAGAGAGAGAGAGAGAGAGAGAGAGAGAGAGAGGGGGGGGGGGAGAGAGAGAGGGGGGGGGGGGGGGGGGGGTCGTGCGTACGCATGTATTGGTGCATTCCTTCCAGAGAACAAGAGAATACCAATTCTGGCTCAAACTATTTTTAACCCCTTTTAGACACAAAATCGCGACTTTAAAGGCATGAAAAAAGCAAAAAAATCTAACTTTTTTAAACCCCTTTTTAGATACAAAAACGCTACTTTAAGGGGTGAAAAAAGTAAAAATTCGTCTCCACTTTATTCTGTTAATTCGGAGGGGGAAAACACTGCTTTTAGGGGGGAAAAAAGAAGAAAAAAAAGAAGGAAATTCCTATAAAATATTCTACACGTTCTGAATTTTTTTGTTTTAAACTTTAGACAAAAAACAAACTTTTGGGCTTTACTTTTTTAAACACTTTTTTTTAAAAGAAGTTACTCAAGTTCTTTTTAAGTTCTTTTTTTAAGAAGTTACTTAAGTTCTTTTTAAGTTCTTTTTTAAGAAGTTACTTAAGTTCTTTTTAAGTTCTTTTTTAAGTTCTTGCTAAGTCATCTTCAAGGCATTCTCAAGTATTTATTAAGTTCTTACACAAAAACTTACTTAGTACTTATTAAGTTCTTATTAAGTTTTTATTAAGTTTTCATTGCATTAAAAATGGATCGCTCTCAGGTTTTGTGCTATTTGGCTTTTGTTTTTCTTGTTTGTCTGCTACTTTCTCTGATTGTTTTGTTTGTACTTCTACTCGTTTTTCTAGCTTTGGTTGCATGTGTGTTTTATATAATTTATAAGACAAATAACCAACACCAGCAACCACACCAACAGTAAGCAATACAACATCGTAATTCGTACTGTTTTGTTTGTCTTCTTCTTTTTTAACTGGTATTGCATTTATGGTTGATTGTTCAAGTTCATCTTCATTCTGAGACAACAGTTTTTGTTTTGTTTGTTTATTCATTTTTTGTTGTCGATTCCACTCTGATAACCTTTTACCTGCTTCAACTCGACCTGGGCTCTTCGTTACCTTGGTTACCGTCTGACTCTTCGATAGAATGGGGCTTGTTTGCTGTTCTGTCCTAGTCAATTTTTAAAGCATAAAATCTATATGATTAAAAGTAATTAACCCCGCAATAACTGGTGATAAAAACCCTCCAAACCTATAATAAAGGTTACATCCGAGAGATTCAAGCGACTTAGTTAAAACAGGATCTTGATTTAAATCATACATTAAGTCTTGACTTGAATCGAGTGGAAAAAACTGACTAACTAACTTAGTGTACAAACCCAACACTGTTTGTCCTAAACTTTTAACCATTTTAGATCCTAATTGCGCTTCATATCTGTTGTGATACTTTTCAATGTCAGCAGAAGACATTTGTTGAATCTGTTCTATACTAAATTCTACACCTAAGTGATGTTTTGTTTTCCCGCACGCAGCTAGAGAGCACAATCTCTCCCTTTTACTTGATGACGCTTCATCAGAAATTACTGCTTCCTGAGCGTTTAATAGTAGTTCGTCACAATTCATTTTTAGTTAATTTATATTTTTATTTTTAAAATAAAAATGGAAAACACTATTAATCTTGTATATCAATCTGCTCTAATCAGCTCTCTTTCAATTGCTTACACAATGATTGCTAAAAAACTATTGAAAACTAAACCACCAGACCTAGGAAAACTTGATCTAGATGACTCAGGTAAACTAATCGCTGTGATTACTGCTTCAATCGCGACAAAAGACTTTCTTGTTAAGCAAGGAATAATTCCAGAAAATATATATATGTTGAAATAAAATGACTTCTTAGTTAAACGAGGAAATAAAATGTTTTTTTGTTGTTGAATAAAATGGCTTCACTCGCAATCATGATCGGCGGTGCTGTAGTAAACGCGCTTGCTTTTTCGGGAAGTAATTTCATATTTAGTAAACTAGAAACGAACAAGGAAAGAGAAAGACACGATCGTGCTATGGAACAATTAGCAGCAGCACAAGACGCTTATGAAAGGCAAAGAATCGCCCGATTAGACTTCATTAATAACAAATTAAAACTAGAACGTCATGCAGCAAACACTTTTAAGAATGTTGACGATGCCATGAAAGAGTATTATTTAGTGACGGGCAAACAATTACAGCAGCTCCCACCACCACCAAAATTAAGTGACTACTACCAATCATCTGAAGAACAAAAGATGCAGGAGATAGCGTTTATTGTAATCGGTATGACTGCTGTTTTTTTCATTGCAAAAAAGATTTAATATTAAAATGAATAAAATTTATTACTCACCAAAAGGTTATTGGAAAGGTTTAACAGCTATTAAAAAACTCAGTCAAGCAGGAGTCACCGAACAAACAGCAAAAGAATGGTTATCTAAACAAGCTATATGGCAAATTTATCTACCAGCACCTAAACGAATTAAAAGACCACACTTCGTTAACTCAACACCAAATGACACGCATCAAATGGATCTTCTATACTTACCCCATGATTTAATCAGAAGAAAAAGATTTAAATATGCGCTGACAGTTGTTGACATCTCTTCAAGATATAAAGATGCTGAACCATTAACCGATAAAAGTGCTACATCAGTCTCTGCTGCTTTACAAGAAATCTATAGACCTGGTCCATTAACCTATCCCCGGTTGATTCAAGTTGATGAAGGAAAAGAATTTAAAGGACAATTCAACCAGCTAATGTTAAAACACAAAGTATCTATTAAACGCGGTATTCCTGGAAATCACAGATCACAAGCCTTAGTCGAAAACTTTAATAAGCAATTAGCTGAACGACTTTTCTCTTACCAATATCACAGAGAACTCCTTGATTCAACTAGAAACACTGAATGGGTTAGAAGATTAAGTAGTGTTCTGCGAGTCATGAATAACGAAGAATCTAAAGTAACAGGATTTAAACCAGTAAAAGCAATACAGAAGAAAACGATTGACACTTCGTTAGACTTACCACATGAACATTCAATTTCAAAACAGCTGATACCGTTTGGAATCAAAGTTAGGTTTCTTTATGCACCAGGAGAAGCAGAAGGAGACACACGTGTAAGAGCGACTGATCCAATTTGGAGTATCGATCCGTACGAAATAAAAAGTGTAATAGAAATGAATCCACCGGTGTATTATTTAAGAGAAACTGACACAACAACTCGACCAACACCAAAAAGAGCCTTTGTTAAAGAAGAATTACAGATAATTCCACCAGACACAGTTCCGATTTGATTAGACAAAAAAAAAAATGAGTTTTTAAATGGAGACTCAGAATAAAGAGATACTCAAGACAAAGAATTACGACATTTTATTGAAAAGATTAAGGAATGCGCAGAAAGAAATTGTTCTGTTTCAGCTATTAATGGAAGACAATGAAATAGTCAGTAAATACTTGTTCGAAATTGAAAGCAAAATAATGGATACTTTATCAGAAATTTACAACAAGTTTAACCTTGAATTTGACCCAGTATAAAAAAGAAACCAAAAAAAAATTGACCTTTTTTTTTTTTTTTTGCCTTCACAAACATTTGTACTGACTAGGAAAATCTGTTTTTAACACTAGCTTACAAAACTTCTCTTTCCTCAGTTTTTGCTTAATCGACTTTTTTTCTTCTTTTGATTCAATCACATCATTTTCATCTAGACATTCATCAAAACTATTTTTATCTTTAGTAAAAAACAAAACAACCGTCTTTAACTGTTCTCTAAAGTCCTTTAAAACAGAATTATACTTTTGCGTTAAAATCCAAACACTAATTCCTGCATGTCTACCGCTGAAAGCTAACTTGGCTAAACTATTTCTTTTCTTAACAATGTCTTTTTCAGCTGAGCAATCATCAATAATAAATAATGTTGACGTTCCTTTAAACAGATGATAAAAATGTTCCAAACATTCGCTTAGTTTATTACTTGGATCAACCAAATAGATTTCGTCATCTGTCCAAACGAACTTTCTTTCTTTGTATGATTTGTTGAATTCTAAAGTAGTACAAAAAATTACTATATGTTCAAAATGATAACGATAAACCGTTTGTATTAAATCTAACATAAATATTGTTTTCCCACACCCAGTCATCCCGCAAAATAAGCCACAATGAGCTTCTTTGGTAAGGAAATTTAAACTGCTCAAGTCCATTGTTTTAATACACAATATCTTTTAATCTGTTTTAAACTGTTCAAGTCCATTGTTTTAATACACAATATCTTTTAATCTGTTATTCTCAATGTTCAGCTGAGCATCGCATAGTAAATATACATAAACATATATTTGCTCATCTACTTCTGCTGCTTCTTTATGGATTTGAATGTTTATTCCTCCTGACCCATCACCAACTGTTCTTCCGCTACCATGGAGTTTGTTATCATCAGTTGTTCTAAGATCTAACCACAAAGCATACTTCGAGGATAAATAATCTTCTAGTCTAACATCATGAAGATGGAGGTCTTTACAAATTAAATCAGCAGACGGATCTCTTTGCAGTCCACCTCCACCAAACAACTTTCGAATTTCATCAAAGTGCTGATAAGGTAAAAGACCACTAGCATACAATTGGTTCGGTTGTCCTTCAATCGTGGTTGTCAGCTTAGTTATTTTAGGATTATAAAACTTCTCGCTTAATCTGTTAAAGGTTTTTTTGGTTTCTTCAAACAGCAGCAAAATCCCTTTCAACGATCTAGCTGATGTATTCAAATCGATATTCCAGATTGTGTCTGTTGTCTTTTTGGTTAGCTTACTATGATTTAGAATTCTGTTGTAGTAGATTGCAAATCTTGATTGGTATTGTTGGGAGATCAATCGAGCCAGTTCTTGATGACGAACGATGTCAAACTCTAATGTGATGTCTGAGATACTATATTTTGCATCTGAATCTTCTGTTGATCTGATAACACGGGTGTAATCATTAAAAGTAAATTCATACATAAGTCTGTCTTGTAAAGCGCCCTGATAATACGGAGAGTGTGTGTTTAGTAGTTCGAAATCAAGAGGAATGTAGAATCGATTACCATAAACTTCAGCAACCATCTCATCTTTATTATTGTCTTCTTTGTCATCAGCATCTATTCTATGTTTGAGACCGTTGTCCCCCTGTATTCCCTGATAAATCCTATCTTTTCTTTCATTTTCTGTTAACCAAAGGTCGTTATAACACAAAAAGACATCTGCATTATCTAATGACATTACTTCTCTCCCTTCAAGTTTAATAGTAATCTTACTAACTATTGATCTACCCAGATTACCAACTAGAGTTCTGTTCAGATCCGTCTCTGACTCCAGGTCTATTTTAAATGCAAGACGAGCAGTGCCTGGCACGATGACTTCATTACTCCCCAGACTAGGAAATCTTACTGATAATATTTGTCTTTGATCGATAGTTGAAGGATTATTACTTATCACAATACTCTGCCTGGTTCCTTTTACACCGAGTGGTTCTTTTAGCCGTCTGTATGGATCAAGACTCGCCCCGTATGATTGTGACATTATCTTTTTATTTTGTTTAAAAAATAAAAACATAATTAAAATTAAATCATGGCGGGGATAGAAGACGAACAAGATTATGATGTTTTTGATGCCCCAGACGACATGAGTGAAGCTACTTCGTCTCGTCAACGATCATCTTTAAGACGAGAACTAATGGAAAATAGAGTAGGTTCTTTTTATGAAAGTATGGAGCAAGAACCACCTGATGTTATTGCTGCCGGTGACTTTGAATTACAAGATGATCATTTATATCTGAAAAAAGATAATGGTGAACTAGTCCGACTTACGACTAAACCAAACCCCTTTAAGTTTTTAAAAAAGAGTACTGTTCGTAGCAAGCTCAGTGTTAGCGAACAAAGACGATTTGATATTGAAGCAGACCAAAGAACAGAAGCTGTTTCTAAACTTCAAAACGCGCTACAAGAACTACCTACTGATTCCCAACTTCAATCGATTCCTCTTATAGACTTAAGCGCAACTGCCGACCAGATAATAAACATGGAAACTAGTTTTATAACTTTAGATGATGAGGAAACCCATTTAAAAACATTGAATGACCCACCATTACCTATGAGAGATATAATGGCTCTCAACGAATCATTAAAATCTATTAGAGGTGAGTTAACAAATAATACAGCAAAGCTAAGCGAACTTGACGCTCACATTGACAGAGAAAAAGAAAAGTTGGTTGAAGCTGATGACGGTAACCTTGGACAAGACATAAAAGATAGAATCCAAAATAGACTGGATGATCTTCAACTAGAGAGAGCAGCAAGACTAGAAGTACTGTCAACTAACCGTGAACAATTACGAACACAAGTCAGCAGAATAAAAGAAACCATCCAAAGAATTTTACACGAAGATACAACGTTAGCAGAAAGAATAAAAACTTTATTTAAAGAGCAAGGTGTTACGATTGCTAGTGTTTTAACAGCTTTAGGTTTTGCAATCTCTACTTTAGTGTTTGCTTTAACTGGATCAGGAGCAGGAGCAGGAGCACCGCCACCATCTCCACCATCAAGCGATAAGAATTGGATTAAAAAACAACTGGAACATTTAAAGAATCTATTAAAAAAATTAGGAATAAAAGCTCTAGACGCTATACCAGGAATATTAGGTGGAATAATCAGTTGGCTTTTTTCTACAGCAAGCAAAGTAGTCGGTTTTATGGCTGAACATTTATGGATGCTGCTAGTTCTAATTGTCGGATTACTTTTCAGTAAAATAAAAATAAACTAGACCAGTCGCAGTTAAAAAAAGAACTAGTGCTGTCTTTTCGTTTTCATGATTATCAGTCGTTGGTTTATTTGTTGTCGTTGGTTTTATTAAAGTTGGTAAGTTCGCTGTCATAGATTTTATTGGAATTGTTTGGCTTGATGGAGCAGCAACTTCAGAATTTAGATCATTGTTTTTACCGATTGCTTGGTCGTCTCCAGCTATAAGGATTTCGTTGTTATAGTTTTCAATTACTCCTATTTGAAGCCTGAGATCAGAGGGCAGCATGTATAATCCACTACCGACAGCAAAGTCTACTTTCGATCTTGCAAATCTCAAAACGTCCTGATATTTTTTAATACTTGTTGAAAGATCGACTGCAGAATTGATCGCATCTTCTAAATTGGCTAAATACTGTTTTTGCGCATCAATTCCAGTAGAAGGATTCATGATTTCAGATTTAACTTGCGCTTGCGATCCTAGCAAACACCACACGTAAGTACGAATAGAATCATTGATTCGTTCTATCCCAGCCTTTGTCAATCCTTTAGAAGTATCAAGAATAAAAGTAGTCCAAG
Source organism: Phymorhynchus buccinoides (assembly GCA_017654935.2). Classification (NCBI taxonomy): domain Eukaryota; kingdom Metazoa; phylum Mollusca; class Gastropoda; order Neogastropoda; family Raphitomidae; genus Phymorhynchus; species Phymorhynchus buccinoides. Next base: position 46,401,207 of record CM065701.1, read on the forward strand.
CGTTTTTATATTTTTTTTTTTGTTCTACAGATTCTAAATGATGGAGTGAACCCGAAGAAAAGGATGTGTAAGGAGGACTCCAACTGTATTCACATTCTTTGTGGTTTTTCCAATAAAGTGAACCCAATCCATAATTAAAATCTAACTTCTGTCTAAAGTGCCATCTAAAGTTTACATGAAAATCAATGTTATACTCATTACAAATCCGCTCAAATGCCTTCATGTTAATTCTGTTGTTGACTGGATTGAAAGTGGAATCATTCGGTAATGGTGCCTGCAGCTCAGACAAAATACGTCTGATTGTGTAATAGAAATGAAATCTGTAAACTGTTTTTACCATGACTCCAGGGTGATTTAAATGATCGGCGAATGAAACACCACACCCTGTTGTTGCACAAAACACAGCAAAGTTTAACTGGTTTTGATAAAACTGCATTGGATGACTAAACCATGCATTAGCGATGTTGTCTTGTTTGATGGGCGGGTTTAAATATTGATCTAACGGATTACTAACTTTAACTTGAAAGGTGTCATCCCCCACCGCAACAACTAAACTGTTAACATCTATAGTTTTAAGGTTATACGATCCGATTGCGTATTTAGCGTCTTTGTTATATTTAAAAGCGTTCATTTTTTTTAATCTGAAATAAAAATGTTTATTTATATAACTGATCAAGACGGGTCAATAACATTACAACGCCCCATTGAAAACAGTAACGGTTCTCTTAAGGTAGCGCTCCATGAAATTTATTACAAAGTCAAATGGATTAACATAAGCGAATCCTTAAAGAACAATTGGGTATCAAAATTTGGTCTTGAAGGGGGGACTAAACTAACTATACCTGACGGTTATTACGGTTTTTGTACATTAAAAGAAATGTTAAGCGATTTTGGCATTACTTTAAAACTTAATGAGGGAAATTTAAGAGTGTCGTTAATAATCAAAGAGCAAGGAGGAGCAAGTTACAGCTTTGCAGGAGAACTAGCAAAAATGTTAGGGTTTAGAACTGCCAACGTGGGTATATTTGACTTTTTAGCCACAGAAAGTAACAATATCTTTGAAGGAGAAAACTCACTTAATCTCGGAATACATTCTTTATTATACTTTCATTTAGATATCTTAAGTACGGATAACAACTTATTCGATAACCAGCCGTCTACTGTATTAAGAGTTCTTCCAACGGCGAAAGCGGCATACTGCGATTACGAACTTATAACGTTTCCAAATTTGCAGTTTAAAGAATTAAGTTGTGGCCGTCATGATTCACTAAAGATAAGAATAACTGATGAAAATGGGAAAGAAGTTCAGTGCGATAGTTTAAATGTTTTGTTAGAAATAAAATGATAATTATTTATCTGCAATAAAAAAATGTTTATTTATATAACTGATCAGGATAAACCGATAACACTGCAGCGTCCTATTGAAAACAGTGATTCAAACCTTAAGGTAGCGCTCCATGAAATTTATTACAAAGTCAAATGGTTAAACATAAGCAAATCCTTAAATAACAATTGGGCAGCAAAATATGGTATTGAAAAGATGACTAAACTAACTATACCTGACGGTTATTACGGTTTTTGTACATTAAAAGAAATGTTAAGCAATTTTGGCATTACTTTAAAACTTAATGAGGGAAATTTAAGAGTGACGACGATATTTAAAGTGCAAGGGGAAATAAATTATTTCTTTGCGGGAGGACTTGCAAGAATGTTAGGGTTTAAAACTGCCGACATCGGGGATGCCATATTAATCTTTCCAGTCACAAACAATGACTATACTTTTGAATGAGAAAACTCACTTAATCTTGGAATACATTCTTTATTATACTTTCATTTAGATATCTTAAGTACGGATAACAACTTATTCAATAACCAGCCGTCTAATGTGTTAAGAGTTCTTCCAACGGCGAAAGCAGCATACTGTGATTACGAAATTATTACGTTTCCAAATTTGCAGTTTAAATAATTAAGTTGTGGCCGTCATGATTCACTAAAGATAAGAATAACTGACAAAAATGGGAAAGAAGTTCGGTGTGATAGTTTAAATGTTTTGTTAGAAATAAAATAATTTGATGAAAAACGATAATGTCGCGTGGACCAGATCAACCGGTTATGATTGATCCTGTTAGATGCACAACTTTAGAACTGAAGGATTTAGCTGACACAGAAGACTTTGATTTAAACGGGGAGATAGGAGCACAGTACGGATTTGAGTATACGAGTGACGGTTATTATAAACGAGCAGAAATAAGTGATAAAAAACATCCTAAACTAGAACAGCTGCGCAATGTAGTAGCTGATAATGTAGGCCAGTTTGAATATAAAGTTGTTAAGAAAAAGGACAACAAATGGCATTTAATTCCATCCATTGATTGGGAAATTAAGTTTGAATTCATCAGCCCGTTTACGTTCTTTGACAGTAACAAACACTTTCGCAAATCGTTTAACTCAGGTCCATTGCATATCAGTCTGATTCCTCAAAACAACAGCAGAAGAGAAATAGCAATCAAACCTTATAAAAAGAGACAGTATTTACTTCATAGAAAAAAGACAGTGACAAAAGATTCATCTACGCAATTAGAGTTCATTCCTAATTTTATTTTAGCAGACGAATTTACTATGATATTTGAACTTTCAGTTAGGAAAGATGATTCAGGACCACCTGTAGGAGTTAGTGACGTCCTGATGAATGGGATTCTTATTTCTTGGCAAAACTTGGAAGTGGAATCACTAAGGTGTGTTATCGTTATTCAAAACAGTGGCGAAGAAATTAAGGCGGTGTCGTCCAGTGATAAAGTTATATTAAACGTTAATCCAAAAAATCTCAAAGAATTAACTTTCATCAACCTTACTAATTTAGATCTCATTGGTTTTTATTACACTGAAAGCATTTTGTCTGAAGATCTTCTTAAAATGATAGCGGTGTAAATTAAATATCATTTTTTTATTTAGCATAAAAAGATGCCCGTTACAAAATATCCAATACTGCCGAAAGAAAATACTGAGCCTAATGAAGAAAAGGATCCTGTCAAAACGTCTATCGAAACGTTCAGATTGAATTCAATTACAGAAATACAAAGAGAATTGGAAAAAGACCTCACTAATTACAACAGAGCTAAACGAAGGTACTCTTGTTTGTTTAATACAGCAACATACTTAAATACAGGTTTTGGGAGTCTAAGCGCTTTAACTGCGGGAAGCTCTGTTGGTTTGTTAGCGACTGGTGTTGGAACAGTAGTAGCTTTGCCGTTGGGTTGTGTGTCGTTGACGCTCGGGTTGCTTTCAATGACAACGTCCGCTTTCAACAAAAAAATAAAAGTCAAACTTCAAAAGCATACAGCCATGGTTCAATTGATAATGGCTAAGCTCAGTTCATTCCGATTGATAATTAGTAAAGCCTTGCAGGACTCTCAAATTACAGATGAGGAGTTCGGTCGACTGCAAGCAGACTACAACGACTACAAAATGCAAAAGTTCGAACTACAAAAAAAGTCAAGAATGAACTTTTCTCAACCGCAAGACATAGAAGCGATCAAAAAAGAATGTGAAAAAAAAATAAACGACACATTAAAATCAGTTCTAGGGAAATAACAATAAGAACTCCAAATGGTGCTTATTCAATAACGTATGATTCTAAGTTTAGAAAGTCTACTGATTATGACTTCTAGTTCTCCAGTGGCCGGGGGCTAACGAAAACTCTGGTGTTTGAAATACTCGTTTTGTATTTGTTGCATCGAGTGATTTTTTATTTACAACTGTTGTGTTTATCTCGTGTAACTTAGATTGCAGTGTAACGTTATCATGATAGAATGTTTTGTTGTCGAACAGTGCTTCTTTGTAGTTGTCGTGTGTCATAACCATTTGAACAACAGGTCTACTGATTCCTTTTGCTTTTTTAATAACACTAGTCTGACTAGCAACACTATACATCTTTGCTCTCAGTCCAACGTACTCTTTGATTATAGTTCCATTCAGTTCATCCTTCATTTTTCCAATCACCTTTTTATTTATAGTTGAATGTAATGGAGAGTCTTTTGAGTAGTCAGATGTATCATACTTAGAGTCTGTTCCTTTCACTACTTCTGTTTCTAAATCCTTGTAAAAGTCATCTGTAGGAATGTCTAGAATAAATGAGTCCGTGTCTGTGTAGAGTACTTTAGATCCTGGGTAGAGTGGTTTAAAGTAGTCGTATAAAAATTCCAGCATCAATAGTTTAGAGAGTTCAAGAACAGCAAACCCAATGAAGACTGGTTTATCTAGTTTTACTTTAAGTTTTTTCATCATGATACCGTAAAGGTTGTCATGGAATTTTTTGAAATCTTGATAATTAGGTTTTGAAGTTAATTTGATTGCTTTGTTTTCTTGTGTTACTAATCTGACGTCTTTACGTTTGTGCGGGTTTTCCATCGTCTTCCCAAAACAACTGTTGTTCATTAACTTAAAGAAGTCTTTTTCAGAGGCGTCAGTTGCTTGTGTTCTAAGATTAGTGTTTTTCATGATGTAGGGTTCCATGAACTTCTTCTGACTAAATGAAATGATTCTATGAACTGCTGTTAGTTTTAGACCGTGGCGTAAATAGAACTGAAGTAATCTATAGTGACAAACATATTTTTTTTTGTTATATAAATTCGGTATAAGTTTTGGTTGGTCTGATCCTATTTTAAGTCTTTCTGCTGCTAACGGGTAGTCGTTGTGTAGGTCATGGAGTTCATCCGGATAATCTAAGTCAACTTCTAAAATAAATCCTGTATTATAAGAATCTGGTAATTTTAACAGCCATTCTAAAAAGCCCGTGATATCAAAACTAAAAGGTGCTGTTAACATTTTAAAGTTGCGTAATGGAAGTGATTGGCACATCGCCCATCCGTAGAGATTGTTTGCGTCCAAGTACATAATGTAATTTGATGGTTTGGTTGGATCGTAGTCATCTAAGTATTTGTTATTTGCTTTACAGTAACCGTGTGAAGCCATGCTAATTCCTCCACGTAGTCCATCTTCTACCATTTGAAGTATGGGTAGGTTGGAGAGTAAATCTATTTGAATGTTAGTAAATCTTAAGAATGCATCCCAACTCATGCCAGGAGCTGTAATGTAATTTACTGGATCTAAAGTGTAGTGTTTCATGCAAGTTTTTCTGTAGTTCTCAAATACGTCCGCGAGTAAACAAACATCAACCATCAAGTAAGCATCATGATAGTCACCCATGGTCTTACAGTTTAATTCGGACCACGCAGTCTGCGCTTGCTTATAGTCAGAGTCGCTAATACTTTCTCCTTTTAATCTAGAAAAGAATGCGTCTTTAGGCGGTAAAGAATCTTCATCGAACCGATCCCAACTATCCATGTACTCGTATGGGTAGATTCCTTTCTTAACAAGATTAGAATCAAAGTATTTTTCTGTTATGGGTCTTTTGCTTAACGACTGTGCTAAAGAATCTAACGAACCCTTTATATGTTGTAACGAATCAAAAAATGATAGTTGGCCTAATGTAAATGTCATGTACTTTTCAGAGGATTGGGCGATGCAGGTGGCAGTTCTAAATGAATCGGTTACTGCTTGTAGAATTAAGTGAGAATCGTAGCCACGTAGATTGTGAAAGAATATGGGCAGCTTCCAAATCTTTGGATTAACGTTGAGCTGCAAGTTACAGTTACTATGTGCAGCTCCTCTAAACTTCCCGCTGATGTGATCGTGGTCGCGGACTTTGTGGGTGTCGGGGTATTCAGGATCATCAATCTCATTGAATTCACCTTTACAAATCCAACAATTGGTTGCTGATTCAAATTGAATTAAATCAGAAGGAGTCATAACTAAATCTAATAGATTAAGATTGTTGGAGCAGTGATTTCGCAAGTCCATCATTTCTTTTAAAAAATGTTTTGCAGCATCAGGACCTCTATACATTTTAGGTTTTGAATGTTTACCATCCGATCTTACAATAATATATGCGTATGAACAAATTTGGTGGTGGTTTATTAAAGAAGTTTTGGGTAGATTTTTAGGAGTTGGACCTTCATAAGGCACGATGATGGATTCGAAGTCTGCATAAACGACGTATGGACTCGTTTGCAGTTTTTTGTAATTTTTAAAGAACACCTTACTACCTTCTTTTGGTGTAACAAGTTTAGTATTGCAATCAACCATCGAATTACAATGTTTTTTGTGTTCAACTGCAGCATAAATGCTTGGAATTCTCAGCAAACATCTTCGGCAGAATTCCTGTTTTTTATGATTTACGGTTGTATATGATAATAATCGACTCATTGTGCGGATTAGTGTGTAGTGTGTTTTTGGTCCATCCGTTATTAAGAGTAAATCAATATGTTTTTTATCTGGATCATTACTAAATATGGGGGAGTTCTTTGAAACGCGGATTGGTTTTAAATTATCTTCTATGGACCAAGTATAAACATTTACAGTTAGCGGTTTGTTTTGTTCTTCAAATTGATCAATTTTATCTACGCTTACAGGAAAATCAATTCCATTAAAGTTCAATTCGTTTATGAAAGTTTGATAATTCGTGATTCTCTCTGCGTTCTTTTTAAAATAATAAAGTTTGGCTAAAACACACCACATAAAACATTGGTTGTCCGTATTCTTAATGTTTAATACTGCTCGTTTTGAAATTAAATCTTTAGGTAGAGGAATAAATGAATTTCCTTGAATGGGTGAATATTTACTTTCCTTCATTTTGATTTCTAAAACGTCGCCTTCTGACCAGCCAGATCCTCTCAGCTTTGCTTCTTCAGATGCTTTAACAAACTGAGTAATCATTTCGTCTGCCCAATCTTCTGTTAAATCATTATAAGTAAGAACAACAAGTTGTTTAGTAGAGACCCACACTTGAAGCTGCTCACCATGGATTGTTGTGTACTCTACATAAACCGCTAGCAGCACTTTAACTGGGGGTTCTATAACTAGTTTCCCCGGTATTTGTGAAATAGCGTGTGTTACGCTTTCTAATACATTCGCCGGATCAATAACTTCTAAATCCGTTTCTCTAAAAACTTGTTTTAAAACGTATTCAATCGCGTCATCATACGTCATTGCCATGTTGAGATACTTTTTAAACTCAAAATTATTTTCTTAATTTAAAAATTAATTCCTGTTAATGACATGAAAAAACACCGTTATAACTATTTTTAGTAGCAAATTCCCCCGCATCCTATTTTTAAACAGATGACTCAAAACGGTGTTTCCCCACTGTAAAAATAAATTTGGTTTTTTTTTTGTGGTATGACGTCATCGGTGGATTGAGCGTGTCTCAACATGTTTTTGGTTCTAAAAATAGTTGGGGTTGTTGTTTTTTTTTATTCGTTTTGGCTTCGTGTGTACAATAGAAAAATGGGTGATTTTACAAGGGATCGTTTTTTGGGCACAATGCTGATCGTTTTGCTCGTTTTGAGTAGGCAGAGAGAACAAGAGAATGTTTTTTTTGGCACATGCTGATCATCTTGCATAATTCGAATAAATAGAATAAAAACATACACCTTTTTCTGTGATGAAATCACAGAAAAATGGGTGATTTTACTTCATATTTGTTTTAAATATGCAAGGTAATCAGCAATGAGCCAAAAGGAACATTCTCTTGTTCTCTCTTCCTGCTGTTTGTTGACATTTTCATTGAGTTTCTGCGAGGGTGATGTGTTATCAGAGAGTGACAGTGCTGGTAAATGAGGGTGGATGTCTTTGTGAGTGAGAATCGTGTTATTTTTGTTACTTTATTTTTTTGCACTGGAATGTTGGTAGTATGACTATCTTGTTGATTTTAATACATGTTTTTAATGTTGATTTTAATGTTGCTTTTGTAAAGCGCATCGAGCATATTACTGTATGGATTTTAGCGCTATGTGAAATTAAAAAAATATTATTATTAATATTATAATGCCCCACCACCAGTTACAAATATATTTTTGGTCAATGATCAGCGCCATGTACACTCTACCTCTACCAAGATTAGACCTATTTAAGACAAGTTTAGTTTATTCTGGCGGGGCTCTGTGGAACACTATCTTGGCCAGTTTTAAAGTCAAAGCAACACTATTGACTTTTAAAAAGAATTATCAAAAACTGCAAGATGAAAACAAGCCTCTATTGTGCTTATTCTGTTCCAACATTAACAAATATTCGTTCGTTTGTTCGTTCTCTCTCTCTCTCTCTCTCTCTCTCTCTCTCTCTCTCTCTCTCTCTCTCTCTCTCTCTCTCTCTCTCTCTCTCTCTCTCTCTCTCTCTCTCTCTCTCTAACATATTCTTGTATTCCCTACGTGTCTTACAATAATCTATTCTATCCAACTTGTCTAGTGTTCTGTTAAAAACCCTCAACAATCTTCTCACATTACTTCTAGCTAATCTACATTCAATGTCAAACCATATATCTCGTCGTCTAGGGGCATTTATACATACCTGCTGTTTCATACTTACTGCTGCTTCTTTAACGGCATTATTAAACATTTTGATTGCGTCATTCACATTCACATCTATGAATTGCTTCGCTTGTTGTATACGTAAATGTACTGCATCAGAATTCATGCTATCAACAAAAGTAGCTGCAGCATCATTTTTCCAAACAAATTTTTCAATATACTCTTTTCTTACTTGTTTTGCAACTTTTACATTTTCCATCTGTGTATTGATATGTAATTGTAATGGCATGTGATCTGAATGTATTTTTTCTGTGATATAAAATTTACAATTAGAACACATTAGTTCAAACAAGTCATAGGATGCAACAAAATAATCATTGACGCTATTGCCAGTGTCACTAATAAATGTAAACTTCCCATTAGTATCATCATTACAAACACCATTTAACATAAACAGACCTAAAGCGTTACACATACTCAATAAACACTTACCATACTGGTTTAAAACAGTGTCTTGGGACTGCCTTTTAATTTCTATCATGTCAAATTTATCAAACCACGAAAACGATTTAATGTTATCATTGTTAAGTGGATTTATGTTTGCTGTTCTCCCATTTAAATCACCACATAGTAATATGGACACGTTATTATTATTACAAAGCAAAAGGAACATAATGATTTTTTGTTTAATAATATTGTTGCATCAGTAGATAAACAACAGGACTTTTGGAATAATGTTCGTGCTATGTTTAGGAAACGAGAGTTTAATAAGAATAATATTACACTGGATGAATGGTTTTGCCATTTTGGAAATGTATTGGGAAATAACACGATTACAGAAATTGATGATCAGGAAAGTGAAGCACAGCAAGATCATGAGGTCATTACTCAGCTAGAGGACGATCCAACTGCATTCCTGGATAGACATATTACTAGAGAAGATGTAGAAATAGCAATTAAAAAATTAAAAAGTGGAAAAGCTGCTGGACTTGATGGTTTGATCGGTGAATTTTTTAAATCTTTTGATGATCATGCTATTGATTTTCTTGTAAATTTGTTTAATGTCTTATTTGATAATGGTGTTTATCCAGAAGGTTGGACAGAGTCTGTCATTCTCCCTCTCTTCAAAAAAGGTAACATAAATAATCCAAACAACTATAGAGGGATTTCACTGTGTAATATTGCTAGTAAATTGTATGGTTCAATAATTAACAAACGATTGTCAGAATGGATAGAATTAAAGAATATTACAGGGGAGTATCAAGCTGGCTTTAAGAAAGACTACAGTACAGTTGATCATCTTTTCACTTTAATGGCAGCAGTTCAAAAACAATTTGTTTCAAACCGTAAATTATATGCCGCATTCGTTGATTTCGAAAAGGCTTTTGATTCGATATCTAGAAAATTATTATGGCCTGTTCTGTTTAAAAATGGTATTAAAGGTAAGTTGTATAAGTGTTTGAAGAGTATGTATGAAGATGTTAAAGCTAAAATACGATGTGGGGCCAAATTTAGTGATTATATTAACTGCACAAGGGGGGTTAAACAGGGGGACGTTTGTAGCCCAGTACTTTTTTCTTTATTTATCAATGAATTGGCCTTGGAAATTATTCAAAATGGTAAACATGGTATAAGTTTTGATTTAATAGAAATATTTATTTTATTATTTGCTGATGACATTGTGCTATTATCAGAAACGATAATTGGCTTACAAACACAGTTAAATACCTTATATAAGGCTGTAAACAGATTAGAATTAAAAGTAAACATGAGCAAGACAAATATCATAGTATTTCGAAAAGGTGGGTATCTAGCCAGGCGGGAAAGGTGGTTTTATGGAAAGTCTGAAATTTCTGTTATTAACGCTTATAAATATTTGGGTTTGCAGTTTTCAACAAAACTTAGTTTTACTTTTGCTTGTCAGGAACTTGTTTGTAAAGGAAAAAGAGCTGTTTGGAACATATTAAAAGTACTGTATAAATTTGATAATAATTCTGTTAAATTGTTCTTTAAGTTATTTGATGCACAAGTTCAACCAATAGTCCAATATGGAGCTGAAATTTGGGGGTTTGTCTATGGGCGTGAAATTGAAAAGGTGCATTTATTTGCAATGAAAAAGTTCTTAAATGTTGATAGACGTACACCCAATGACCTTGTGTATGGCGAACTTGGCAAATTTCCTATTTATTTGAATTCCTTAGTAAAATGTATTAGATATTGGCTTAGATTAGGTCGCATGAATGAGCACAGATTACCTCTGAAAGCGTATAAAACATTGTATGAATTAGATGCTAGAGGGAAAACAACTTGGGCTTCTGATGTTCGAAAATGTTTGAGTATTTATGGCTTTGCATATGTATGGATGGATCAAGGTGTTGGATGTGTTCGTAGCTTTTTGTCTTGTTTTAAACAACGTGTGGTTGACTGCAGATGGCAAGATTGGGATTACCATATTCAAAATAGTGACAGGTTTTCGTTTTTTAGGCTGTTAAAAACAAATTGTTTGGTAGAACCATATTTAATGTCTAGCAATATCAATAGATTTGTCAGATCTACAGTTACAAAGTTAAGATTTGGTGTTTCAGATATAGCTATACACAGACAGAGATACAAATTCAATGCTATGCTAAATATGTTATGTCCTCTGTGTAGATTAGATAAAGAAGATGAGTTTCATTTTGTGTTATGTTGTCCAGTATTTAATGATTTAAGACAAAAATATATTCCTGCAAAATATTGTAGAAACCCAGCTCTTTTAGATTAGTGCTTCTTTTGACTTCAACAAATGAAATTGTTATGTGCAATCTTGCTATGTATTTATATTTGGCATTTAAGAGAAGAAGCATTATGGTAAGTTAGCTCAGTTAGCAAGAATATTTATATTGTGTTATGCATTACTCACGATTGTTGTAAGTTTAATATATGTATTGTGAATCACCCCTTTGAATGGGGCCTTGGCCTTACCAAATAAATATCGTTATCGTTATCGTTATCGTTATCGTTATCGTTATCTCTCTCTCTCTCCGTCTGTCATTCATTCGAAAATAACACAAGCATACTTTCAGATGCATGTATAACTATCTGAATGTTCTCTTTTGGTGTTCATTCCATCAGAGGACCGTACTTTAAGAGTCATGCGACCCGGGGCATCTGTCCTCACTTTGAGGCACCACGTTGTCGTTTGTTGCTCCACCAACACAGCACCTTGAGGAACTCCTCCCTGAACATCTGTCCTCACTTTGAGGCAGCACGTTGTCGTTTGTCCCTCCACCAACACAGCACCTTGAGGAACTCCTTCCTGGACATCTGTCCTCACTTTGAGGCAGCACGTTGTGGTTTGTCCCTCCACCAACACAGCACCTTGAGGAACTCCTCCCTGAACACATGTCCTCACTTTGAGGCAGCACGTTGTGGTTTGTCCCTCCACCAACACAGCACCTTGAGGAACTCCTCCCTGAACACCTGTCCTCACTTTGAGGCAGCACGTTGTCGTTTGTCCCTCCACGAACACAGCACCTTGAGGAACTCCTCCCTGAACACCTGTCCTCACTTTGAGGCAGCACGTTGTCGTTTGTCCCTCCACCAACACAGCACCTTGAGGGCCTCCTCCCTGAACATCTGTCCTCACTTTGAGGCAGCACGTTGTCGTTTGTCCCTCCACCAACACAGCACCTTGAGGAACTCCTCCCTGAACATCTGTCCTCACTTTGAGGCACCACGTTGTCGTTTGTCCCTCCACCAACACAGCACCTTGAGGAACCCCTCCCAGAACACATGTCCTCACTTTGAGGCAGCACGTTGTCGTTTGTCCCTCCACCAACACAGCACCTTGAGGAACTCCTCCCTGAACATCTGTCCTCACTTTGAGGCAGCACGTTGTCGTTTGTCCCTCCACCAACACAGCACCTTGAGGAACTCCTCCCTGAACACCTGTCCTCACTTTGAGGCAGCACGTTGTGGTTTGTCCCTCCACCAACACAGCACCTTGAGGAACTCCTCCCTGAACACATGTCCTCACTTTGAGGCAGCACGTTGTCGTTTGTCCCTCCACCAACACAGCACCTTGAGGGCCTCCTCCCTGAACATCTGTCCTCACTTTGAGGCACCACGTTGTCGTTTGTCCCTCCACCAACACAGCACCTTGAGGAACTCCTCCCTGAACATCTGTCCTCACTTTGAGGCACCACGTTGTCGTTTGTCCCTCCACCAACACAGCACCTTGAGGAACTCCTCCCTGAACACATGTCCTCACTTTGAGGCACCACGTTGTCGTTTGTCCCTCCACCAACACAGCACCTTGAGGAACTCCTCCCTGAACATCTGTCCTCACTTTGAGGCAGCACGTTGTCGTTTGTCCCTCCACCAACACAGCACCTTGAGGAACTCCTCCCTGAACATCTGTCCTCACTTTGAGGCAGCACGTTGTCGTTTGTCCCTCCACCAACACAGCACCTTGCGGAACGCCTCCCTGAACATCTGTCCTCACTTTGAGGCAGCACGTTGTGGTTTGTTCCTCTAGCAACACAGCACCTTGAGGATAACCTCCCTGAACACATGTCCTCACTTTGAGGCAGCACGTTGTCGTTTGTCCCTCCACCAACACAGCACCTTGAGGAACTCCTTCCTGGACATATGTCCTCACTTTGAGGCAGCACGTTGTCGTTTGTCCCTCCACCAACACAGCACCTTGAGGAACTCCTCCCTGAACACCTGTCCTCACTTTGAGGCACCACGTTGTCGTTTGTCCCTCCACCAACACAGCACCTTGAGGAACTCCTCCCTGAACATCTGTCCTCACTTTGAGGCACCACGTTGTCGTTTGTCCCTCCACCAACACAGCACCTTGAGGAACTCCTCCCTGAACATCTGTCCTCACTTTGAGGCAGCACGTTGTCGTTTGTCCCTCCACCAACACAGCACCTTGAGGAACTCCTCCCTGAACATCTGTCCTCACTTTGAGGCAGCACGTTGTCGTTTGTCCCTCCACCAACACAGCACCTTGAGGAACTCCTCCCTGAACATCTGTCCTCACTTTGAGGCAGCACGTTGTCGTTTGTCCCTCCACCAACACAGCACCTTGAGGAACTCCTCCCTGAACATCTGTCCTCACTTTGAGGCAGCACGTTGTCGTTTGTCCCTCCACCAACACAGCACCTTGAGGAACTCCTCCCTGAACATCTGTCCTCACTTTGAGGCAGCACGTTGTCGTTTGTCCCTCCACCAACACAGCACCTTGAGGAACTCCTCCCTGAACATCTGTCCTCACTTTGAGGCACCACGTTGTCGTTTGTCCCTCCACCAACACAGCACCTTGAGGAACTCCTCCCTGAACACCTGTCCTCACTTTGAGGCAGCACGTTGTCGTTTGTCCCTCCACCAACACAGCACCTTGAGGAACTCCTCCCTGGACATATGTCCTCACTTTGAGGCAGCACGTTGTCGTTTGTCCCTCCACCAACACAGCACCTTGAGGAACTCCTCCCTGAACATCTGTCCTCACTTTGAGGCACCACGTTGTCGTTTGTCCCTCCACCAACACAGCACCTTGAGGAACTCCTCCCTGAACATCTGTCCTCACTTTGAGGCACCACGTTGTCGTTTGTCCCTCCACCAACACAGCACCTTGAGGAACTCCTCCCTGAACATCTGTCCTCACTTTGAGGCACCACGTTGTCGTTTGTCCCTCCACCAACACAGCACCTTGAGGAACTCCTCCCTGAACATCTGTCCTCACTTTGAGGCACCACGTTGTCGTTTGTCCCTCCACCAACACAGCACCTTGAGGAACTCCTCCC
>CM065701.1:46422864-46432864 GCA_017654935.2 Phymorhynchus buccinoides
ACACACGCACACACACACGCACACGCACGCACGCACACGCGCACACACACACACACACACACACACACACACACACACACACACACACACACACACACAAGCGCGCAAACGCGACAAACATCATACTCCCTGCTCTACTTCGTGGCCGTGGCCAAGGCCAAGGCCAAATGTGCTGAGGTAGTAGACTGTAGAACAGTGAACTGTGTTCACCAGTGTTCAGTGTTTACTGTCTCCCTCACCTCACTGACTGTAGAACAGTGAACTGTGTTCACCAGTGTTCAGTGTTTACTGTCTCCCTCACCTCACTGACTGTAGAACAGTGAACTGTGTTCACCAGTGTTCAGTGTTTACTGTCTCCCTCACCTCACTGACTGTAGAACAGTGAACTGTGTTCACCAGTGTTCAGTGTTTACTGTCTGCCTCACCTCACTGACTGTAGAACAGTGAACTGTGTTCACCAGTGTTCAGTGTTTACTGTCTGCCTCACCTCACTGACTGTAGAACAGTGAACTGTGTTCACCAGTGTTCAGTGTTTACTGTCTGCCTCACCTCACTGACTGTAGAACAGTGAACTGTGTTCACCAGTGTTCAGTGTTTACTGTCTGCCTCACCTCACTGACTGTAGAACAGTGAACTGTGTTCACCAGTGTTCAGTGTTTACTGTCTGCCTCACCTCACTGACTGTAGAACAGTGAACTGTGCTCACCAGTGTTCAGTGTTTACTGTCTGCCTCACGTCACTGACTGTAGAACAGTGAACTGTGTTCACCAGTGTTCAGTGTTTACTGTCTGCCTCACCTCACTGACTGTAGAACAGTGAACTGTGTTCACCAGTGTTCAGTGTTTACTGTCTGCCTCACCTCACTGACTGTAGAACAGTGAACTGTGTTCACCAGTGTTCAGTGTTTACTGTCTGCCTCACGTCACTGACTGTAGAACAGTGAACTGTGTTCACCAGTGTTCAGTGTTTACTGTCTGCCTCACCTCACTGACTGTAGAACAGTGAACTGTGTTCACCAGTGTTCAGTGTTTACTGTCTGCCTCACCTCACTGACTGTAGAACAGTGAACTGTGTTCACCAGTGTTCAGTGTTTACTGTCTGCCTCACCTCACTGACTGTAGAACAGTGAACTGTGTTCACCAGTGTTCAGTGTTTACTGTCTGCCTCACCTCACTGACTGAAGAACCCCCTTTCCAAACACAAAGATAGCGCTTCATTACTCTGCTTGGCCGTCCGTCACTATTAGGGTAAGACGGGGTGAAAAGCCCATGGTCGGGTAAGAAGCCCATGCCAATTATCTCATGAAATAAAGCAAATTTCAGTCAAATGTGCCCATGAGACGAATGCTAAACGTTAACACTCATGGGCAAAATGTGACTGAAATTTACTTAATTTCATGAGATAATTGGCATGGACTTCTTACCCGCCCATGGGCTTTTTACCCCGTCTTACCCTATTATGTTTGTATATGAAAAAGATGAAGGTGTATGCATATGCAAGCACTACGCCTATTTTCTCATTTTCCGATGTTGTGGTGTAATTGGATTGTTATAAGCTGTTCATACTTATTGATGATGTTTGCATCATTTTTTGTTTGTATGTGCAAATCATTGAAGAAAAGAGAACCTTCTTTGCAAGGGGAAAAAGCAACCTTCTTACCCGCCCATGGGCTTTTTACCCCTTCACCTATTGTCTGTGCACCTTTTCCTTTAAGATAGGGCTTTGTATACGTTTTCTTGTTGCCCTATCTAATGATCATTGTTGATTTTCATTTGTGACTTTGAGAAATAAAATGTTATTTAAACTCTCAGCTGACATTCTCTCTCTTATGCTGACGCCACACACTATGGGGGGTCATACTTGCACGGAAACCCTCCTCAGCTGACATTCTCTATCTTATGCTGACGCCACACATCATGGGGGGGTCATACTTGCACGGAAACCCTCCTCAGCTGACATTCTCTCTCTTATGCTGACGCCACACATCATGGGGGGGTCATACTTGCATGGAAACCCTCCTCAGCTGACATTCTCTCTCTTATGCTGACGCCACACATCATGGGGGGGTCATACTTGCATGGAAACCCTCCTCAGCTGACATTCTCTCTCTTATGCTGACGCCACACACTATGGGGGGTCATACTTGCATGGAAACCCTCCTCAGCTGACATTCTCTCTCTTATGCTGACGCCACACATTATGGGGGGGTCATACTTGCATGGAAACCCTCCTCAGCTGACATTCTCTCTCTTATGCTGACGCCACACATTATGGGGGGTCATACTTGCATGGAAACCCTCCTCAGCTGCCAAGAATCTCTTTCTTATTCTCTCTCTTCGGCGCCACACATGCATAAAATCGTATGGGGATGCAATCCGACTGGGCCACGCGAGTCACGATGCACGTGAAATGATTGCGTTTGAAAATAACTCTGCACGTTTCGCTCACTATACTCGACTAGACCCACTACATGAATTTCATGTGAATCATGACTCACATCGTCAAAATCGCATCGCATTCAGATCCGAATCGTATGTTGTGTAGCAGGCCCTTAGACTGTGTATCAATGATCCATGATGATTTTAGGTAACCATAAACTGTTGATAAAACCCACTGGAACCCCCTCCCCCCTTATTACTAACATAATCCGCTTTTGCACATACACTATACATTAAGCACGCACGCTCGCGCGCACGCATACATACACACACACGCACGCACGCACGCACGTACACACACGCACACGCGCGCACGCACACGCACACACACACGCACGCACGCACACACACACACACACACACACACACACACACACACACACACACTTCTGAAGATCCAGCTTTATTTACCATGAAAGCACTTTGGACACAAACTACATTCCCACACACAACACTGAAAAATAGGACAAATATTGTCAACAACAAAAAAACTCTTCCAATGACACAAAACGTTACATATTCAGAGAACAAAACACCACTCACTAAGATTAGATCATGAAAAAACAAACGAAAATCCAAAATGAATTTTTAAGGCAAACAGCGCAAAACTCTCTCTCTCTCTCTCTCTCTCTCTCTCTCTCTCTCTCTCTCTCTCTCTCTCTCTCTCTCTCGCATTGTCATTTATAATGAAGATCTTTATCAACTTCATCTTTATCTCTTTTTACTGAAGCACGCACACACACAACACACACACACGCCACACCATTTTCTAGTTAACAATCAACTTATATAGAAGGATTTAGCAATTAATGCTCACGCATAAACATACGTTATACGCATTTCACAACACTGCAAAAAGACTCATAACGTTGTACAATAAAACTTACTATAAAATCCGGAATATTGAATCATACGCATACCTGAAGTCCTCATTTAGCGTGCTAAGACTATGAAAATATATACTATTATTGTTCATTTATCTTTGGTCAGAATAGACTAGATCCGTTTACTTTTTTTATATATACTTTGTTATAACTACACAACGCACAGAGAAGTTATGGGCCAGCCACATGTCCACTAAAATCGTACGACTGTACGATACGATTCGATCACGTCGTCCCCAAGAACAAATGTGATTCGCGCTTCGAGATCACATGATCGAATCGTATCGTACAGTCGTACGATTTTAGCTGACGTGTGGCTGGCCCTTTAGCCAAGCAAAAAGATAAGGCAAGACATTTCTTTGCGAGGGGGGTGTTAGAATAGGGGGCATAGATATACTTGCACACGCACGCGCGTGCGCATGCACACACTCACATACACGCGCGCGCGCGCTTACATGTACGCACGCACACACACAAGCAAGCAAACGCGTACGCACGCACGCACGCACGCACAAACACACACTCATGTCTATATCATGTGTGTACATACGCACGCACGCACACACACACGCACGCGCGCACGCACACACACACACACACTATTTCCAAAGCGCTCTGTATTCTAAACTACACATTATGTACATCGTTGGTTCAAAAGTCACAAATAAAAACCAACCTATTTTGTAAGTTCACAAGGAAAGTCACTTTTTAGCTAGTATATACACACAAAACAACACACATGAAACAAATTGTTTCCCCTCCAGCTGTTTTCTGAAGACAAAAAAACAAACAACACTAACGTCAAACATGATCAGAAATATGAATGCTCCATTGTCAAAGCAATTGATTCGTTGATGTTGATCAATAAATTTACATGAACAACTAGAGTAACAAACAAAGCTAACTATATCTTTCGGGATTATCTATTGCTAAATGTTAACAGCAAAACAAACAAACAAAAAGAAAGATAAAGTGAAATGAATAAGGGGAAGGAACTTCTAATAATTAACTCCCTTTTACCAAAGTTATGTATGGCACCTATTCGTCTAGCAAAGTGAAAGTAGTTGCCACAACAATACAGACCCAAGTTCATCAAGTCGAATGTACCTCCACCAAAGGACTTAGGAAAGCTGGTAGTACATCCGGCCTTTCACCAGGGCTTCTAATCATGAGTGCGTGTTAGCAAAAATCCTGAATATACAAAGAGTTCGCACTCCGCAGCTGGCTGAAGCCGTTTTTGGTTTTTTACTCCCACCCTTTCACCTACACTACAGGTGGGGATCATTGTGAACTCACTCGCTGCCTACAACACTAACACTTCCACCTTTTCACCTACACTACATCTGGGGATCATTGTGAACTCACTCACTGCCTACAACACTAACACTTCCACCTTTTCACCTACACTACAGGTGGGGATCATTGTGAACTCACTCACTGCCTACAACACTAACACTTCCACCTTTTCACCTACACTACATATGGGGATCATTGTGAACTCACTCACTGCCTACAACACTAACACTTCCACCTTTTCACCTACACTACAGGTGGGGATCATTGTGAACTCACTCACTGCCTACAACACTAACACTTCCACCTTTTCACCTACACTACAGGTGGGGATCATTGTGAACTCACTCACTGCCTACAACACTAACACTTCCCACCTTTTCACCTACACTACAGGTGGGGATCATTGTGAACTCACTCACTGCCTACAACACTAACACTTCCACCTTTTCACCTACACTACATCTGGGGATCATTGTGAACTCACTCACTGCCTACAACACTAACACTTCCACCTTTTCACCTACACTACATCTGGGGATCATTGTGAACTCACTCGCTGCCTACAACACTAACACTTCCACCTTTTCACCTACACTACATCTGGGGATCATTGTGAACTCACTCGCTGCCTACAACACTAACACTTCCACCTTTTCACCTACACTACATCTGGGGATCATTGTGAACTCACTCACTGCCTACAACACTAACACTTCCCACCTTTTCACCTACACTACAGCTGGGGATCATTGTGAACTCACTCGCTGCCTACAACACTAACACTTCCACCTTTTCACCTACACTACATCTGGGGATCATTGTGAACTCACTCGCTGCCTACAACACTAACACTTCCACCTTTTCACCTTCCAGGTGGGAAATGAGAAAGTTGGCTTCATCCTTTGCAAGGTTGGTAGGCTGCGAAGTAATCACTCTTTGTAACATTTAGGCTTTTTGGTGTTAGACAGTCAAGACGGGGAATAGTATGTAACTTAGACTAAACTCCCGAAACGATTGGCTGCTTAGTTTTGGCTTAAGGCTGTGTTCGGCCAATTGACATAGGCTAGAACACCAAGGCTACATCAAAATGTTGCTTTGCCCTGCATAATTATGCGGGGGTTGTTTTTAGTCGTGACAAGCTCCTAACACAACACGATCAGTCTCCAAAATCGCCCGAACACGGAGTGTGGCTGCCCACGTGGCGGGATCATCAAAAACGGTCACAGACGTAATGCTCTTATCCGTGATGTACTTGTACCATACTGTTCAAGTGGGTTTTTTAAAGTGTTCAAGTGCTTCCGCTGTTGGGGTGATCCCTGGAGTCTTTTAGCCAGGGTAAGCCAACGACGACAACAAAAACGCATTCAGAAAGTTAACTGTACTTCAATATTTTAGTCATTCTCTATAATGCAATGTAATTCTGTATTCAAACCCTTTGCGAAACACAATACATACATTAGCGTAGAAAACAATAACATCATAACACACACAAAACAACATTACATTGTTGTCCTCGATCAAACATATTAACAACACTGGATTCGATTTTCTTAACGATCAAACCACACTTCATGAACATTTAATGAAGAAAAGGATACATCCATACAAATATCCCAGGGACTATAAAGTATTTCTAGTGTATAGTTAAGCGTATGCACTCTCGCATGAAGACACTTCATTCAAACTGTGCGAATCCCCCCGTGGGGATACCGGGGGTCTTGTGTATAAATAGTTCCCCCACCTTCTGGAAGTTCTGTGCTTGTAACTTCCTCTAATCTGTCACTCTCTTTGACTCTGCCTTTTCCCTTTGCTTACTGTCATCTACTATCTTTCTGCCTTGCCGGTCCATTCTCCTGCCTTTTTACACGAAACACTTTCAAAAACATTTCCTCCAGCCGAAGTCAGACTTGCTGGGCCTAAGTATTTCTTAGTTAGGCGCATAACGGCAGCATGACGCATCTGCGCTCGTAATTGACAGAAAACTGTCTGAGCGATCGAAGAAGAAGAAGAAGAAAACTGTTCGAATCCATCTGAACTGTTTTGAAGTCACTAAAAGCAGTAGGCTTCAAACAAAAAGATCAGTGACAAGCACAAAGTCATGACATCATAATTATTCTAAAGCATGGTTGATTGGCCGTATTTTATTTATTTATCTCGTTCAATGCATTCATGTATTCAATGCCTCGTCAATTCAGATACGTTATTTCCCACATTAGTTATTATTTATTTTATTTGTTTACAGCAATTGCTTTAAATGTGATAACAATTTTTGTTGAAAGAGACCAAAATCCATAGAAGGTAAATTTTAAACAAATGCTGAATGTCAAAATAATGGTTATCAATGATACTATCGAACAATTGTTAAGGGATTCGCACACTAGCGTCAAGATCTCGAGATCGCGGCGATTTTTTGCTGCAAGGCGCAGTTTGATGCGCCGCTTGTGTGTGAGAGATTCGCGGCGCAGCAGGATTTTTGATCACTCTTTGTAACATTTAGGCTTTTTGGTGTTAGACAGTCAAGACGGGGAATAGTATGTAACTTAGACTAAACTCCCGAAACGATTGGCTGCTTAGTTTTGGCTTAAGGCTGTGTTCGGCCAATTGACATAGGCTAGAACACCAAGGCTACATCAAAATGTTGCTTTGCCCTGTCTGTCTGCGCGATTTTGTGTTGCTCGAGAATAGATGCGGCTCTAATTTTGATGCTCAAGATCGCAGAGATCGTGAAACTAGCCAATCACAACGGACGGAAGGACCATAACTCAGATTGAAGAAAAAAAATACTGTTGTTTCTAAGAGGAGGTTTGACGCTAGAGTAATCTTTCCTTGCTTTCCAAATAAGGAAGTTCGAGCGACAAGAGGCGAAGCGACAAGAGTCGTGTGTGAGAACACCACTGCCTCGCTACAATGTGTGCTGTATACTGTTATACTGTTGTTTTTAAGAGGAGGTTTGACGCTAGAGTAATCTTTCCTTGCTTTCCAACTAAGGAAGTTCGAGCGACAAGAGGCGAAGCGACAAGAGTCGTGTGTGAGAACACCACTGCCTCGCTACAATGTGTGCTGCATCAGGCGTCAACGCGTCAAGGCGTTGCTCTGAGAAACATTTGACGCCTGATGCTAGTGTGCGAAGCCCTTTACAACCACAGCAACATCACTAACAACAACACAGAACAACCTCAACACATCTGGCATGATGTTCCACCAAAACAGATCAAACATTTGTAATCATTCCATTATTTTCTGTGTAGCAAACTCAGTGAATCAAAAAATAATCGCGGTCTCAGGAGATGATAACAAATAATAATTTGTTAGCTTCATTGATGAACAGAATTATATAAATACGCTTTTCTATCAAACATTGTACACATATTTTCGCAGTTAATTTTTAGTTTTACTTCTGAAATCACAAAAATGACAAATCAGTAAACTACATTCACATTTCGTGAAAGTCTTATGACTTGGGCGGGTTGTTGTCATTTGATTCATGTATGTCGTTCATAAAAAGGGAACAAAATGATTGAACAAAGCGAATGTACTCTTTTTACATAATGTTTAGATTAATTTGGTTCAATTCGATAGCCATCGTCCGAGCATGCTGGGGTGGCTTAGCCTCCCTGGCTCGTCTGGTGGTCTGTCTGTGATTGGAAATTCTCTCAAAATTATTCTGAAAGGATTTCAAGGAAAGGAATTTTGAACGGATTATGGTGTCATGCTTAGGATAGCCTAGTAAGTCTTGGAATTTATCTGTTGTTGTCATGCGGAATCGTGTACTGTAACAATGTTTTGTTTCATCAATTAATTTGTTTGTGATTGCTCCACAAAAACAATATTAGTAAGAATAAAACTTGTGATCGGTGAGAGCTTCAAATTGGAAATCACGAGTTAAACGTTAAATTCGGGGAGTTGATTCGAATGCAAGATATTTTTCTCATTTGCGTTCGATTATGAACCATCTGAAACACAGATAAGACTGTATTCTGGAAAACTGGGTTCGATTTTATATAGTGAAGAATGCCTTACAACAGATACATCCCCACTCTCTCGGTCAAGACGACTTTAGGAAAATCAGCGTTGGGCGTAATCCCCAAAGGCAACATCGGATGGTCGTTTTTTTCTATCCTTTTGTTTTTGTTTTGATTAAGCATGGCCGTTTTCCACAGTAACCGCTACCTCCACACTCCCGTTCCCCAAGGCTTTGGCCAGCAACTCTTTCCTCTCCCGCGAATTCAACCCACCCTCACCCCCCTCCTCCTCCTCCTCCTCCACTTCCTCCTCCTCCCTCTCATGCACACTCCCTCCATTCACCATCACCCCCTCCCCCTCCCCACCATTCCTCAGACCATCATCATCCGAAATCGACGACTCGCTTTCGCCGGAAACGGACACGGAAGAGGGCGGAGGGCGTGTTTCCGGTTCCGGCGGCCGGAAGCGGTTGTCGTCCTCGTCAACTTCCGGCAGGGCGGCGTGGTACATCAAGGCAGGAAGCAGGCGGTCGTGGGGCGTGGGTTCGGCTCCCTCGTCGTCCGTGGTCTCGTCTATGTACTTGATGCGGTCAATGCCGTTCAGCATGGGCTCTGAAACATGGAGTGGGTTGTTAGAATCACCCACCCACCCCCTTAAGGTTTACGACCCTCAATCTCAAAGTCTGCTTCTTTCAGTTTGATGAAAATATTCCCGAGCTAACACAAATCCTCTCCTTCCCAAAAATGACAGAATATTGATTCTCGTTAATTATTGACCACAGCGTAGGTATCAACAACAACAACAACAACATACAGTATTTATACGGCGCTGAATCTTGATAGAAATAAAATCAAAGCGCACGCACACGTTAGCATTCATAGAGCATTCAAACAAAAACGCAATACAAAGCGAACACACACGTATGACATAAATGGAACATAACAGAAACAGACCTAATGGCAACAGAGAGAAGAGAAAGAGAGCGGAGCTTTAATGACGGGGGAACAGGTGGGTTTTGAGCTTAGCTTTGAAAGCAGAGAGGGTCGGTCGCTGACGGAGGGAGAGAGGAAGTTTGTTCCAGGAGGTCGGTCCTGAGACAGCAAAACAGCGCCGACCAACAGTTGAAAGCTTATACCTAGGGATCTGGAGAGAAAGAGGGTCAGAAACTGAACGTAAAATGCGAGCTGGGGTGTAGATGGAAATATTGCCGCAGAGGTAAGATGGAGCAACTTTATGGATAGACTTACAGCAAAGTGTGTTTAATTTATACTCAATTCTGTCTTCGACAGGAAGCCAGTGCAAAGAATGCAGAAGAGGGCTAACATGATCGAACTTTTTCTTCCTAAGGACAGGACGAGCAGCTGTGTTTTGAATACGCTGGAGATAAGATAGAGAAGAGACTGATAGGCCAGAAAGGAG
>CM065701.1:46437864-46445364 GCA_017654935.2 Phymorhynchus buccinoides
GATTTTTTAAATTAATACAGATAGCTGTAGCGGTGACCACGCCTCGGTTAAACCATAGCCAGTGTATATACACAGGCTCTGGTTAAACCTCATCGGCTATGGCACCGCCACAAGTACTGTCTTAATTTGCAAGGAGTGTCGAGCACAGACTATAACACTGTTTATATAGTCTGTGGTGTATAGTGGCACAGTGGTAGCGCGTTCGCTTCGTGTCAAGTAAACCCGAGTTCATTCGAACCTGGGTACAGGTGATTTTTCCTCTCACTTTGCACTAGGCCTTTCGGATGAGACGATAAACCGAGGTCCCGTGTGCTCATGCACTTAGCACACGTTAATTAAACACAGTGGCAACGAAAAAGTTGTCATTTGGTCTAAATGCACCCCCCTCCCTCCCTTCCTCATCAGTCAAACAAAAATCGTATGTGTGTCGCGTCTCTGACTGCGACGCGCTCTCCAGGTGGGAGCAACACGAATTTCACAGTGACTACATTGTACCTAACCCATCCTAACCTAACCTAACATTGCAAAAATAATAAAAAATAAAAATAAATTGCTGATTGGTGTAATTGCTATTTATGAATTAATCAGATTGCGGTTGAATCCTAGAACAGCTCTCACTTTAGTCTTATTCTAGTCGTTGATAATCATTCAACTTTTGCCTTGATTCGAGTAAGGAATTGCACAGAAAGAATGCAAAATTATAATTTAATTGTTTAAAAACAATGAAAAACCGAACTTGCTTAGCTCAGTGGCTGTACTTCACACACACACACACACACACACACACACACACACACACACACACACACACACACACACACACACACACACACACACACACACACACACACACACTCCCTTCACCCCCAACCCCCCCTCCTCAAATGTTCGCATTGTGAATGTTCACTGAGAAGCAATATTCTGCCATTCACGGGAAAGGGATAGGGTTAGGATCAGCCTAGGATTGTTTTCGTACAACTGAAAGAAGCGGCCTTTGAGGTTGAGGGTCGTAAACACGAGGGGAGGGGTGTCTAAAGTACAACTGTGCCGTTTCTTCTTGAGGCTCCAATGCCTATGCTGCAAATTCCTCTCAATCGCTGCCGGAAGTAATAGTTACAATGATGGCAAGAGAATGGGCCAATAATGCAGAAACATAGTACAATGGAACCTCCCTTGTAAGACCTTAAAAATCATCCAGGGAGGGGTCTTACAAGGGAGGTAATTGTAATACACAAAGAAGGGCAATGTGTCAGAGAAGTAGGTCTTATGTGGGAGGGAGAATGAATAAAAAAAATGGTGTTTTACGTCCTCTCAGTCTGGAACAGACACATATGGGACATTTGTATCTACATTACAAAGATGGCGGGAACAATACTGGAGGCAATGCCCGGAGGCAGTGCAACACAAGTAAAGTCCCGATTTTTTCAACAATACAGATAGGCGTAGCAGTAACCACGCCTCGGTTAAACCTCATCGGCTATGGTACCGCCACAATAGTGAATGTAAATGTAATGTGGGAGGGAGTCTTATAATGGGAGGTCTTATACGGGCGATGTCACTGTAGATGACAGTAAAAGACAAAAAAGCAGAGTCAAATAGAGTGGGAAAAGCCAGGAAGTTACTAGCACAGAACTTCCAGAAAGTGATGGAACTATTTGTACTGAAAGATCCCCCGTTATCCCCACGGGGGACTTCAGTCGTTCCGACTGAGGGCAGCAACTGTTTTATGCAGACACTTCGTTCCAGTTATTCCCCTTGCCTAAAGTGCACACCAGAAGCAGACGACATGCCAATGTCATGGGGACGTCAGTGTCATATATTAGTATGATGTGCACTGAGTTTACTTCCAGGGATTATAATCATAATATTTTCAAATATTTGGAGGGAGTGTGTTGAGAGAATAAAATGGAGGGAGATAGAAGAAGGGGAATGGCGTGTCAGATTCAGTCAGGGGTCGTTTTTACCGTTACAGTTCGAAGCCAGTAATCAGTAATTGTTGGGGTGTTTTTGTGTGGGGTTTTTTTTTTTACCGTTGACGTATTTGTCAGTTTGTCAATCTGTCTGTCTCTCTGTTTAAAAACAACTTCATTTTCAATTTTGTTTATGATCTGATTGCAAAGAAAATTGGTTTAAAAAATAAAAATAAACGTATAAATAATATAGGAATCTCTCAAAGGAAATATTATATATTGATACGCATATGCGTTTGATGAAACTCTTATTCAGTCCAGCATTATAATAGTCTACAATTATACTTATCTGTATCGTTGGAAATTCGGGACATTGCTGGTGTTGCGCTGCCTCCGGACGTGACCTCCAGGATCGTTCCCACCATCTTTATATCTACTAATGTCCCATATGTGTCTGTTCCAGACCGGAGGACGTTAAACAGATTTTCATTCCGTCCGGTATTAAAATCATGAGTTGAACGTACTAAGCTGAGCATGCGTTTCATTAAATACTTGTTTGATTTTTTATTATGCGTTTAGCAAATGCATAACAAACGATCCAGTAGGCTGTCAATAAGAAACTAAGAAAGCTTCAGCTCAACCTCAATAATGAATAATATATGCAGATTTATAAACCTGATTATAATTCTCTAGTAACAAATAAACTGACCCCCACAAGTGCCTTAAGTAGAGATGATTGTTATCGATTTGTATTAACCTACTATTAAACCCTTTTTTGTTACTTCAGTAATGCTGCATGCTAGGTACATATATCATGCTGTATTGGACAGACATAGAGATATAGAAAGACAGACAGTCAGACAGATACAGACAATCAGACAAACAGACAGACGGATCTCACCCCTTGTTGGGCGGGTTCGATTTCCAAGTCATCCTTCTCTGTCTCCTCCTCCTCCTCTTCTTCCTCTATCTCCTCCTCCTCTTCTGGGTGGGGATGAGGATCAGGATGATGGTGATCTTCTTCCTCTGAAGTTTCTTCTTCTTCCTGTGAGTCCTCCTCCGAGACCACGTGTATTCCTGTGCCATTTCTTGTACCGTCTGCAGCGGTCACAATATATTAGTACAGTGGAACCTCCCTATTACGACTCCCTCTAAATGTAACCACAAAAAAACCATTTTTTTCTCCCCTTCATATCCGGATTACCGAGTGTTCACCTCCCTTTAAGACCCCTCCCGATCAAGACCTTTTGGGGCTGCTTTTTCAATATAGGGAGGTTCCATTGTATTCATGTTTTATTTCAATAGTTTGGTTTAGTTCCATTTCTTTCATTTGCTATGTGTTTTCGTTTGTTTGTTGGCTGTTGTGTTTTTGGCTCACTCGTGTTAACGAACGTGTAACTTCGCTAACACGAAGTGAGTCTATAGTATGATAGTTGTTCGGTTGCGTGTATGTGTGTATATGTGTGTGTATTGCGTCCGTGGTCTAATCTCCAAACCTTAACGTTGGCATTTTCTCGGGAAATAGAAGGCATACATTGTTCAAAGTTTGCACACATACAGATATCTATGCAAGTTTTTAAACATTACTGATTTGAATAATTGAATACTGAAAACAACACTGTAAACAGATAACAAACAGATAACATTTTAGATTAGTGGGTTAGAAAGTATTCAACAGGCAACATGAGTTAAGAAACTACTCAAAACACTGAAAGCCTCGATAGCTCATTGGTAGAGCGTCTGTCTGTCATGCCAATGGTTCCGGGTCCGATTCTCGGCACAGGCACTTTATTTTTTAGTTGTATCCATTAATGATAGTTTCTTTTGTACTTTAAAATGTTATTGGCAATCTTGTACTTAAGACACCACCCCACAATATTTGTGTTGTCCCACATGTGCCTGTTCGAGTGAGCCTTGAAGGCTTTGCCTCTTGTTAAGTTACTTGAATACATACCGTATTGATATTGTTTAGACATTCTATTGCACCCGTTTCTCTTTTTTGTCCTTTTTTCATTTTCTGACTCTGCCACGCTCTGTTTCTGTCTTCTCTGTTTCTCTCTGTCTCTCCGCCACCCTCTCCTTTTCTCCTTGTCAAATACAGTTTTCCAGTGTCCAGTGCCTTTGTTTGTCTGTCTGTCTGTCTGTCTGTCTGTCTGTCTGTCTGTCTGTCTCTCTCTCTCTCTCTCTCTCTCTCTCTCTCTCTCTCTCTCTCTCTCTCTCTCTCTCTCTCTCTCTCTCTCTCACACACACACACACACACACACACACACACACACACACACACACACACACACACATACACACACACACGTGCGCATACACGCACACACATACGCACGCGCGCGCGCGCACAAACAGTCACACACACACACACACACACACACACACACACACACACACACACACACACACACACACACACACACACACACACACACACACACACACACTTTCTCACCTCCGGGTTGCCCTGGCGTTGGTCTCGTAACTTCGTCTTCTTTCTCTTCTTCACTTTCTTCTTTCCTTTCTTCTTCTTCATCCACAATGCTGACGTTCACCCCTCCACCCTCTCCTTCCCGCCCAACCCCCTCCGTCACATTGGGAGTAACCATCACAACATCCACCCCCGCTTTCTCCTCCTCCTCCGTTTCTTCCTTCTCCTTCTCCTTCTCGTCTTCCCCGGTTAGCACGATCCCAGGAACATCCCCGGATCCCAGATCCCCATCGTCTTCCACTTCTTCCAAAGTAGGGATTCGTTGGGTCGTGGATACGGTCGGGAGGACAGACGAGAACTTGTCTTCTTCCGAAACTTTACCTTCTTCTTCTTCTGAATCTTGTTCTTTTTCTTCGTCTGAGGTCCCCACAGCTAATACAGTTGGTGCTACTTCATTGCTGCTGCTTTCTGTCATTGTAGGTTCTGGGATTGTTGGAGGTGTGTTTTGTTGATCAACGTCTTCCGTTTCTTTATGGGTTTCCTCAATGTTGGCATCTGTTGTGACTCCAATCTCTTCTTCTTCGTTTTCTTCTTCCTTCTCTTGATCTTTGTCTTCTTTGTCCGTTGGCGGAGTTGAGGCAAGTATTGAAGGCTGTGTTTGGGTGTTTCCTTCTTTTTCTTTGTCGTCACCAGAATCCGGGATCACCACTATTACAACTTCATCCCTTGATTCCTTTGCGTCTTCCTGTGGCTCGGTGGTTTCCTTGTGTCCGTGTGTCGAGTCTTCGTGTTCTTCTGCGTGATCTTTCATTTCTTCTTCTTCTTTGTCTTCTGAACCGGTGTCTTCATTTTCTGAATGAAGGATCAGCAGAGGGCCTGTTTCGTTCTCCGTGTTTTCTGGTGTTAAAATTGTTGTTGCTTGTAGGCTAGGGTCAATGGGTTCGGTTTCTTTCGAAGCAGCAGCATCGTCGTTGTCGTCGTCATCACTGACGTTATCGCCAGAAAGAGAATGTGGAGATGTTACAGGAGAAGCTAAAACAGAATCCGGGGTTGCAACAACTTCTTCATCGTCGTCCTCGTCAACATTTTCGTTGTTGTTTTGCACCTCTTTATCATTCACTTCAGATAAAGGGGTGGATTCGATGACATTGTCGTCGTCATCAGCACTGCCATCGTGCTCATCATTATCGTGAATCACTAATGGGTCTGAGGTTTCGTTTTTATCACTGGGAGAGTTCTCCAGGACAGAACTGGACAGAGACAGAGACACAACAGAGTCGCCTGATTTCATGTCGTCCACGTCTTCTGATTCTTCTTCGGGTTCAGGAGTCGATGCCTCTTCAGTGCTTTTAAGATCATCGTTGTCATCTTCATTATCTTCCCCCTCCATTGGAACGACAGGGTCATCTACTTCTTCGTGTTCATCTTGAAGCGGGGGTTCTGTGGTAGATTCTACATCTTTTTCGTCATTATCATTTTTATCTTTGAAGGCAGGGGGTTCGGAATGAGCCTCCTCTGAATCCTGGTCTCCGCTCTCTGGAATTGGCGCTGCGTCTACAGCAATGACTTCTTCCTCTCGATCTGTGACTATTTCTGCAGGAACTGTGGTTTGCTCAGCTTGGGCATCCTTGGTGTCCTCCTCTCGACCTGACTCTAGAATGTCAGCATCATGTTCCTCGGGTATCGGCTTTTCCTTTTCGTTCTCTCTATCATCGTCTGAACCATTCTCCTGACTTGTCCGGGTGATGTGATTTTCATTAGCGGGCGCCGCTTCTGCTACAGGCGCTGGTTCAGTCTGTGGAGACAAAGAAGACCCGCCCGATACCGTTTCCTCAAGATTCACGGACACCAAATTCTCCCCATCGCCGCTCCCTTCTTCTTCTTCTCCTTCGTTCTCTTCTCCCTTCATGGATTCCAGAAGGACTTCCACACCATCCGCCGAAGATGCTGCTGCTGTTTTCACGTCGTTTTCTTGGTGCTTCTCTCCCCCGCTCTCTTCCTCTGGAAACTTGGCACTGCTGGCATCGTTGTCTCGGAGTTCTGGAAGTCTGGCGAGGTATTTTGGCGGGGAGGGGAGGGTGGGTTTGGCGTGGGTGAAGGTGGTGTGGTCGTCTCCCAGCATGAGGTCAATGTCACCAGGGTCAGCAGGAGGGTCTATGGCGGTCAGGTCAACGTCCTCAACGTCAACAGGGTCAGCAGGAGGGTCTATGGCGGTCAGGTCAGGCTCAGGGATGGGGCAGGTGGAAGGGGTGCATGCCTCACAGACTGTGTCTGATGTGCTCGTGCAGGGCTGAATCTGAAAACAATAAATACAGAAACGTGGTGCCTTTATAACATGCACAAACGGCATAAAGAGGGAGAGGATGGATTGATGGATGAGTTGGTAGGCGGGTAGGTGGATGGATTGATGAATGGGTGTGTTAGATGGATGGAAGATGAATATATGAGTGGATGGATGGAAGATGGGTCGATGAGTGGATGGGTGGATGAATGGAAGATGGGTCGATGAGTGGATGGATGGAAGATGGATCGATGAGTGGATGGATGGAAGATGAATCGATGAGTGGATGGATGGAAGATGGGTCGATGAGTGGATGGGTGGATGGATGGAAGAAGATGGGTCGATGAGTGGATGGGTGGATGGATGGAAGATGGATCGATGAGTGGATGGATGGAAGATGAATCGATGAGTGGGTGGATGGAAGATGGATCGATGAATGGATGGATGGAAGATGGATCGATGAGTGGATGGATGGATGGTGGATCGATGGGTGGATGGATGGAAGATGGATCGATGAATGGATGGATGGAAGATGGATCGATGAGTTAATGGATGGATGGTTGGAAGATGGGTCGATGGGTGGATGGATGGAAGATGGATCGATGAATGGATGGATGGAAGATGGATCGATGAGTAGATGGATGGATGGATGGAAGATTGATTTAAGAGTGGATGGATGGAAGATGGATCGATGAGTGGATTATGGATGGATGGAAGATTGATATAAGAGTGGATGGATGGATGGATGGAAGATGGTTCGATGAGTGGATGGATGGATGGATGGATGGATGGAAGATTGATTTAAGAGTGGGTGGATGGAAGGAAGGAAGATCGATGAGTGGATGGAAACACACGCGCGCACGCGCACACGCACA
>CM065701.1:46452864-46455364 GCA_017654935.2 Phymorhynchus buccinoides
CCTAGGCCGATAAAGCAAACGTGGAGAGCTTTTGCCCAAAACTTTTTTTTTCCTCTGTGAAGTGAGGGCTGGGATAATAAACGATTATCTCCCCTACTCGCTGTAACCTGCAGTCACTGATTGGGTAATGACCCTGACCTTTCAGACCCTTGCCCCCACCCCACCTACATCCCTTTTAAAGCACCCACCTCCTCTACCACCACTCCTGGCCATCCCATAATTTATTCCTCTTCCTCACCGGTGCCCGCTCCTCCTTCCCATTACCCCCACCCCACCTACATCCATTATAGTGCACCCACCTCCTCTACCACCACTCCTGGCCATCCCATAATGTATCCCCCTTCCTCACCGGTGCCCGCTCCTCCTTCCCATCACCCCCACCCCACCTACATCCCTTTTAAAGTGCACCCACCTCCTCTACCACCACTCCTGGCCATCCCATAATGTATCCCCCTTCCTCACCGGTGCCCGCTCCTCCTTCCCATCACCCCCACCCCCACCTACATCCCTTTTAAAGCACCCACCTCCTCTACCACCACTCCTGGCCATCCCATAATGTATCCCCCTTCCTCACCGGTGCCCGCTCCTCCTTCCCATCACCCCCACCCCCACCCCAGTACCTTCTCAATTTTAACAAAGATTGTATTAGTAAGCTTTTTGATTTTAACCTAAGACTGTTACAACCAGAGCCTGTCTAGATACACAGGCTCTGGCTACAACCTCACACTCCTCTCTGCTCCAAAACAGAAATATTAACAGTTCCACGTGTAGTTGATTTGTTTTATAGCTAAATTGAAACTGGGCGTTATATTCCTTTTAATGTGACAAAGAGACTTGTGTGGGGGTGGGGGTGGGTGGTGGGGGGGGGGGGGGGGGGGGGGGTTTTATATGCATAATATCACGTGTGCGAGCGATTATGTCTTTGTTGAACTTCTCGTTTTTTAATGTTTATTGAACTTCTTGTTTTTGTTGTGGGGGTTTTGTTAAGCGCATAGATCCACATTGGGTGGAGGAGTGCGCTATATAAATGTTCAGTAGTAGTAGTAGTCAAGATTATAATACATCTGTATCGTTAAAAAAAATCGGGACTTTCCTGGAGTTGCACCTTCGGGCATTGCCTCCAGGATCGTTCCCACCATCTTTATATCTACTAATGTCCCTGTGTCTGTTCCAGACCGGAGGACGTTAAGCAGAATTTAATTCGTAGTAGTAGTAGTAGTAGTAGTAGTAGTAGTAGTAGTAGTAGTAGTAGTAGTAGTAGTAGTAGTAGTAGTAGTAGTAAGCGAGATATGAGAGTAGCCCACTGTACTAACGTTAGTTTTGTCTCCGAACTACAAAGGTCAGTCCGCCATTGACGTTTAGAGCTGCGGTCAGTCTACACTGCTGACCTCTGGGCCGCCATTGACTTTTACTGGCTTCGGTGTGTGAGTGGTTCCTTGTTCGTTTGTTTCCTTGTTTGTTTGTATGTATGTTGGTTGGCTGGTTGTTCGTTCGCTTGTACTCAAATTTAATTTAAAAACATACCTAGTGCAGAGAAGAAACAATTAATGTATTATAATATTCTCTCTCTCTCTCTCTCTCTCTCTCTCTCTCTCTCTCTCTCTCTCTCTCTCTCTCTCTCTCTCTCTCTCTCTCTCTCTCTCCCCCTCTCTCTCTCTCTCTCTCTCTCTCTCTTTATCTCTCTCTTTCTCTCTCTCTCTCTCTCTCTCTCTCTCTCTCTCTCTCTCTCTCTCTCTCTCTCTCTCTCCCTCTCTCTCTCTCTCTCTCTCTCTCTCTCTCTCTCTCTCTCTCTCTCTCCCTCTCTCTCTCTCTCTCTCTCTCTCTCTCTCTCTCCTCTCTCTCTCTCTCTCTCTCTCTCTCTCTCTCTCTCTCTCTCTCTCTCTTTCTCTCTCTCTCTCTCTCTCTCTCTCTCTCTCATCTCTCTCCTCTCTCTCTCTCTCTCTCTCTCTCTCTCTTCCCTCTCTCTCTCTCTCTCTCTCTCTCTCTCTCTCTCTCTCTCTCTCTCTCTCTCTCTGAAAAACTGAAGATATATGGCATTACTAACAATACCATAGAACTCCTAACATCATTTTTATCAGACCGAAAGCAGCGAGTTTCTTTAAATGAATGCGAATCTTCTACTATGCCTGTCAACTATGGTATTCCCCAAGGCTCCATCCTTGGTCCTATATTATTCTCAATATATATTAACGACTTACCATTATATCTAACGACTTTATGTGAAATGTTTGCAGACGATACTACAGTACACTCCTGTGACAGTAAAGTGGAAAACGTTTTTATTTATTTACAAGATAACATTAACAAACTAATAGAATGGTCCGAATTTAATCACATGCAGCTACACCCCAAGAAATGTAAATACTTACTTATCACCACCAGACAAAAGCGTCAAAATCTCTCTCTCTTGAAATTAAACCTTCCTCCTAATCCTTTCTCTCTAAAAATACCTCTGTCCCAAAGTTGACCTTTTTTAATCTAGTCTGTCTCTCTCTCCTAA
>CM065701.1:46488251-46493251 GCA_017654935.2 Phymorhynchus buccinoides
AAAGGGACAGAGAAGAACGTCATAATGTATAGTAGACAGTAAGCCTACTCTAGGGAAGGAGCGTGAACATCATCATGTATAGTAGACAGTAAGCTCTACGTCCTAGGGCCAGAGAGATAGTCATAATGTATAGTAGACAGTAAGCTCTACGTCTAGGGCCAGAGAGAAACGTCATAATGTATAGTGACAGTAAGCTCTACGTCCTAGGGACAGACGAGACGTCATAATGTATAGAGACTGTAAGCTCTACGTCCTAGGGACAGCAGAGAAAGCTAAATCGTATAGTAGACAGTAGCTCTACGGTCCTAGGGCCAGAGAGAACGTCCTAATGTATAGTAGGAGTAAGCTCTACGTCCTAGGGGCAAGAGAGAACGCCATAATGTATAGTAGACAGTACGCTCTACGTGCTAGGGACAGAGAGAACGCATTAAGTATAGTAGACAGTAGCTCTACTCTTAGCGCCAGAGAGACTGTCAAATGTATAGTAAGACAGTAGCTTCTACGTTCTAGGGACAGATGAGGAACGCATAGTGTATAGAGACAGTAAGCTCTACGTCACAGGGATAGAGAGAACGCCATAATGTATAGTAGGACAGTAAGCTATTCGTCCTAGGGACAGAGAGAACGTCATACTGTATAGTCGACAGTACGCTCTACATCCTAGGGACAGAGGAGAACGTCATTAATGTATAGTAGACAGTAATAAAAACTCTCCGTCCTAGGGACAGAGAGAACGCCATAATGTATAGTCGACAGTAAGCGCTCGTCCTAGGGACAGAGAGAACGCCATTAATGTATAGTAGCCAGTAAGTCTACGTCTAGGGACAGATGAGAACGCCATAAGTATAGTAGACCGTAGCTCTACGTCCCAGGGCCCGAGATAACGCATAATGTATAGTAGACAGTAGCTCTACGTCCTAGGGGTCAGAGAGAACGTCATAACGTAAGTAGCATAAGCTCTACGTCCTAGGGCCAGACAGAACGTCATAAGTATGTAGGACAGTAAAAGCTCTACGTCCTAGGGCCAGAGAGAACGTCAATAATGTATAGTAGACAGTAAGCTTACGTCTAGGGACAGAGAGAACGTTCTAATGTATAGAGACAGTAAGCTCTACGTCCTATGGATCAGAGAGAACGTCATACATGTGATAGTAGACAGTAAGCTCTGACTCCTAGGGGCCAGAGAGAACGTCATCATGTATAGTAGACAGTAAGCTTAGTAAGCTCTACGTCCTAGGGCCAGAGAGAACGTCAAATGCATAGTAGACAGTAAGCTCTACGGCCTCAGGGACAGAGGAGAAACGTCATAATGTATAGTAGACAGTAAGACTATACGTCCTAGGGACAGAGAGAAAACGTCATAATGTATTTAGACAGTAAGCTCTACGTCCTGGGCCAGAAGAGAACGTAATTATGCATAGTAGACAGTAAGCTCTACGTCCTAGGCCAGAGAGAAACGTCATAATGTATATTAGAAAGTAAGCTCTAGTCAGGGACAGAGAGAAACGTCATAATGTATAGTAGACAGTAAGGCTCTACGTTCCTAGGGCCAGAGAGAACGTCATAATGTATAGTAGACAGTAAGCTCTAGTCCTAGGGAAACAGAGAGAAACGTCATAAGGTATAGTAGACAGTAAGCCTACGTCCTAGGGCCGAGAGACGTCATAATGTATAGATAGAAAGTAGCTCTACGTCCTAGGCCAGAGAGAAACGTCATAATGTATAGTAGACAGTAAGCTCTACGTCTAGGGCCAGAGAGAACGTCATAAAGTATAGTAGAGAAGTAAGCTCTACGTCAAGGGACAGAGAGAACGTCATAAGGTATAGGTGACAGTAAGCCCTACGTCCTAGGAGACGGCGAGAACGTCATACATGTATAGTAGACAGTAAGATCTACATCCTAGGACAGTGAAAGACGTCATGCTGTTTACTATACAGTAAGTCTACATCCTAGGGCCAGAGGAGAACGTCATAATGTATAATAGACCAGTAAGCTCTACGTCCTAGGGCCAGAGAGAACGTCATAATGTATAGTAGACAGTAAGTTATACGTCCTAGGGCCAGAGAGAAACGTCATAATGTATAGCAGACAGTAAGCTTACGTCCTAGGGCCAGAGAGAACGTCCTAATGTATAGCGAAAGTTAAGCTATACGCCTAGGGCCAGAGAGAACGTTCATAATTATAGTAGACAGTAAAGCTCTACGTACTAGGGGACAGAGAGGAACGTCTTGTAAGTAGACAGTAAGCTCTACATCCTAGCGGACAGAAGAGAAACTCATCATGTATAGTAGACAGTAAGCTCTAGGCCAGGGCCAGAGAGAAACGTCATAAATGTATAGTAGACGTAAGCTCTACGTCCTAGGGCCAGAGATAACGTCATAATGTAAGTAGACAGTAAGCTCTACGTCCTAGGGGACAGAGAGAACGTCATAATGTATAGTAGACTGTAAGCTCTACGCCTAGGACAGAGAGAAACGCTATAATGTTATAGTAGACAGTAAGCTCTACGTCCTAGGGCCAGAGAGCACTCATAAGTATAGTAGAGAGTAAGCTCTACGTCCTAGGGCCGAGAGAAAGCCATAATGTATAGTTAGACAGTGACGCTCTACCTGCTAGGGACATGAGAGAACGCCATAAAGTATAGTAGACAGAAGCTCTACGTCTTAGCGCCAGAGAGAACGTCATAATGTATAGTAGACAGACGCTCACGTTCTAGGGACAGAGAGAACGCCATGGTATAGTAGACAGTAAGCTTAGTCCTAGGTAGAGAGAACGCAATAAATGTACTAGTAGACAGTAGTCACGTCATAGGGAAGAGAGAACGTTCATAAATGTATAGTAGACAGACGCTCTACATCCTAGGGACAGAGAGAACGTAATAATATATAGTAGACAGTAAGTCTACGTCCTGGACAGAGAGAACGAAATAATGATAGTAGACAGAAGCTCTACGTCCTAGGACAGAGAGAACGCCATAAATGTATCGTAGACAGTAAGCTCTACGGTCCTTTTTTAGGGGGGGGGGTGGGGGGGGGAACCCAAAGGGGGGAGGGGGGGGGAGAACGCCATAATGTATAGTAGACAGATAAGCTCTACGTCCCAGGGCCATGAGATTAACGTCATATGATAGAGACAGTAAGCTCTAAGTCTAGGGTCAGAGATGAACGTCATAAGATAGTAGCCAGAAGCTCTACGTCCTTAGGGCCAGACAGAACGTCATATGTATAGTAGAACAGTAAGCTCTACGTCTGAGGGCCCAGAGAGAACGTCATAATGCTAGTAGACAGTAATCTACGTCCTAGGTGACAGAGAGAACTCATAATGTATAGAGACAGTAAGCTCTACGTCCTAGGGAAGAGAGAAACGTCATCATGGTATAGTAGACAGTAAGCTCTTACCTGCATAGGGCCAGAGAGAACGTCATAAATGTATAAGTAGACAGTAAGTCTACGTCCTAGGGACAGAGAGAACGCATAACTGTATAGTAGACAGTAAGCTTACATCCAGGGACAGAGAGAACGTCATCAGTATAGTAGAAAGTAAGCTCTACGTCCGAGGGACAGAGAGAACGTCATAATGTAGAGTGAGACAGGTAAGCCTATACGTCCTAGGGACAGAGAGAACGTCATAATGTATAGTCGAAAGTAAGCTCTTTTTTTTTTCTAACCCGGGGGTTCTAGGGCCAGAGAGAACGTGCATAAGTATAGTAGACAGTAAGCTCTACGTCTAGGGACAGAGAGAACGTCATAATGTATAGTCGAAAGTAAGCTCTACGTCCTAGGGCAGAGAGAACTCAGAATGTATAGTCAGACAGTAAGCTCTAGTCCTAGGGACAGAGAGAACGTTCTAAGTATAGTAGACAGTAAGCTATACATCCTAGGGACAGAAGAGAACATATCATGTATAGTAGACAGTAAGCTCTACGTCCAGGGCCAGATGAGAAGTCATAATGATAGTAGACAGTAAGTCTACGTCCTAGGGCCAGAGAGAACGTCATATGTATAGTAGCAGTAAGCTCTACGTCCTAGGGACAGAAGAGAAACGTCATAAATGTAAGTAGACGTTAAGCTCTACGTCTAGGGCCGAGAGATCCGCTATAATGTATAGTAGACAGTAAAGCTCTACGTCCTAGGGCCAGAGGAACGTAATAATGATAGTAGAGAGTAAGCTCCTACGCTCCTAGGGCCAGAGAGAACGCCATACTGTATAGTCAGACAGTACGCTCTACGTGCTAGGGACAGAGAGAAACGCCATAAGTATAGCTAGACCAGTAAGCTCTACGTCTTAGCGCATAGGAACGTCATAATGTATGTAGACAGTAAAGCTCTACGTTCTAGGGACAGAGAGAACGCCACAGTGTATAGTAGACAGTAAGCTCTACGTCCTAGGGATAGAGAGAACGCCATAATGTATAGTAGCCAGTAAGCTCTACGTCTAGGGACAGAGAGAACGTCATAATGTATAGAGACAGTACGCTCTACACCTCCGGACAGAGAGAACGTCGTAATGTAGTTAGTAGACAGTAAGCTCTGTCCTAGGGACAAGAGAGAACGCCATAATGTATAGTAGACAGTAAGCTCTACGTCTTAGGGACAGAGAGAACGCCTAAATGTATAGTAGACAGTAAGCTCTAGATCTAGGGCCAGAGAGAACGCCATAATGTATAGTAGACAGTAAGCTCTAGTCCCAGGGCCAGAGCATAAGTCAGAATGTATAGTAGACAGTAAGCTCTACGTCCTAGGGTCGAGAGAATCTTCAAGAATGTATAGTAGCCATAAGCTCTACGTCTAGGGCCGACAGAACGTCATAAGTATTAGTAGACAGTAGCTCTACGTTCCTAGGGCCAGAGAGAACGTCATAAGCTATAGTAGACAGTAAGCTCTACGTCCTAGGGACAGAGAGAACGTCATAATGTATAGTAGCCAGTAAGCTCTACTCTAGGGACAGAGAGAAACGTACATCATGTATAGTAGGACAGTAGCTCTACATCCTAGGGCCA
>CM065701.1:46503251-46508251 GCA_017654935.2 Phymorhynchus buccinoides
ATACATTATGACGTTCTCTCTGTCCCTAGGACGTAGAGCTTACTGTCTACTATACATTATGACGTTCTCTCTGGCCCTAGGACGTAGAGCTTACTGTCTACTATACATTATGACGTTCTCTCTGTCCCTAGGACGTAGAGCTTACTGTCTACTATACATTATGACGTTCTCTCTGTCCCTAGGACGTAGAGCTTACTGTCTACTATACATTATGACGTTCTCTCTGTCCCTAGGACGTAGAGCTTACTGTCTACTATACATTATGACGTTCTCTCTGGCCCTAGGACGTAGAGCTTACTGTCTACTATACATTATGACGTTCTCTCTGGCCCTAGGACGTAGAGCTTACTGTCTACTATACATTATGACGTTCTCTCTGGCCCTAGGACGTAGAGCTTACTGTCTACTATACATTATGACGTTCTCTCTGGCCCTAGGACGTAGAGCTTACTGTCTACTATACATTATGACGTTCTCTCTGTCCCTAGGACGTAGAGCTTACTGTCTACTATACATTATGACGTTCTCTCTGTCCCTAGGACGTAGAGCTTACTGTCTACTATACATTATGACGTTCTCTCTGTCCCTAGGACGTAGAGCTTACTGTCTACTATACATTATGACGTTCTCTCTGGCCCTAGGACGTAGAGCTTACTGTCTACTATACATTATGACGTTCTCTCTGTCCCTAGGACGTAGAGCTTACTGTCTACTATACATTATGACGTTCTCTCTGTAGGACGTAGAGCTTACTGTCTACTATACATTATGACGTTATCTCTGGCCCTAGGACGTAGAGCTTACTGTCTACTATACATTATGACGTTCTCTCTGTCCCTAGGACGTAGAGCTTACTGTCTACTATACATTATGACGTTCTCTCTGTCCCTAGGACGTAGAGCTTACTGTCTACTATACATTATGACGTTCTCTCTGGCCCTAGGACGTAGAGCTTACTGTCTACTATACATTATGACGTTCTCTCTGGCCCTAGGACGTAGAGCTTACTGTCTACTATACATTATGACGTTCTCTCTGTCCCTAGGACGTAGAGCTTACTGTCTACTATACATTATGACGTTCTCTCTGTCCCTAGGACGTAGAGCTTACTGTCTACTATACATTATGACGTTCTCTCTGTCCCTAGGACGTAGAGCTTACTGTCTACTATACATTATGACGTTCTCTCTGTCCCTAGGACGTAGAGCTTACTGTCTACTATACATTATGACGTTCTCTCTGTCCCTAGGACGTAGAGCTTACTGTCTACTATACATTATGACGTTCTCTCTGTCCCTAGGACGTAGAGCTTACTGTCTACTATACATTATGACGTTCTCTCTGGCCCTAGGACGTAGAGCTTACTGTCTACTATACATTATGACGTTCTCTCTGTCCCTAGGACGTAGAGCTTACTGTCTACTATACATTATGACGTTCTCTCTGTCCCTAGGACGTAGAGCTTACTGTCTACTATACATTATGACGTTCTCTCTGTCCCTAGGACGTAGAGCTTACTGTCTACTATACATTATGACGTTCTCTCTGTCCCTAGGACGTAGAGCTTACTGTCTACTATACATTATGACGTTCTCTCTGTCCCTAGGACGTAGAGCTTACTGTCTACTATACATTATGACGTTCTCTCTGGCCCTAGGACGTAGAGCTTACTGTCTACTATACATTATGACGTTCTCTCTGGCCCTAGGACGTAGAGCTTACTGTCTACTATACATTATGACGTTCTCTCTGTCCCTAGAGCTTACTGTCTACGTACATTATGACGTTATCTCTGGCCCTGGGACGTAGAGCTTACTGTCTACTATACATTATGACGTTCTCTCTGGCCCTAGGACGTAGAGCTTACTTTCTACTATACATTATGACGTTCTCTCTGGCCCTAGGACGTAGAGCTTACTGTCTACTATACATTATGACGTTCTCTCTGGCCCTAGGACGTAGAGCTTACTGTCTACTATACATTATGACGTTCTCTCTGGCCCTAGGACGTAGAGCTTACTGTCTACTATACATTATGACGTTCTCTCTGTCCCTAGGACGTAGAGCTTACTGTCTACTATACATTATGACGTTCTCTCTGGCCCTAGGACGTAGAGCTTACTGTCTACTATACATTATGACGTTCTCTCTGGCCCTAGGACGTAGAGCTTACTGTCTACTATACATTATGACGTTCTCTCTGGCCCTAGGACGTAGAGCTTACTGTCTACTATACATTATGACGTTCTCTCTGTCCCTAGGACGTAGAGCTTACTGTCTACTATACATTATGACGTTCTCTCTGTCCCTAGGACGTAGAGCTTACTGTCTACTATACATTATGACGTTCTCTCTGGCCCTAGGACGTAGAGCTTACTGTCTACTATACATTATGACGTTCTCTCTGGCCCTAGGACGTAGAGCTTACTGTCTACTATACATTATGACGTTCTCTCTGACCCTAGGACGTAGAGCTTACTGTCTACTATACATTATGACGTTATCTCTGGCCCTGGGACGTAGAGCTTACTGTCTACTATACATTATGGCGTTCTCTCTGTCCCTAGGACGTAGAGCTTACTGTCTACTATACATTATGACGTTCTCTCTGTCCCTAGGACGTAGAGCTTACTGTCTACTATACATTATGACGTTCTCTCTGTCCCTAGGACGTAGAGCTTACTGTCTACTATACATTATGACGTTCTCTCTGTCCCTAGGACGTAGAGCTTACTGTCTACTATACATTATGACGTTCTCTCTGTCCCTAGGACGTAGAGCTTACTGTCTACTATACATTATGACGTTCTCTCTGTCCCTAGGACGTAGAGCTTACTGTCTACTATACATTATGACGTTCTCTCTGTCCCTAGGACGTAGAGCTTACTGTCTACTATACATTATGACGTTCTCTCTGGCCCTAGGACGTAGAGCTTACTGTCTACTATACATTATGACGTTCTCTCTGTCCCTAGGACGTAGAGCTTACTGTCTACTATACATTATGACGTTCTCTCTGTCCCTAGGACGTAGAGCTTACTGTCTACTATACATTATGACGTTCTCTCTGTCCCTAGGACGTAGAGCTTACTGTCTACTATACATTATGACGTTCTCTCTGGCCCTAGGACGTAGAGCTTACTGTCTACTATACATTATGACGTTCTCTCTGTCCCTAGGACGTAGAGCTTACTGTCTACTATACATTATGACGTTCTCTCTGGCCCTAGGACGTAGAGCTTACTGTCTACTATACATTATGACGTTCTCTCTGGCCCTAGGACGTAGAGCTTACTGTCTACTATACATTATGACGTTCTCTCTGTCCCTAGGACGTAGAGCTTACTGTCTACTATACATTATGACGTTCTCTCTGTCCCTAGGACGTAGAGCTTACTGTCTACTATACATTATGACGTTCTCTCTGGCCCTAGGACGTAGAGCTTACTGTCTACTATACATTATGACGTTCTCTCTGGCCCTAGGACGTAGAGCTTACTGTCTACTATACATTATGACGTTCTCTCTGGCCCTAGGACGTAGAGCTTACTGTCTACTATACATTATGACGTTCTCTCTGGCCCTAGGACGTAGAGCTTACTGTCTACTATACATTATGACGTTCTCTCTGGCCCTAGGACGTAGAGCTTACTGTCTACTATACATTATGACGTTATCTCTGGCCCTAGGACGTAGAGCTTACTGTCTACTATACATTATGACGTTCTCTCTGTCCCTAGGACGTAGAGCTTACTGTCTACTATACATTATGACGTTCTCTCTGTCCCTAGGACGTAGAGCTTACTGTCTACTATACATTATGACGTTCTCTCTGGCCCTAGGACGTAGAGCTTACTGTCTACTATACATTATGACGTTCTCTCTGGCCCTAGGACGTAGAGCTTACTGTCTACTATACATTATGACGTTCTCTCTGGCCCTAGGACGTAGAGCTTACTGTCTACTATACATTATGACGTTCTCTCTGTCCCTAGGACGTAGAGCTTACTGTCTACTATACATTATGACGTTCTCTCTGTCCCTAGGACGTAGAGCTTACTGTCTACTATACATTATGACGTTCTCTCTGTCCCTAGGACGTAGAGCTTACTGTCTACTATACATTATGACGTTCTCTCTGGCCCTAGGACGTAGAGCTTACTGTCTACTATACATTATGACGTTCTCTCTGGCCCTAGGACGTAGAGCTTACTGTCTAATATACATTATGACGTTCTCTCTGTCCCTAGGACGTAGAGCTTACTGTCTACTATACATTATGACGTTCTCTCTGTCCCTAGGACGTAGAGCTTACTGTCTACTATGCATTATGACGTTCTCTCTGGCCCTAGGACGTAGAGCTTACTGAGCTCTACTATACATTATGACGTTCTCTCTGGCCCTAGGACGTAGAGCTTACTGTCTACTATACATTATGACGTTCTCTCTGTCCCTAGGACGTAGAGCTTACTGTCTACTATACATTATGACGTTCTCTCTGTCCCTAGGACGTAGAGCTTACTGTCTACTATACATTATGACGTTCTCTCTGGCCCTAGGACGTAGAGCTTACTGTCTACTATACATTATGACGTTCTGTCTGGCCCTAGGACGTAGAGCTTATGGCTACTATACATTATGACGTTCTCTCTGACCCTAGGACGTAGAGCTTACTGTCTACTATACATTATGACGTTATCTCTGGCCCTGGGACGTAGAGCTTACTGTCTACTATACATTATGACGTTCTCTCTGTCCCTAGGACGTAGAGCTTACTGTCTACTATACATTATGACGTTCTCTCTGTCCCTAGGACGTAGAGCTTACTGTCTACTATACATTATGACGTTCTCTCTGTCCCTAGGACGTAGAGCTTACTGTCTACTATACATTATGACGTTCTCTCTGGCCCTAGGACGTAGAGCTTACTGTCTACTATACATTATGACGTTCTCTCTGTCCCTAGGACGTAGAGCTTACTGTCTACTATACATTATGGC
>CM065701.1:46513251-46543251 GCA_017654935.2 Phymorhynchus buccinoides
AAGAAGAACAAACCAGACGGACAATACTGGCTTGTTTGTTTGTTCCTCCAGGTTCCCTGTGTCGCTGTTCTGTTGACATTAATTAATAAGTCTTTCCTTTTATTATTATTAATACTACTACTACTACTACTACTACTACTACTACTACTACTACTACTAATAATAATAATAATAATAATAGGTGATACTTATATAGCGCGATACCCCACATTGGGCTCATCGCGCTTTACAACAGTATAAAGGCATTACAAATCATTAAAAAAACAAAAACATAAAATACATAAAATCACAAATTGAATAAAAACATTTATCAATTAAGACACTATAAAACAGCACGTCACACGAAAACTATGGGAAATATACAACTTGTAAAATATGACTGCACAGAAACAGCAATACAACAATAACATACGGTACACCTACACGCCAACACACACACACACACACACACACACACAGGCGCACGCGCACACACGTGCCATCACTCCTTTAGGCCATTTTTTCTTTGACTTTTTCTTATGAATTGCACTAGGCGTTCAAGACTGCACTTGGTCATCTCCAAACATGGAACACTCAATTTTTGAACTGTGCTCACTGACTTCAAATATAAAAAAAGCCTTCCAGTCAACTTTTTCCTGCATTCCCAGTCGAAGTGTTTATGACACGAAACGTCGGTTGCCCCCCCTCTCA
Source organism: Phymorhynchus buccinoides (assembly GCA_017654935.2). Taxonomy (NCBI): domain Eukaryota; kingdom Metazoa; phylum Mollusca; class Gastropoda; order Neogastropoda; family Raphitomidae; genus Phymorhynchus; species Phymorhynchus buccinoides. The sequence goes on from CM065701.1 coordinate 46,513,942, forward strand.
GGTACTTTTCCCTTCACCTTGTTTTTTTACCTACTCAATTTTTAGTAACGTTTTATTTTTTGTGTATTTGACGGTTTAAGGTTTTGGTTAAGCTTAGGGATAGGGTTAGGGCTAGAGTCAGTTTAATTTAAGATTACGGTCCTTTGCTACTTTCGTTTTTATGATGCTGGGGCATTGGTTTCCAAATTGAGGAGTCTTTGCTATTGTTTCGAGTGTTGGTCAGTATGGTTATAATAGATTGAATGGTTGAAAGATACACATTATAAAGTTTCGCTGAATACGCGAATGACGTCACTTTCCATATTTGGAGATTACCAAGACTAGCAGCATTGAACGTCTTGTGTGAATTGCTCTCGGTCTCTGTGTGAATGTGTCTTGTTTGGTCAGTCTCTCTTTCTGCACGCAAGTATGCTCTCTCTGTCTTTGTCTATATCGGTAAAGGTGCAGATCAACACCTCCTGTCACAGTCTTGGTTCATTGCCTTCTTTCCGTCTTGCCTTTATCTCCTACTATTACTGAATGCATATTTTTAATTATGTAAATGGATGAACATTAACATTTTATATATTATATAACGTTAATTTTCATCCATTTCTATAAGGAAACTGATAGAGGTTTAAAAGTGTTTTATCTGAGGTAAGAAAGGCAAGACTGAGAAGAAAAAACCCGGAAAGAACTGAGAAATGGAGGAGGGGGTGTTTGCCCTATCTATCTATCTATCTATTTACCCACCCACCCTCTCTCTCTCTCTCTCTCTCTCTCTCTCTCTCTCTCTCTCTCTCTCTCTCTCTCTCTAGTAGTAGTAGTAGTAGTAGTGGTGGTGTGGTGGCGATGGTGGTAGTAATAATAGTAGGAGTAATAATGGTAGTAGGAGAAGTAATTTGTAGTGATAGAGGTGTTTTTCATTTACTTATTTGCTTGTTTGTTTATTTGGTTGGTTAATTTTGTTTTGTTTGTTTTTATTGCTGATGTTGATGCTCTGCCTACCATGTCGTTGCTATATTACTGTTAGATGTTTCTGTTGGCGATGTTCCTATATTTCAATGTTCATTTATAGTAGTAGTTATGTATTGCATGCTTAGAACCAAGGACAGAATGGAAGAATAGGCCCAGCCTAAATTCTTATCCTTGTAAAATAAAGTATCTGAGTCTGAGTCTGAGTCTCTCTCTCTCTCTCTCTCTCTCTCTCTCTCTCTCTCTCTCTCTCTCTCTCTCTCTCTCTCTCCTTCTCTCTGATGCTACACCTGCATAAATAAAAATGGTCGACATGTTTATCAGACTATAAACAACTGGCCAGCTCTGGTCTACATTAATTTCTCCCTCTCCCTGTCCCTCTCTCTCAATCTGCCTGTCCATCTGCTTGTCTTTCTATCAATCAATGTATCTGTCTGTCTGTCTGCCTGCCTGTCTACATCCTTCAAGACAGAAAGGACGAAAACAAGCCGGGAAGAAAGAAGGAAAGAAAGAAAGAACAAAGAAAAGATAGAAATTATGATAAAGAGAGAAAGGGGAACTGGTGGGGGTGGAGTGTCAGGAGAAAGATAGTAGCAGGGTGAGAGAGAGAGAGAGAGAGAGAGAGAGAGAGAGAGAGAGAGAGAGAGAAGAGAGAGAGAGAGAGAGAGAGAGAGAGAGAGAGAGAGAGAGAGAGAGAGAGAGACAGACAGACAGACAGACGCATGGACAGACAGACAGACGAACATACACAAGGCATTGTGATCTTTATTATTGGTATTGCTGGTCGCGAAACCCAGATTATTCTATGGTAGCATACGTGCATTTATGCTTGATTATGCATCCAATTTATTGTTTCGATTGTGTCTGCTTAGTTTGTTTTTCAGGTATTTGGTTTGGTCAGTTCTTGTTTTTTCTTTGTATGTGCGTTCTGTCTTTTTCGTATTTCATTATAGAATGTGTTGAAAAAAAGGTAAATTAAAAAAGGGAAAAAACATACACAAGGCGAACACAAAAGAAGAAAGATGGACACAGAGAGAGAGAGAGAGAGAGAGAGAGAGAGAGAGAGAGAGAGAGAGAGAGAGAGAGAGAGAGAGAGAGACAGACCAACAGACAGACAGACAGACAGACCAACAGACAGACAGACAGACAGACACAATGCAAACTTACCTGTGAGACAGTAACCAGCAGCACACAGCACGCCACCACTAGCACCCCCCTCCTTGACATACACATCGTCTGTCTCTTCATATCGTCAGAAAATCAGTAACATTAATTATCACTCCTGTCGTTTGCTGACGACGATTTCAACAACGATGTTGACAACGACGACGATGACAACAACGATGACTGGCAGTGAAGAAGGTGATAGTATTGTCAGTGTACCACTGCTACCACGTAGGTCCTCTCACGACTCTCTGAAGCCTGATTCAGTCGGGTCACTGGTTTTATGTATTCCGCTTGCCTCCGTACCGGCTTGAGTAAGCTGTCACGCAATATGTTCGTAAATGTGACCCTGCCTCTCCCTCTCCCTCTCTCTCTCTCTCTCTCTCTCTTGTCCTTGGGATTTTAATGACCAAAACAAAAATCCCGGCTCGCCTGGTTTTCTGCCACACTTTTGGTAACCTTTTTGTAGTAATTAGGAGTAGTAGTTATGGCCTGATTTTACGCGTTTGAATTACAAAGTACTAAAACTGTTTGATGTTTTTCTGTTTGCTGTAGTTTTATTTCGGCTTACTTCTTTAAAGCATAGGATAAAAAATGAATTTGACTGTGATAGCACAACACAAACAAACTGTTGTCTAAATATTGGGGGAAAATGAAATGATGCTGAGAAATATATGACTTGCAGGCTATTTCATAAGTTGAATTCTTTATCGATACTACAGAGTTTGAACGCGCGCTCGGGAGGGATCTTCATAACTCTGTTTCTGTTTTTGTGTGTCTGCATAGGTCCAATATCATTTTTAGCTGTTCAATTCTTGAAGCAATTAGCTAAAGGTTCCTAAAAAGCCTTACTGACTAAAAGCTTATTATTTGATAATATTTCATAATATGAAATTCAAGTAACGTCCTCCTGCTGACAGACTTGTCTTTACTGTCTTGTCCCATGAGTTTTCAAAATGAGGGATCATAGCTTAATTAAGCATTTTGATGTAACGCACCTCTCAAATATCAACAATGTCTGCCAGTTGTCAAAAACATCAGTGTCTAAGATCACTGTAAGGTGGATAGACGTTAAATTAAAGAACGAACGAAAAACATCATGTTCAATACTTTACAGTCTTTCAAAAACGGAAAGCGGTCTCAATCAACAAGGTCAATGTGGATAGGTAAGTTTCCTGTATCTGGCAGACCGTTAGCCTAACTCGTGCTTGCTCCCCACTCGCTATCCAGTTTATCAAAAAGGGGCGGGGATTGAAGCTTCCCGCGGCCTCAACTAGCCCCTATGACAATACACTCGGGTCAAAATGCAGCAATATTAGCTGTCTGGGTCATACTATTCTTGTCTGGGTGCCCTCGAGTAACACCTATGGCAAGACTCTTAGGTCAGACTGCAACAAACCCGAGTTTGAAAAGTGAATTGTTTTTACAGTATCTCAACCTAGTAAGTGGTGTTTTGGTCCGTGTCTGTCTGTCTCTCGATCATGTTTTTTCTACGTGACTTAGGAACAGATTCTAAAGAAATCTGGGCTAAATGCAAATTCAACACCCCCTTCAACGTCTTGGTTCATGGCATTTTTTCAGTTGCGCCTTTAAATTCTACCATTAGCAATTGCATATTTTTAAAGGGATGGAAATTAACTTTAAATATAGAAAACGAAGGGGGTGTATGTGCTCAATCTGCAGTAGGGGGGGGGGAGTAATCTGCACTTTTGCGGATTAGAGCACCACTTTAAGAACTAATTAATATGTTTGAAACTTTGATATCCGCACTGTCATTTCAGTTCAGTCAGAGCCTGGGGTTAGTTTTCCTATGTGATTATTTTATCAGATTTTGCATGAGAGTTATGAAAGGGTTATAAACAAATATTAATTTTGTGAAGTTAGGGAGTACCCCTCGAAATAATCTAGTGCATTTGTTTGCGGTTTTTAGTTTCAAAGTTTGTAATTTACATTGACTACTCATCAGCTGAGCATTGTTTCTAATCTGTTTTATATCTGCGAATGTTACATTTGCTGCTCTTTTTGTTTGGCCAGAGATAACGATTTATCATTTACTGGATTAAAAGGCCGGTTAAAAAAAAAGAAACTTAAATTTTAAAAAAAAGAGGTACACACAAGAAAGCTTCTCTTAAATGAAAGAAATCATAAAACACAGAAACAAAACATAGGGGGGGAGGAAGAAGGGGGGTCTATTCCGGAGGTGGGTTGAAGTTTTTTCCTGCTAAAAAAAAATGTTGTGCCCAATGTACATCCCCACTCTTACGGCCCAAGGAGTTCAGAAGGACAATTATTCTTTTTCTCCGTCGTCGATCACTCCTGTCACATGAGCGCAGATGCGTCATGCTGCCGTTTTGCACTTAAGAAATACTGAGTTAGGCCCAGCATGTCCGTCTTTGGCTGGAGGAAATCTTTGTCCGAGTTTCTATAACAAATGCAGGAGAATGGACCAGTAAGGCAGAAAGATAGTAGATGACAGTAAGCCAAATGGAAAAGGCAGGGTCAAAGAGAGTGACAGCCCTTAGAGGACTAAGTTACAAACACAGAACGTCCAGAAGATGGGGGAACTATTTCGTACGAAAGACTGCCCGGTATCCCCAGGGGAAAGACTGCCCGGTATCCCCAGGGTAAAGAAGGGCAATACATATTTGAGCGGGGTGACCCCCAAAGCCCAACTAATGCTAAAGGCGACAACAAAGGTAATGCAATGCCTTCTATTTTCACATTGGTAGACTTTCACAAATCACTAAGCGATTTCCATTCTTTATCGCCAAAAAATAGTTTCATTTATCTCTATAAAATACGCTAAGGATCCGAGGAGGGGTCCTTAAAAACTCGAGTACCGCGTAAATGTCGGACATTCGCTCGCGATGCGGGTCAAGATACGCGCTTCGTCTATTTATTCCTCTAGGTCGGATTACAAATTTTGCTTTTGAAAGTTGATTTTGAAGGCATGGGGAGGGGGAAAGCATGATAGGGGAAACCCCAAGCAAAGCTAGGAAGGAGAAGAGGGAGGCGAGTAGGGCTTTTGTACAAATAGTTCCTCTACCTTCTGGAAGTTTTGTGTTTGGTCTAACCATATTTGTTTTGAAAGGTGCATAACGGAGAATAACGCATCTGCGCTCATGAATTGACAGGAAACCGAGCAAGCAATGATTAAGTGTGTGCTGTCTACTACAGTGTGCATGCACGTGTGTGTGTGTGTGTGTGTGTGTGTGTGTGTGTGTGTGTGTGTGTGTGTGTGTGTGTGTGTGTGTGTGTGTGTGTGTATGTGTGTGTGTCTAACATACTATAAAGTAAAATAAATGCTCCTCCCACTTTTCACAACATTTAGGCCCCTACTTTTCTCAAGGGGGGGGGGGGGGGGACACGGGGGGAGGGGGGAAGCAGGATAGGGGAAACCCCAAGCGAAGCTAGGAAGGAGAAGAGGGAGGCGAGCAGGGCTTTTGTGTTTCATGCTGCCGTGCGGAGCACGGGTTTATCTGTTTTATTTTATTTTATTAAGAAAAATAGCTTATTAATGGGGGAATAGGGGTGGGAAGAAAGGGGGAAAGAGAAAGGGGAAAAAACAAAAAACATTAATCACATCGGCGAGCGAAGATGAAATCATCAGTCATACTGCTCTTGAGCACGTGTGTGCGTCAAAATAGAAGACCAGGGAGAGAGAGAGAGGGGGGGAGGAGAGAGAGAGAGAGAGAGAGAGAGAGAGAGAGAGAGAGAGAGAGAGAGAGAGAGAGAGAGAGAGAGAGAGAGAGCAGACAGACAGAAAAATGAAGAGAGATGTAAGGGGGAAAAGCGGTGCATGCGAAAAACCGACCCCTTAGCCAGATGACTTTTGCAGATGACAATGTGTGACAAATGGTTTGTTTGATGTTGACAACGGAAGCGGTGACAGACAGCTGGTTTAATTGATCGAAAGGCTTGTCAGTTTCAAAGACCCAAGACTGTGTTTTAGCGGAGACAGACGGCGCAACATAATGAACCATTTCGCCTCTTGAAAAAAAAAATTGCTGAATATTAGTTTGTCTTGTACCTTTTAAAATAAAGAAGGAAAGTAGCAAAAGAAACAAAAAGTAGAAGAGGTGAGAGAAGAAGAGAAAATGTAACAGGTCCCACTGAAAATATATCCCAGGGCACGTTGTGTTTTTCTCAGTTTTTATAAACACAGGTTTGTGTACAACAGCTTCAAATTAAACAAGTGCAACGCCGAGCGGCTGCAAAGTGGGGACTACTCCGAAATCGGAATGTGTCGGCTGTGCACACAGCGGGGAGACAATTGAGAACTGAAAACAGGACGCACGCACGGACGGATGGACGGCCGGAAAGAAGTGGGACATATCGGGCCTGTGACACAAAGGGCCTAGGGCACAGCGGGCTTATCCCATGAACAGGCGAAGCGGCAGATATGAAAATAAAACGTACTTACATAAAAACGCATCAAAAGAGCTCGTAACTGAATAGGGTTTTTTTATATATAGCCTTGGGGTTCGGACCCGTGATTTGAGCGCGCGCGACCATGCGCACACGAGCGCACAGAAAAATTCATGACAACTGTGTTATAGACCATTCATCAAGAAATGTTGTGAAAAAAACTGCATTGAAATACATGCAAAACTTCGCGAGATATTAGCGATTATGTGTTTGGGGTTTGAACCCCGTACCTGGCGCGACCTTGACCTTAATGTTAAACTAAATACATCAGTGGATAGCTTGCATCTTGGCAAACTAGTATACCAAATTTGATGATGATAGACTGAATAGTTTTTGAGAAAAACGGACGAATAGCCGGACGGACGGACGGACGGACGGAGGCACGCCGGAGGCACTGACGCCGGACGGATCAGACAGAAACAATAGCTCCCCGAACTTTCGGCTCGGAAACTAATAATTCAATTGAAATAAACTTTTCTGTGTTATACGATTGTATTAGTACTACACAGGGAAAAGGTTGAATCGACAACAGCAATGATGAATGGATAGATAGATAGATGAAATAGATGCAAGGTTCCGTCGGATATCGATTGTCTCTGTCTGTCTGTCTCATCTCTCTGGTAAAATGTTGTCGCTTTTTTTTCTTCTTTTTTTTTTTGGGGGGGGGTGGTAGTATTTCACTTTTCCCCCATTACAATACCGTTATGCGCTAGTAATATCAACACTAGCATAACAATATATTGAGTGAAAAATAACGACCATAACTGTGACTGAGTCTTAAAACTGACAGCATAAACCCACACATGTGACTAATCAACAGATTTATTTCAGTTTATTCATAAATATGCTGGATATGCAGGATCTAAAATTAATGGTCATGCAATATGGGCACGTAGGCTACAATTGTAGGTATTGTATCTAGACTAAAACTTGCAGACACCAACCTTTTTTATGTCTGTATCTAGACTAAAATGTTACCACCTTTCTAAATTTACAAATTAATGTACCAACTAAATTTTTAGTCTAGATACAGCCCTGAAAAACAGTGGAGTTGGAGTCTGTCTGTCTGTCTTTGTTATTCTCATTTATTTAATCCTTTCCTCCAACATTTGTTTTCTTTCCCTGTTCCGTTCAAGTTCTCAGTGAATAAAACACCTATTGGTTCAGAAAGCTTACAACAAAAAGGCTTAGCAAATCTTCTTCTTCTTCGATCGTTCAGAGAGTTTCTTGTCAATCATGAGCGCAGATGCGCCATGCTGCCGTTATGCGCCTAACTAAGAAATAGTTAGGCCCAGCAAGTCCGACTTAATTCAGCTGGAGGAAATCTTTTTCGAAGTTTTTCGTGAAAAAAGGCAGGAGAATGGGCCGGAAAGGCAGAAAGATAGTAGATGACAGTAAGCAAAGGGAAAAGGCAGAGTCAAAGAGAGTGACAGATTAGAGGAAGTTACAAGCACAGAAATTCCAGAAGATGGGATAACTATTTATACAAAAGACCCCCCCGTATCCCCTCGAGCGAGGGGGGGGGGGGGGGGGGGGGGGAGCTTAGCAAATGACCCTGCAAAAATAAAAAGAGGGAAGAGATTGGGCCGGTGTTTTACAGATAAACGTGTCATCCGATCCACCGAAGTAGGCAATGCTAAAGAGTGCGGAAAGTGAATCGAGTTATTCTTCTTTTCCAGGGGGTGTAATCATGAGTGCGTCTTAGACAATTAACGCGAGTAGTAGTATGTAAATTAAACTAAGCTCCCCAAACGATTGGCTGTGTAGCCTAATTTACATACTACTACCCGTGTTGACTGACTAAGACGCATTCATGACTACACGCCCAGGTCTCACTTACACAGTGACACACAGGGGCGGATCTGAGGTGGGGGAGTTACAGGGTTTCCGGAAACCCCCCTGCCCCCCCCCCCCAAAAAAAAAAAAAAAAAAAAAAGTGAGGAACCCATAGATATACCCTATGGAAGGGTGAAAAGAAAAAAAGTTACTGAATTGGTGCCTTAATAATCACTCAAATGCAAAAGTAGCGCCCCTCGAATGGTGCTGGGCCTATTTTTTTAGTTGGGCGCATAACGGCAGCATGGCGCATCTGTGCTCATAATTGACAGGAAACTGTCAGAGCGATCGAAGAAGAAGAAGAAGAAGAAGAAGAAGAAGAATGGTGCATTTGATCGAGTGTTTGAAGGCAAGGGAGGCCGTGAAACTGAAAGGAGTTTCCTCCACCTTTAACCCACGATGTACAAGGATGAGAATTAGGAAAATTACTTTTGCTTTAATGAGCTTTAAATTGCAAAAAGTAGCGCCCTGCGATAGGTGTGTTTGAGTGTTTGAAGGTAAAATGAGTATCCACCCCACCCACCCACCCCTCAACAAAAGTTCCGACGGTAGCGGAAAATCCGGGTGGAAGGATTTCTCGACTGGCAAATCTCCTTGTCCTTTAACCGGAACCTATGCAGCTCCCTGGACCCGCATGCGGACCCCCCCCCCCCCCCCCCCCCCTCCCCTGTTACGAATCATTTGGTCCGCCACCGACACACATCGTCACGTCTTGTGGAAATGAATCGGGGTTTTCTTCTTCGTTCAAGTTTTTCCCTTTTGTTTTTAATCCTCGTCTTGCGTCACACAGTGACACCAGAGACACTTATAAGCTTTCTGGTGACACACATCGCATTGTGAAAGTTGCACAGCCGCCATAGATCCGTGAGCAGACGACATGACGTCAAACAGGAGCAGATTATTTATTTCCCTGCGACTGATGTCCCCTGTGACAACAAAATGGGGGGGGGGGGGAGAGAGAGGGGGAGGGGGGGGGAGTAGAGTGGGGAAGACGGGGTAAAAAGCGCATGGGCGGGTAAGAAGCCCACCCCAATTATCTCATGAAATGAAGCAAATTTCAGTCTCATTTTGCCCATGAGACGAGCGTTAATGTCTAGCATTCGTCTCATGGGCAAAATTGACTGAAATTTTCTTTATTTCATGAGATAATTGGGGTGGGCTTCTTACCCGCCCATGCGCTTTTTACCCCGTCTTCCCCTACCTTTATAAGAGATTACTCTAGCTCTACAAAATCAATTAAATTAAATTAATCAATTAAAATTCAATTAATTTTTAAATACTTGTAGCGGTGCCATAGCCGATGAGGTTTGACCGAGGCGTGGTTACCGCTGCACCTGTCTGTATTGATAAAAGATCGGGACTTTGCTGGTTTCGTACTGCCTCCGGGCGTTGCCTCCAGTGTTGTTCCCACCATGTTTGTGTTTACAAATGTCCCATATGTGTCTGATTCAGACCAAGAGGACGTAAAACACCATTTTCGTCTACAAAATCTACACATCATGATTATCCCATTGTGGCGGTACCATAGCCGATGAGGTTTATCCGAGGCGTGAATGAAAAATGGTGCTTTACGTCCTCTCGGTCTGGAACAGACACATATGGGACATTTGTAAATACAAAGATGGTGGGAACGACACTGGAGGCAATGCCCGGAGGCAGTGCAACTCCAGTAAAGTCCCGATTTTTTAAAAACAATACAGATAGGTGTAGCGGTAACCACGCCTCGGTTAAACCTCATCGGCTATACCGCCACAATTGCATAGAATATGCGATAACACGGTAACACCGAGGCGTGGTTACCGCTACATATATCTATACTGATAAAAACTCGGGACTTTACTGGTGTTGCACTGCCTCCGGGCATTGCAGCCAGTATTGTTCCCACCATCTTTGTATTTACAAATGTCCCATATGTGTCTATGACCGAGAGGACGTAAAACACCATTTAAAAAAAAAAAATCCATTCATTCTACAAAATCTAAAGTCACAGTAATGTCCCGTATGGCTTTGCCGAGAGGACGTAAAACTTTAACTTTGCGGTACTCTAGGGGGGAGGGGGAGAGAGAGAGAGAGAGAGAGAGAGAGAGAGAGAGAGATTCATGACCGTTTAAGGTCACAGTTACACTGACTTAAACGCAGACTATCTATTACAATTTATTTTTAAAGACAAGGTTCAAGACATTAAGTATGTAATACATGCATTACAAAACTTTCAATAAAACAGAGATGTGCAATGTACAGATATTGTTTGTAGGGTGTTAGACTTTAGGAAGCAATGTATAAATCTGATTGACTACATGTGAAGCAGACTTACACCTTCACCCAAACTGATACCACTTTAAGATGATTAACGTGAGTAGGCCTACATGAAATGAAAAATGACTTGTCAGACTGGGGATAAATTACGTTCCCAACTACTTCAGAATTTAGACCTACAGTCTGATTAGAATTATGATAAATGGTGTTGGGGTGGTGAGGAAATTCGGAGGTTATTAATAATGAAAGGAAACCAGTGGAGATAAGGCCAACATGTATACGGTCGGTCTTGATTAAAATATGTATATATTTTAATGGTCGGTGGGATATAGGCATAAATTATGCAGCGTTCAAATCATTTCAATGTCAGATGCATGAGCTAGAGATAGATAGATAGAGAGAGAGAGAGAGAGAGAGAGAGAGAGAGAGAGAGAGAGAGAGAGAGAGAGAGAGAGAGAGAGAGAGAGAGAGAGAGAGAGAGAGAGAGAGAGAGAGAGCAGACAGACTGACATATAGAATGGCAAGCCTTTATTCAACGAAAGGCCTTATCCTCTTGAAGAGGTAGCCTAACTATATGTAAAACCAAACACTTTCAAACAACGATAATCAATTATCGCTGAAAGTGCATAAATATTAAGGACAAAACTGTTTTGCTTACCTTGAGAGAGAGAGAGATGAGAGAGAGAGAGAGAGAGAGAGAGAGAGAGTGAGAGAGAGAGAGAGAGAGAGAGAGAGAGAGAGAGAGAGAGAGAGAGAGAGAGAGAGAGAGAAGACATACAGACACAGTGAGACACAAGCGCAGACAGAGACAGATGAGGATGTGTCAAACCTGACTTATGTCTTACTACAGGTACGGAAGTTCCGTTCACACTATTGGTGACAAACGCTTATGTGAATTCTCCCCCTCTCTTTCCCCTTTTTTTCTGTCTTTTACACTCCCTCTTTTTCTGTCTTTCGTGGGTTCATGTGTTGACCGAAATCTTTGCTTTAATGTGCCTTAATGAGCAATGACCTTCATGTTCAAACTTGGCCTAGATATCCTAACTACCTATCCGCATGCAAAAGTTTAGTATCCTATAGGTCCATGCGTTTAAACGCTTTCGTGTTAATTAACAACATACACACATGCATTAACAACATACGCACATGCATAGGGGAAGACGGGGTAAAAAACGCATGGGCGGGTAAGAAGCCCACCCCAATTATCTCATGAAATAAATAAAATTTCAGTCAAATTTGCCCATGAGACGAATGCTAGACATTAACGCTCGTCTCATGGGCAAAATGAGACTGAAATTTGCTTCATTTCATGAGATAATTGGGGTGGGCTTCTTACCCGCCCATGCGCTTTTTACCCCGTCTTCCCCTAATAGTCAGCCAGTCAGGAATGAAGGTACAAATGTCACTGAAAACATTAACCAGCTTCGCTTCGCGGGTGGATAAACATTGTGATAGAGTAGTCACAATAAATACGTGCAGTTAAAGGTCTATTTTGGCCCTGTTATTTCATCTTGCAAATAGTGAAATCGCCTACTTTGTCAGGAGCGTTTTGAAGTTTGCATTCACTTCTTTCTTTTAAAGAACTTTTTTTTAAACCTGTAAACACAAATATTTTCTTGTTCAGTCTTCACTAAAATCAAAGAATTCAATAACATGTGCATGGTTTAGATAATAAGACACCTGGGTGTTTTTTACAAGTAGACCTGTATAATGAAAATGTGAAGGATAGGGAAGTAAGGGAAAGGAGAATGAAAAATGAAGACCGGAGTTGAGGTTGTTGACCTTGCCAGTTGTCGCATTGCCCTTCTTCTTCCCCTCCATCGTTTGCCTGTTGCAAAATGGAGGTGGGGGGGGGGGGGGGGGGAGAAAGGAGAGGGATGGGGGAGTGGGGTAGGAGAGGTGTCAGATAAGCTTTTTGTATTTAACACCCCACCTCACCCCACCCAACACTCCTCTACAATGTAATGACCAAAGGTCGATATCCCTTGGGCCAGATGAAGAAAAGTATGGCGGCATATTATTCTCAATAAATTGGTGTGTGTGTGTGTGTGTGTGTGTGTGTGTGTGTGCGTGTGTGTGCGTGCGTGCGTGTGTGTGTGTGTGTGTGTGTGTGTGTGTGTGTCTTATATCCCTTAGCTAGGGGCGAGGTACCGAATCGCCGTCTCCCAACTCGCCGTCTCCCAACTCGCCGTTTTCTAGCTCTCCGTATAAGTTTTTCAATTTTACAATCTGTTGCATTTCGCCGCATAGACCGACACTAAATTGACCCTAAATCTATCCCTATCCCTAACCTATCCCTAAACCTATCCCTAACTCTTCGCACATGAGCAGATATGTTGAGAGCAAATCCATTTTGAGAACGCCACACCGGCCATACGGCCAAAAGCAAGAACACATTTCATGGCATCAATTCAGTAAACAGTGAATAAGGCGAAATAGCACTGAAAAAAACGGCGATTTGACACTGCTATGCGGTTTGGACTAATGACGGCGGGTACGACGAGTAGACACCTATACGGCGAGTAGAGAAACGGCGAATCGGGACCCTCCCTAGCTAGGTTTCCCCAAGTCGTCCCCCCCCCCCCCCAACACTTGCTCTACAATGTAATGACCAAAGGTCGATATCCCTTGGGTCAGATGAAGAAAAGTATGGCGGCATATTATTCTCAATAAATTGATGTGTGTGTGTGTGCATGTGTGTGTCTTAGCTCCCTTAGAGGAGGGGTCTTATAAGGGTGGTAATTTTAATACTTACAAAGAAGGGCAATGTCTCAGAGAAGTAGGTCTTATATGGGAGGGAGTCTTATAATGGGAGGTCTTATAAGGGAGGTTCCACTGTATAATTTATGAAGAAACAAAAATCACATTCCCAAAGAATAACGTTCGGCTTACATGCATTGACATTTTTATGTACTTTCTTCAATGATTTTTCTTTCTTTCTCATCTTTGAGCTGGATGAAAAACCGTTCATGGGTGGTAAAAGAATGTGCTTTGAGTGTGTGTGTGTGTGTGTGTGTGTGTGGTGTGGTGTGTGTGTTGTGTTGTGTATGTGTGTGTTTGTTATCACCTGAAATGCCTCTTGAAGATGAGGTGAAGATACAGTCACGCGAAAGGGGGGGAGAGTGAGTGTGTGTGTGTGTGTGTGCGTGTGTGTGTTTATCACCTGAAATGCCTCTTGAAGATGAGGTGGAGATACAGTCACGCGAAAAGGGGGGGGGGGGGGGGGGGGGGGTGTGTGTGTGCGTGTGTGTGTTTATCACCTGAAATGCCTCTTGAAGATACAGTCACGCGAAAAGGGGGGGGGGGGGGGGGGGGGGGGGGGGGGGGGAAAGAGAGTGTGTGCGTGTGTGTGTGTGTTTATCACCTGAAATGCCTCTTGAAGATGAGGTGAAGATACAGTCACGCGAAAGGGGGGGGGGGGGGGGGGGGGGGGGGGGGGGGAAGAGAGTGTGTGCGTGTGTGCGTGTGTTTATCACCTGAAATGCCTCTTGAAGATACAGTCACGCGAAAAGGGGGGGGGGGGGGGGGGGGGGGGGGGGGGGAGAGTGTGTGCGTGTGTGTGTGTGTTTATCACCTGAAATGCCTCTTGAAGATACAGTCACGCGAAAGGGGGGGGGGGGGGGGGGGGGGGGGGAGAGAGAGAGTGTGTGTGTGTGTGTGTTTATCACCTGAAATGCCTCTTGAAGATACAGTCACGCGAAAAGGGGGGGGGGGGGGGGGGGGGGGGAGAGAGTGTGTGTGTGTGTGTGTGTGTGTTTATCACCTGAAATGCCTCTTGAAGATGAGGTGAAGATACAGTCACGCGAAAGGGGGGGGGGAAGAGTGTGTGCGTGTGTGTGTGTTTATCACCTGAAATGCCTCTTGAAGATACAGTCACGCGAAAGGGGGGGGGGGAAGAGTGTGTGTGTGAAAAAGATGGGTGGGGGGGTATGAAGGGGGGTGGGGGAGGAGAGAGAGAGAGCATAGTCAAACCTCTATTTTAAGAATTCCACACAAAGTCAGAAAAAAAAAGGTAATAAATTGGAGGGGTCTTATAACGGAGGTTGGTTTTATACATACATTATACAGTGGAACCTCCCTTATAAGACCTCCCATCATAAGACTCCCTCCCATATAAGACCTACTTCCTTGAGACATTGCCCTTCTTTGTAAGTATTAAAATTACCTCCCTTTAAGACCTCATTTTGGATGATTTTTGAAGGTCTTATTAGGGAGGTACCACTGTAGTAAGATACTCATTTTTCCTAGACTGAGACCCCTGCGCCTTATAATGTGACTGATAATATAGTAAGAAAAAAAATCAGTCTTAAATGGGAGGTCTTTTAACAATACAATTTTTCGGACTATGAAGCGCACCTTATTATAAGGCGCACCATCTAAATTTTACACAAAATTCAAATTTTCTTTATATTTTCTTACTAATTTGTTAATCATATTAAAAGGCGCAGAGGTCTTGGTCTGGGAAGTAAAGTATCGCCTTATAGTCCGTAAAATATGGTACTGTCAAAGTTGACTCAAACCTCTGTTTTAAGACTTCCACAAAGTCAGGACAAAATCTGTCTTAAATTGGAGGGGTCTTATAACGGAGGTTGGTTTTATACATAAATTATAGTAAGATACGTTACATTCGTGCCAGAAAAATCAGTCTTAAATGAGAGGAGGTCTTATAATGGAGGGTCGTATAATAGAGGTTTGACTGTACACACAAAATGCACACAGACACATAAGTAACAAAAGTGCAATGCCAAAATAGACGTAGTTTTATTCCTATTTTTAATGTAACTTCTCACAATGATCGTTCAAACTGAAAGGCAGTCGAGTCTAAATAATACACAAATGAACATCTCTATGCCTTTTGTTGCACTCATAGATTATCATTCTGTCTCTCTCTCTCTCTGTGACACACACACATACTCACTTCATGCACACATAAACACAGGCAAACTCAAAGCAATTCATACAAGAAACGGCAAATCTTCATCACTTTCAAGAAAAAGCTCATTCAATTCAATTTACGATACTTATAATAACTCAAACAGTTAATATCAAGAAAGCAAACTGTACTATCTTCAAACGCTTCAAAAGAAACATTAACATTTTCTCCCCTTGATGTAAGCTACAAATTCAGAACGTCGATATCCAGTTCTTACATAATAAATAAACCAGAAAAAAGTACATAAACGAGAAACACACGAAACAAACACCCCAAAAGTATGCAGCTGAAAAAGATGGCGGGGAAAAAAGTAGAACAAGTCCAAACACACAATGACTAACCTCAGTAAAATGGAAAGTACTGTTTGCTTGTTTGTTTTTAAAGGGAAGGGGTAGAGGTGGCAAATTTAGATTTGTATGCCTGTTTAGCCTCTTTGTTTTCTTGGGAGTGGGGGGCAGTTCAGTGCATTTTAGTGCCTTTTTTGATCGCTTTAAATTTCATGTGTTGCACATCTGAAGAAAAACTAAAAACAAGTTCAAATTATAATGATTGGAATTTAGTGAAACAGTGCAACATTAGGGATGAATGGATGTGTATCACGAACATGTCAAAATGATGCCTCCTCATCTGCTACAACATAAAAAAACCCAGCTTAATTTCTTTCTTGAAAAAAAAAAAAAAAAAAAAGGCAATTAAAAATATTCAAACTAACAATCCTATGAAAATGCAACAAACATAAATTAAATTGATAAAAAAAAACACCAAACTTTCATCTTTTTGACTACCAATTGTGTTTGTTTTCTTTTTGTTTTAAAGTAGAAAAACCATCCCTTTTTTTTTTAAAACACAAACATTTCTGCAAATGGAGCAATGATCTGCCTTGTTATAATTTTTTAATTGAACTAAAAAAATGAAATAAATAATAAACGCGGTGAACAAAACCACATGTTTGTCTTCCAAAAGACTGACGAGGTGAATGAAGACAACAGACTAAACTCCACAATGACCGTAGTCAATGGATGCCGCATACTAGTACTATCAGTTTCTTATAATTTAAAACAACTTTACTTACTGCCTTAAAGGCAACCTAATTACTGATTCTGATGGGAGTTTTAAGAAACTGAAAGCGTCCATTTTTGCAATGCCAATTTTTGCTGCGCTTTAAGTCAGAGAACAAAATTTATTGGGGCGCATGCTTAGTTGTACACAATAAAACATGGTACACCAAGCAATCTCTCTGCCATCGCCACTGTATGAATCATAATCAAAGCATTCATAGACTCCCATCATCAGTTTTCTTCAGTTATGTACAATATTTATTTCTTCTCCGTTTTCAAATAGTAACTCGTGCGATTTCAGATAATAACATTTAAAACAGAAATTTTGGACAGAAATCTAAACCTTCTCTCGCCAGACTCTTGAAGATATTAAGAGGTTCCTTCAAAACCTGACTGTCTGCCTTCTTTACTTTGTTTTGAGACATGTTTTTAGCAGGCCACCCTCCCAAAATATATATGGACTCTCAAGATCACACTGTCATCTGCACAGCAAATTTTAAACAAATAAACTTAATAAACAAATGCACATCACTGTCAACTCGCCTGGCTTGAAGTCACTGCAGCTAACTCTAAACTTTAATCGGTAAATGAAACATGTTGATATCAGTATAACCACTACTGGTCTCAAGTCACAGAGACTAACGCTAAACTTCAATCGGCACATCAAATAAACTGTCCATATCAGTATAAAGTGCTGGATTCCAGGGCTTGCAGCATCCAGCACAAAATTCAACTAGTAAATCAAACAGTCTGACCACATCACTACAAACTTTTTAAGACACAGTGACTGACAATAAAGCTCAAAGAACATAACTCCAACAAGCTCTCTTCTTGTCGTCCCCCGTACACCAGTCTGATGAAAATATCAGTTACCACGAGAAAATAAACCATGTGCAAGTCTTCTGTCGCAAGATGAAACCGCGTCTAGGACACTGCCCAGAGACAGGACCACACAATTGAACAAACTGGGGCGGAAGCTTTGAAGTCTGACAGGATTCTCACAAGATTTTGTAATTTAAAAAAACAAAAAAACAAGGTTTTGCAGAAGCCTTCCAGTGAGTTTCCAGGCTTTTCCTCGGGTCATTTCCAGTAATGTTCCAGGAAAGTCATCAGATCATTTGCAGTAACTTTCCAGGAATATCCTCGGGTCGATTCCTGTAATTTTGCAGGACTTTTACGGTAAGGTTTCGCAGACTTGAGGGAACCCCGGACTCCAAAAATGAAACACTTGAGGGCTGGTTGACAAGGGGACGGACATGATGAAGGGAAGATGGGCAGAGGGAGGGCGCATGGTGATGGGGGTGGTGGTGGCGTTAATGAATTCTGGTGAGCTCCTCGACGACCTTCACAAGGTCATCCACAGTGAGGTCACGCTTCATCCCGCTATCATCAATCTGCACACACACACATTATTTTTTTAATTATTTCTCGACACACACAGAGCTAAACGTTTTTCACAGGGATGACTCGCACGTGCAATTTCAATCCAACTTCCGATCCAACTAACATTTGTGCGGCATGATTCTCGTGAAATACAGTGAAACCCGTTTAGTACGAATTCCAGGGGAGAGGGCCAATTTACTCGTTGTAAGCATTGCTCGTTCAAACCATTTTATCGATTTTGGCAACCCTGACGAACCTATCAATCGGTCCTCACATCTACTGTGATGTGCGTGTTGGTAAAGTGTGAAAAAGACAGAAAAACGGAAACAACACACTTACCCAACAAAGCATGGTTGTAAGCCCAGTATCCTGTATCCATAGGGTTTTTAATGCCGATTACATACACTTTAAAACAGTTTATTAACACACGATAACATCAAAAACATAAAATCCACACACGCGTTTTAAGAGAAAGTTAAAATTTCCCGGAATCACAAGATCAGTGCGCAAAGAGTGAGTCCAGTGTCGTCTGCTTGCGCTGCAGACACCCAAGTTGTTATATCGGCCAATCAGAATGCCGCTTACATATCGAGGGGTCAGTCAAGATGGCGATGTTGTTGTCAGTGTGTACTCGTTCTAGCCAGGTAGTTGTGCAAGAAAGCTTGACTTTGGGATGGCGGTGTGGTTGTAAGTGCGTTCTCGTTCTAACCGCGTAGTTATTGCATAAAAGCTTGACTTTGGGAGTCAATAAATTGTACGTTATATGCAAGTTGCTCGTTGTAGCGAGCTCGTTGTATGCAGAATTATTTAACAAGGAAAAAGAAGGCTTGTGGTCGGGAATTTTGAAACCACTCGTTAAACACGGGCTCTCGTTTAAACCGTACTCGTACTAAATGGGTTTCCCTGTATTGTCTAAATGAATCTGATGAAATCCTACTACATTTGTTCCCGTCATATGCAGTCCCCTGACAAAATGTCTGTATTTTTGCATCAGACATTTTATGATTCGTCCATTGGGGTCTACATGAGAATAGTGAACACAAATAGTAGAATTTCATAGGATTCATTGGGACAGAAGTATTTAACCCTTTCGTTGCCAACGTCGCATTTTATGCACCACAATGGTTTAACACCCATGTCACTAAAAGGCATCAAATCAGGGTCTGTTATCTGAAGACCCTATTTTCTTCATTTTGGGAGGTAAGGATGTACATGACACACAGGAATTCCTAATATAGCGGATATTTTTTTTTTCTCCACCCAGTTATGTTTAACCCTTTTGCTGCCAAAGTCGCATTGTAGCACCACAGTGATTAAACATGTATGTCACTAAAAGGCATCAAATTGGGGTGTACTATCCAAAGACCCTGTTGTCTTAGTTTTGGGAAGTAAGGATAGACCTTATTTTATATATGTCACAGAAGAATCCCCAATACATGTACTGCAGATGGATTTTGTTCGCTACCCAGGTAAACTTAATGACATTTATGGCTGAAATATGGCTGGCGGTGAAAGGGTTAATGGTATTTTCTGGCTGAAAAATAGCTGGCGGTGAAAGGGTTAAGGAGAATCATGTCTCAAGATGTCGTCACAGCTGGATGGTCGTTGGATTGAAATGGCGTGTGTGAGTCGGATCTTTTATGAACAAAATGAATGAGAGACAGAGCAGAGGGATTGGAGGGGCAGAGGGGAGAGAGGGTCCAGCCGTGGGGGGAGAGGTCATGCTTAATAACTGTCGAGGTCGAGAAAGCTACTAGGTCACTATTAGTGAACCAATTTAATCAAACCAAATATCCCTTTGACTTCATTTAACCAATCAAAACTGCTGTAACAACAGCCCCTTCTCACCTGCAATCCTCACACAACCTCGGTCATTTTTATTTTTTCAAACTGAACCGCGTGACCGGAAGTCAAGGGGAGTAATCGGGCTTCCGGGCAGTGGGAGTAGCGGTCCTTTGCTACTTTCGTTTTTTATGTGTTGTGGCATTTGGCTTCCAACTGATATTGATTGATGCTAATTGTTTTGAGTGTTGGTCAGTATGGTTAGAATAGATTGAATAATTCAGCCATTGAATCAAGATCTGTACGATTTCGTTCAACCAATGAAAAGCGTGGTAACAGGAGGCCTCACCTGTAAGCCCTGCACCACCTCGGCCATCTTGTCCCTGCTGAGGTCGAGGAAGCTCTCGATGAGGTC
The DNA here is from genome assembly GCA_017654935.2 of Phymorhynchus buccinoides. Classification (NCBI taxonomy): domain Eukaryota; kingdom Metazoa; phylum Mollusca; class Gastropoda; order Neogastropoda; family Raphitomidae; genus Phymorhynchus; species Phymorhynchus buccinoides. Next base: position 46,534,151 of record CM065701.1, read on the forward strand.
TCCGTCGATGAAGCCTTGGGCCGCCTCTGTCTTGCGCTCCGTGTGGAACGACCGCCAGCTACAGTGCCGTCAAGGAGATCAACCCTTTTGCATTGCAACCATTTTCATTTATTAACAAAACTCACAAATCCCTCCAGCCATATACACACAAACAAAACATACATAAACAAAAGGAGAAATGAAAGATTACGGGGTTTTATTTCAGGTTTAGACATAGGGAAGTGGTTAGGTCACTTTTTTTTAATATATAGACATTATATCGAAAAACTCTCTACACCGATTGGTTACCCACAACACACCACTACGAAAGCAAAGTTAGAGGCAAAATTGTGGTCTAAGGGAGCGAAGCAAGTTTAGAAGTAACCAAGGTATGGTGCGCACACAGATTTACTTCCCTTGAAGCAAATGAATCAAATTGACAGCTATCTATTAATTCCGGACATATATGGCCGGAACAACTTGAATGAGTTAACCTAATTATTTAAAACATAGATTCGCTCCCCTTGGACTGCGCTGGTCTCGGATTCTGCGACCTGAACAAGCGGAGGTGTGGTCGTCAGTTGGGATTCGAAATGAGCGGCGTGGGAGCAACGCCACTGTGCAGCCCAGAAGATGGGACAGCCAAAATTTTTTTTTAAATTAGAACTCATCACATTAAGTGTCATATAATTGCTTTAGGAAGCTGATCACATTATGAAATATGTTGTCACACTCGACACAACTGCTTTTTCAAATTTTTGCAGTCATAAAAAAAAAAGAGAAAAAAAACCACCATTGCATCACTCACAGTGTCACACTAAGACTAAGATTCCAGCAGTTTTATAAAATTGCTTTAACAAAAGATTCTGGATCAAAACTTTTGTCCAAGCTTTTGGTTATAAGTGAAGACTCATTCTCTATTGCTTTGCTTTTTTGCTACAACCTTATCACAAAATAGCCTTCAAAAGAGACAGATGACTTGCCATATGTGTCGGGCTACAAGGCGATATTCTGTTCTTAGACTGAGATGCTTGCACCTTATAAAATGAAAAATAAAACAGTAAGAAAATATAATAGGAAACTCTGAATTTGTTGTACAATATGAGGGGTGTGCCTTATAAGTGCCCCTTATAAGAAAAATATGGTAGCCTATAAAAGTGTTAGTACATTAACTCATTCAAGTCGTTCCACCCATATAGGGCTGGAATTAATATAAAGCTCTCAATTTGATGAATTTGTTTCAAGGGAAGTAAATCTGTATGCACACCACACTTTGGTCACTTCTAAACTCGCTTCGCTCACACTTTTGCCTCTTGCTTTGCGTTTGTTGTGGGGTAACTAATTGCTGTAGTGAGTTTTTCTATATAAAGTCTATACTATATACACTACCACTTCCCTATGTCTAAACCTGAAGTAAAAACCCGTAATCTTCTTTCATTTCTCTTTTGGTTCATGTATGTTTTGTTTGTGTGCATGGCTGGAGAGATTTGTGAGTTTTTTTTAATAATTCAAAATCTTTGCGATGTGAATGAGCATGCTTTTTTCTTAAATCGATAGTTCATACTAAGAGAAACAAAATTACCACACCTGACATTTAGGGTGCTTCTGGATCTTCTGTCAGTATTCAAACTTCTGCAAAATCTAGTCAACATAAAACGCCATACTGACTCAGTACTTAAACAGATCAAGGCAGAGCTACATATTGATTAAAGGGCAACCTACAAATTTGCCGACATAATTTATGAATGTGCCCATGTTAACCTTTCACCGCCAGCCATATTTCAGCCAAATATTTCCATTAAATTTACCTGGGTAGAGAACAAAATCCATCTGCAGTATTGGGGATTCTTCTGTGACATAAATAAAATAAGGTCTATCCTTACTTCCCAAAACTAAGACAATAGGGTCTTTGGATAATAGACCCCAATTTGATGCCTTTTAGTGACATAGGTGTTAAATCACTGTGGTGCTAAAATGCGACTTTGGCGGTGAAATGGTTAAAGTGGGTGGCGCAATGGTGATTTTTGTCATTCACCGATGCATTCCTCAAATAAAGGACACAAAAAGAGTTGTCCTGCCCGTCCATAAGGGTCTCAGGCCGATTGGACGCTAATCTCATCACCATCCTTCAGTCCTGCCTACACTTTTGTTCAGGTGATTCAAATCAGGCTGAATATGTCAACCAAATTAAACCCAAGTCACGGTCATCACACAAAGGATACAATGAGTGTTCAATCTTGCCCACACTCTTGATCATGTTGGACAGCCGACTCTGAACGTCCTGAAGAAACGTGAAGAACTCCTGAGGGATTTGAGCCACCAGACCTGGGACATGTCATCATCATTAACATGATCATTGTCATCATTATCATCATGATCATCATTGTCATCATCATGATCATCATTGTCATCATCATCATCATCATCATCACTCTGAACATCCTGCAGAAACATGAAGAACTCCTGAGGGATTTGAGTCACCAGACCTGGGACACATCATGATCATTAACGTCATCATTATCATCATGATCATCATCATGATCATTGTCATCATCATGATCATCACTCTGAACGTCCTGAAGAAATGTGAAGAACTCCTGAGGGATTTGAGCCACCAGACCTGGGACACATCATGATCATTAACGTCATCATTATCATCATCGTTAACATGATCATTGTCATCATGATCATCATCATCATCGTTAACATGATCATTGTCATCATGATCATCATCATCATCGTTAACATGATCATTGTCATCATGATCATCATCATTGTCATCATGATCATCACTCTGAACAGCCTCTTGAAACGTGAAGACTCCTGAGGGATGTGAGCCACCAGACCTGGGACACATCACCATCATTAACATGATCATTGTTATCATCATCATCATCATCATTGTCATCATGATCATCATCATCACTCTGAAGAGCCTCTTGAAACGTGCAGATTTCCTGAGGGATTTGAGCCACCAGACCTGGGACACATCACCACCATTAACATGATCATTGTCATCATCATTAACATGATCATTGTCATCATGATCATCATCACTCTGAACGGCCTGTTGAAACGTGAAGAACTCCTGAAGGATTTGTGCCACCAGACCTGGGACACATCATCATTATTAATATAATTGTCATCATCATCATCATCACAACATTTATTGTCATCATTACTGTCACCATCATCACCTGTTCTCTATTCGATTTTACCAAGAGCAATATTGATATGAAGAAAACTAAATAAACGAAAAGACTATGTCTATTTAATGACCAATGCAACTAGACAGCAGTCAGCAGTCATTTCGGCTTTGATTCAGTGAACATAGAGGGCCGAGGTTCACCTGGGATCACGGATAAGTAGATCAAAATGTCCAGACAACAACAATCATGCACACACTGCGCTATAGCTATCGGCTTTGATTCAGTGAACATAGAGGGCCGAGGTTCACCTGGGATCACGGATAAGTAGATCAAAATGTCCAGACAACAACAATCATGCACACACTGCGCTATAGCTATCGGCTTTGATTCAGTGAACATAGAGGGCTGAGGTTCACCTGAGATCACGGATAAGTAGATCAAAATGTCCAGACAACAACAATCATGCACACACTGCGCTATAGCTATCGGCTTTGATTCAGTGAACATAGAGGGCTGAGGTTCACCTGAGATCACGGATAAGTAGATCAAAATGTCCAGACAACAACAATCATGCACGCACTGCGCTATAGCTATCGGCTTTGATTCAGTGAACATAGAGGGCTGAGGTTCACCTGGGATCACGGATAAGTAGATCAAAATGTCCAGACAACAACAATCATGCACACACTGCACTATAGCTATCGGCTTTGATTCAGTGAACATAGAGGGCTGAGGTTCACCTGAGATCACGGATAAGTAGATCAAAATGTCCAGACAACAACAATCATGCACACACTGCACTATAGGCTTTGATTCAGTGAACATAGAGGGCTGAGGTTCACCTGAGATCACGGATAAGTAGATCAAAATGTCCAGACAACAACAATCATGCACACACTGCACTATAGCTATCGGCTTTGATTCAGTGAACATAGAGGGCTGAGGTTCACCTGGGATCACGGATAAGTAGATCAAAATGTCCAGACAACAACAATCATGCACACACTGCGCTATAGCTATCGGCTTTGATTCAGTGAACATAGAGGGCTGAGGTTCACCTGGGATCACAGATAAGTAGATCAAAATGTCCAGACAACAACAATCATGCACGCACTGCGCTATAGCGCTCTTTCAAATTTTGGTCTTTTGGGGTTATCTTTCCCTACTGCCTTGTCTTGAAGTCGGGATGGAGTCGTTACGGTTCAAAATTAGAATAAAAAATTGGTTACCAACTTTAAACAAAAACTATATCTTGTTCTTAAGTCTTAGGGTATTTATGTGGTCGTATCAAGTAAACAAATAAGAGCATAACTGTTTATAGTCAACGTATATAAACACTTTAACAAAGAAACATGAAACATGACATATTATTATTAAATCTCCAAACTGATAACTGAGCAGTTGAACACCCCTCTATTTCAGTTACAGAGCAGCCATGCCGTGTTTACAGCAGCAGACCATGTTCTTCTAACCGGAACTAAGTGTCCTAACAGACACACAACTGATAACTGAGCAGTTGAACACCCCTCTATTTCAGTTACAGAGCAGCCATGCCGTGTTTACAGCAGCAGACCATGTTTTTCTAACCGGAACTAAGTGTCCTAACAGACACACAACTCGTCTGTTACAGCTTCCTTTTTCATTTCGAATGAGTGCTATAGAAAGTGATCATCAGCAGAGAGCTTAGAATCTCATCTGCACAAACGCCCAAAGGTACCATCTCCTCTGTACCTAAAGCCGAAACGTCCCATTACAAAAGGACGAAAAGAGGCTGGTGTCGCCTTCAGGCTTTTAAACCTCAAACATGGTTGCAACTGGAGAAAATCCAAAACCAGGCAAGGCAGGGGTCCAGGGGCTGCCCAGGCCCCTGGCAGGGTAGTGCGACTACAACTTCCGGCTGCTATTTGCTTCTTTTCAACTGAAGAGCGATGTTGCTTGGAACGGAAACGAAATGAACTTTGAATAAAAAATTTTTTATAGGTGGTACAAAAATTTAAAAACAGGCGCCGGCCTGGTTTTCAAAATTTAAAAAAGCAGGCGCCGCCTCGTATCCAAAGCAAGGTTGCATCCACGCTCAAATTATTTACAGATAAAACTAAACCAAGGGAAAAAGGCACAACTATGCATACCCACTGCGCCGTGCACGGTGCCTATCAACACGGAGTTCTGAATGGGGGTGGCGCTCTCCCCAGCATGCTGCATCACCAGGGAGCCTGGACAGGACAGAAACAACAGAACATCAACAAAACAACAACAATAACATAATAGGTACCATTTGTTATGAATTACAACCCTCCCCTCCCCACATCCCCAAAATGTCACTAACAATTCTAATTTTGTTATAACACTTCAGACCTGCCACATTTAGAAATGAAAAAGAGGGGCGGGGGTCTGGGTGCCGGTGTAGGCCCCCAGTGGGGTACAGGGGCAACGCTCTGTTGGGGGTCAGCTGAAGACTTTTTAATGATTGGTGAGCAGAGAAGTACCCCAGAAACAGACCTGCCTACTTGGAATTTTCCCAATCAGTAGCCCAGCCATCAATTTTCAGTAGCATGGCAATTTTTTCCGTAGCATCCACAAACAACGGCAATCGATTTGTTCTCTTCCTGATCCGAAACGCACTGCTTAATATGTTTCGCCGATTGAACGTGTTGACGGCAATCGTCTCTACCGCCATGATTAACAGAAGTCTGCATGGCAGAGGTTGCACTGCAGCGAGCATGGTTCGCACCGAGTCAACTTCTGACGATGCAAGGCCACTCCTCCGTGTAAGCTATTTTAAAAGCTTGTGCAGCAGGCCGATGTTTTTTCTTAGAACAAGATGGTGTGCCAGATGATTTTCGTTTTCTGGTTTGGGTTCGTTTTTCTTCGTTTGAAACATCTCCCGAATCGCTACTGCTGCTGGAGTCCGCCATTTTTTTAAGAGAAAGTAATAAGAACGCATGCGCAGTCACTTTGATAAAAACGGAAGTGACTAGGTTATCGCGCGTGACACGGCGTCTGCTCTTAGAAACCGACAAAACCGGGAACGGCCTAAGCAAAAATAAAATGCGGCGGCAATTTGTTTTTTCCGTAGCAACGTTAAGACTGCCGTAGCTCCGTAGCAAAGCTTTATTTTTCGTAGCTGCTACAGCCAAATCGTAGCAGTAGGCAGGTCTGCAGAAAGCATGGAAATGTATGTAATCTTCTCTTATGATTAATGCATTCAACAAATGTTCAAGTTCATAAAACAGAGATGAATCAGCCTTAAAATATAAAATGTTGAAAGCTAAAACAAGTAGTATGCGTACATTGTCATGCTTATGCAGTGTAAACTTAAGACAAACACACACAGTGACATACACAGACAGAGAGAGAGAGAGGGAGAAAGATTTTGTAGATTTTAAGTGATTTACAGAGAAAAACAATTACAAACCAGCGATCGCATTTACTGGTAATTATCAGTAAAATAATTTTGTCAAACCAAATTACTGAACAAAATTGGCCTCTCAATCCTAGGGACTGATAAATATTTATGGATAGTCACTCTTATAATTGTCTTTCCATTTTTGATTGTCTTTTTTTCACTTTTTCAGTCACAACACGGTCGCTTTCGTCTAATCTTTCTGCCATCTTCAAAGGAAGTGATCACGCTTAAGCTATTTTTGACCAATCAAAATTCAGCGATGAATTTCCAAGCAATTTGCCCTTATTACTTCATCATCTTGGAACAGTAACCTTGACCGAATTTGGCGCGCTCAGATAGCACTGTGCCTATTCGCACAGTCTTGTTCATAAAAAAAATGTTGCTTGACGGCTCTCAAAATATCGGAGTTTCGGCTATCGCGATTGGAGAGCAGGTTGAAGCCTCAAAAAGCGGAGTTTACCCTCTGAAATCGGGGTGAACGGCAAGTCTGCAACAGTTTCCAACTATATCATTAGCATGGGGGGAACTATTTGTACGAAAGACACCCTGGTATCCCCATGGGGGGAACATACAGATATAGAAACACACTCACCTGGTTTGAATACGTTGACAAACTCCCCATAGTGAAACATTCCCACCTCCTGTAGCTGGGAACGTTCCTCATCTGTGGCCGCCGCACTGAAAACGAGGCAACTATACACAATACTAGTTGACATAGTTTGTCTTTTAAACTGCACTGAAAACGAGACATTTACACAATACTAGTTGACATAGTTTGTCTTTTAAACTGCACTGAAAATGAGGCAACTACACAACACTAGTTGACATAGTTTGTCTTTTAAACCCTGACAAACACAGGAACACACACAGACACACACACAGGAACACACACACACATCAGTTGCATAGCTGCCAACTTTTCCCAAACAAAATCCTGGAGGGGGATTGGTGTTATCTTTGATTGCCGTCCTCCCTTCATACGACACGGTTACTGTGCAGCGGCAAACTGTGCAAAAAGCACAGTATTTGTCCTGTGGACAGCTGTCGATGAAGTCAAATCTTTTGTATTCATCTGAAAAGACGGTCTTCCATTTCTTCGTCTTCTCCTTTGCCTTTGGCATCGCGGCGAGGTTACTTCAATGGCGGCGTGAGACAGGCCTAAAGACCGCCAAACAAAGGATTGCAGGAGGAAGTAGCCCCCGCTTCCGACATGCGCAGTACGAACTCTGCTCCGCGAAGCTTCCTGAAACCCAGTTTCGGTTTTCGGGTTTCATAACACTCGTTTCTGAGGTAATCTAAGCTGGAAATTTCAAAATCCGGGAGTTTCACATGAATTCCGGGAAGAACTGGAGAGGTGACAAAATCCGGGAGCCCCGGATTACCGGGAGGGTTGGCAGGTATGCAGTTGATGAAGACAAACTGCGTCACCTAACAAAAACTTACAAATCTATAAAACAACAATTTGCACAGATAAAACCAGTGGTGATGCTAAATGATCAAACGACTTATTTTGACCTGAAATGACTGAAACATTGAGTTTTCCATTCCTCATGTGAACTGACGTCTTTCGACGTACGTCTGTTTTTGTGCAGGGCGATTGTCGGAATTGAAGAGGTTAACTCATTCAAGTCGTTCCGGCCATATATGTCCAGAATTAACAGATAGCTGTCAATTTGAGGCATTTGCTTCAAGGTAAGTAAATATGTGTGCACACCATACCTTGGTCACTTCTAAACTCACTTCGCTCCCTTAGACCACAATTTTGCCTCTGACTTTGCTTTTGTAGTGGTTTGTTGTGGGGTAACCAATCGGTGTAGTTTTCTATATAAAGTCTATATAACAAAGTCTGATCTACCACTTCCCTATGTCTAAACCTGAAGTAACAACCTGTAATCTTCTTTCATTTCTCCTTTTGTTTATGTATGTTTTGTTTGTGTGTATGTCTGTGTATTGTTTGTTTTTTTAGCAATTCAAAATCGTTGCGATGCGAATAAGTTAAGTGAGGAAGGGCAAGGGGACAGAAAAAAAGTGGAATACTCAAGGGAGACAAGCGTGGCTGACCTGTCCTTCTGGCACGTGAAGAGGTTGAAGGAGTTCTCTGCTCCCATGAAATTGTCGTCGTCCAAGATCTCTATGGAGGTCATCCAGTTGGGGTTACAGTCCCTGGCAATCTGTCGGAGCGACACAAAGCACACACCTGGGTACAACTCCCCAAAGTAGTTACCCATAAAAACTATGGAGGTCATTCAGTTGGGGTTACAGTCCCTGGCAATCTGTCGGAGCGACACAAAGCACACACCTGGGTACAACTCCCCCAAATGGAAAAGAACTGAAAGGCAAGGGTCCAGGGGCCGCCCAGAGCCTTGGCGGGGCATAGGGGCAGAGCCCGGTTGGAGGATTCAGGAGGGGAATGCAAAAGAGATAGATAACGAGACAAACAGACAGTTAAAATGATGGACAGACAGTTCGAGTCTGATAAGCCTTGTAAAAAGTTTACATTGCCTTTCAAAACAATATGGCATCACCATGCTGTTTTCAAGATTCCCAGAGAGAACAACCAAGTTCAA
>CM065701.1:46545751-46580012 GCA_017654935.2 Phymorhynchus buccinoides
ACAGTCAACATTATTAGTGAACAATGAGGCTTTATACCGAAAATTATCTGCCCCTGTCTCGTGACCTGAGATGCGAACGCCACCTACTTAAGATTATCGCCCTTGTCTGTCAGGAACTAGTAGTATATAGCCACAGAAAATTATCTGCTCCTGACTCGTCACCAGGGGGCATCGGCAGTTCGGGCCTAAAATTATCGCCCTTTCGTGTCGGCAAGGAGTATAATGCCTCATTGATCTGTTGAGGGACAAACAGTAAAATGACAGCTAGTACGCAAAGGATTTTCCATTGAAAATAAAAAAAGAAAAGGAAAATCTTGGTATTTGGTATTTTATAGTCACAGAGGCGTCTCTGTGAAATTCGGGTTGCTCCCACCTGGAGAGCGCGTCGCAGCCAGAGGCACTGCACCCTTTTTTTTTCCATGCCATCATGGAATAACTTACTTTTTCTGTGAATCATACTCACACTACTGTTGATGCAGGCCAGAAGTTTCCCGTTGAATTCCTGCATGGAGTAGGCCGCTCCCTTGATTTCCTTAAATCATCATCGCCATCATCACTACAATTATCCCTATCATCATACTCACACTGCTGTTGACGCAGGCCAGAAGCTTCCCGTTGAATTCCTGCATGGAGTAGGCCGCTCCCTTGATTTCCTTAAATCATCATCGCCATCATCACTACAATTATCCCTATCATCATACTCACACTGCTGTTGACGCAGGCCAGAAGTTTCCCGTTGAATTCCTGCATGGAGTAGGCCGCTCCCTAGATTTCCTTAAATCATCATCGCCATCATCACTACAATTATCCCTATCATCATACTCACACTGCTGTTGACGCAGGCCAGAAGTTTCCCGTTGAATTCCTGCATGGAGTAGGCCGCTCCCTTGATTTCCTTAAATCATCATCGCCATCATCACTACAATTATCCCTATCATCATACTCACACTGCTGTTGACGCAGGCCAGAAGTTTCCCGTTGAATTCCTGCATGGAGTAGGCCGCTCCCTTGATTTCCTTAAATCATCATCGCCATCATCACTACAATTATCCCTATCATCATACTCACACTGCTGTTGACGCAGGCCAGAAGTTTCCCGTTGAATTCCTGCATGGAGTAGGCCGCTCCCTTGATTTCCTTAAATCATCATCGCCAACATCACTACAATTATCCCTATCATCATACTCACACTGCTGTTGACGCAGGCCAGAAGTTTCCCGTTGAATTCCTGCATGGAGTAGGCCGCTCCCTTGATTTCCTTAAATCATCATCGCCAACATCACTACAATTATCCCTATCATCATACTCACACTGCTGTTGACGCAGGCCAGAAGTTTCCCGTTGAATTCCTGCATGGAGTAGGCCGCTCCCTTGATTTCCTTAAATCATCATCGCCAACATCACTACAATTATCCCTATCATCATACTCACACTGCTGTTGACGCAGGCCAGAAGCTTCCCGTTGAATTCCTGCATGGAGTAGGCCGCCCCCTTGATTTCCTTAAATCATCATCGCCATCATCACTACAATTATCCCTATCATCATACTCACACTGCTGTTGACGCAGGCCAGAAGCTTCCCGTTGAATTCCTGCATGGAGTAGGCCGCTCCCTTGATTTCCTTAAATCATCATCGCCATCATCACTACAATTATCCCTATCATCATACTCACACTGCTGTTGACGCAGGCCAGAAGCTTCCCGTTGAATTCCTGCATGGAGTAGGCCGCCCCCTTGATTTCCTTAAATCATCATCGCCATCATCACTACAATTATCCCTATCATCATACTCACACTGCTGTTGACGCAGGCCAGAAGTTTCCCGTTGAATTCCTGCATGGAGTAGGCCGCCCCCTTGATTTCCTTAAATCATCATCGCCATCATCACTACAATTATCCCTATCATCATACTCACACTGCTGTTGACGCAGGCCAGAAGTTTCCCGTTGAATTCCTGCATGGAGTAGGCCGCTCCCTTGATTTCCTTAAATCATCATCGCCATCATCACTACAATTATCCCTATCATCATACTCACACTGCTGTTGACGCAGGCCAGAAGTTTCCCGTTGAATTCCTGCATGGAGTAGGCCGCTCCCTTGATTTCCTTAAATCATCATCGCCATCATCACTACAATTATCCCTATCATCATACTCACACTGCTGTTGACGCAGGCCAGAAGTTTCCCGTTGAATTCCTGCATGGAGTAGGCCGCTCCCTTGATTTCCTTAAATCATCATCGCCATCATCACTACAATTATCCCTATCATCATACTCACACTGCTGTTGACGCAGGCCAGAAGTTTCCCGTTGAATTCCTGCATGGAGTAGGCCGCTCCCTTGATTTCCTTAAATCATCATCGCCATCATCACTACAATTATCCCTATCATCATACTCACACTGCTGTTGACGCAGGCCAGAAGCTTCCCGTTGAATTCCTGCATGGAGTAGGCCGCTCCCTTGATTTCCTTAAATCATCATCGCCATCATCACTACAATTATCCCTATCATCATACTCACACTGCTGTTGACGCAGGCCAGAAGTTTCCCGTTGAATTCCTGCATGGAGTAGGCCGCTCCCTTGATTTCCTTAAATCATCATCGCCATCATCACTACAATTATCCCTATCATCATACTCACACTGCTGTTGACGCAGGCCAGAAGCTTCCCGTTGAATTCCTGCATGGAGTAGGCCGCTCCCTTGATTTCCTTAAATCATCATCGCCATCATCACTACAATTATCCCTATCATCATACTCACACTGCTGTTGACGCAGGCCAGAAGCTTCCCGTTGAATTCCTGCATGGAGTAGGCCGCTCCCTTGATTTCCTTAAATCATCATCGCCATCATCACTACAATTATCCCTATCATCATACTCACACTGCTGTTGACGCAGGCCAGAAGCTTCCCGTTGAATTCCTGCATGGAGTAGGCCGCTCCCTTGATTTCCTTAAATCATCATCGCCATCATCACTACAATTATCCCTATCATCATACTCACACTGCTGTTGACGCAGGCCAGAAGCTTCCCGTTGAATTCCTGCATGGAGTAGGCCGCTCCCTTGATTTCCTTAAATCATCATCGCCATCATCACTACAATTATCCCTATCATCATACTCACACTGCTGTTGACGCAGGCCAGAAGTTTCCCGTTGAATTCCTGCATGGAGTAGGCCGCTCCCTTGATTTCCTTAAATCATCATCGCCATCATCACTACAATTATCCCTATCATCATACTCACACTGCTGTTGACGCAGGCCAGAAGCTTCCCGTTGAATTCCTGCATGGAGTAGGCCGCCCCCTTGATTTCCTTAAATCATCATCGCCATCATCACTACAATTATCCCTATCATCATACTCACACTGCTGTTGACGCAGGCCAGAAGCTTCCCGTTGAATTCCTGCATGGAGTAGGCCGCCCCCTTGATTTCCTTCTCTGCAACCTGAAGCAGTTTGCCTGTAAAAGAAAAACACATTACCAGTCAAACTTCTTCTTCTTCTTCTTCTGCGTTCCCAGGCCATATGGCCATAATGGGCAAGGGACATGTGTCGGGTTTTCAGTTTTCACTGGTCTCCCCGCTGCATTCAGCCAACACATTCCTTCTGCGTTCCCAGGCCATATGGCCATAATGGGTAAGGTACGTATGTGTCTGGTTTTCAGTTTTCACTGGTCTCCCCGCTGCATTCAGCCAACACATTCCAATTTCGGAGGAGCTCAAAGGAGAAAAATTATTTGGAAGATTTTTTTGGAAGGCAGGAGAATGAACAAGTCAGAAGGATAGAAGATGACGGTAATCAAAGGCAAGTTACAAGCACAGAATTTCCAGAAGGTGGGGGAACTATTTGTACGAAAGACGCCCTGGTATCCCCACAGGGAAACCAGTCAAACAATATGCGCAAATCTAATAGAAATGAGAAAACAAACACACTCATGGTGTAGAGACATGTGCCTTCTTCCATACTCCACTTTATTTCCTTCTCTCCAACCTGAAGCTGCTTGCCTGCAAAGAAAAAGACATTACATGTACCAGTCAAACAGCATGCACAAGTCTCCAACTGGCAAAGGAGAAAAACAACACACACAATCCTAGTGTGTAGAGACATGTGCCTTCTTTCATACTCCATTTTATTTCCTTCTCTCCAACCTGAAGCTGCTTGCCTGCAAAGAAAAAGACATTACCAGTCAAACAGCATGCACAAGTCTCCAACTGGCAAAGGAGAAAACCAACACACACAATCCTAGTGTGTAGAAACATGTGCCTTCTTTCATATCAATTTCACATTGATTTTTACTTTATTTTATAAACTATTAACTCACTCGGGGCGAATGAGCCGGCTCTGGCTCATGGCTCGCGCAACTGTTGAGGACGGATGGCCCGGATCCGGCTCATAAGAGTTTTCAAGAGGTTTTGATTTCTGGCGTGTAACCAGCTTTCCAGTGCAAGTGTGATGTCATAACCTATTTTCAGTTTGCTTTGACCTTGCATCTCTTGAAATCAACCAATCATTGCAGACTTTACATTCAGGTTTGGTTGTAGAGGGGGGTCAAAGATCGGAATGTCAAATTTTCCTTTTCTATGTGTGATGTGTTTTCGTTAATAGGAGACAAACGACGAAGGCATGGAATCTGATATTTTACGCTTAGTGCATGGTGTTAGTAATGTTATCTGAAAATATCAGTCCATAACTTTTTTGTGGTGATGGGTTTTCGAACCTAGTCAAATGGCCCGTCCGAAACGGTTGTAAGGGGAAGCAACTGGCCAGTGCCGAGTGAGTTAAGGTGCATCTTTCTATAAGGTGCACCCCCAAATTTTCTACACAAACTTGATTTTGTCATAACAGTTTCATACTACATTGTTAGTCATATTTCAACGCGCAGTGGTATGATTGTGGTGGAAAAAGCATTGTCCGTCAAACACTGTACATAATTGTTACGAGTATTTACACATTTTCTTGCAGATGACCTGTATATTACCAGGCATGTGGAGGAAAAGCATTGTACTGTGAAAATATTGAGGGAGGTCAGAAGGTGTTGTCTCTTGGTGACGTCACCTTTGTGGTGATGAGGGGGCAATTGCTCTTCAAGATGACAACAAAAAACTGTTAAAAACAAACAGGGAAAAGGCGTCTCCTCATGATCAGGGGGCAATTGCTCTTCAAGATGACAACATAAAACTGTTAAAAACAAACAGGGAAAAGGCGTCTCCTCATGATCAGGGGGCAATTGCTCTTCAAGATGACAACAAAAAACTGTTAAAAACAAACAGGGAAAAGGCGTCTCCTCATGATCAGGGGGCAATTGCTCTTCAAGATGACAACAAAAAACTGTTAAAAACAAACAGGGAAAAGGCGTCTCCTCATGATCAGGGGGCAATTGCTCTTCAAGATGACAACAAAAAACTGTTAAAAACAAACAGGGAAAAGGCGTCTCCTCATGATCAGGGGGCAATTGCTCTTCAAGATGACAACAAAAAACTGTTAAAAACAAACAGGGAAAAGGCGTCTCCTCATGATCAGGGGGCAATTGCTCTTCAAGATGACAACAAAAAACTGTTAAAAACAAACAGGGAAAAGGCGTCTCCTCATGATCAGGGGGCAATTGCTCTTCAAGATGACAACAAAAAACTGTTAAAAACAAACAGGGAAAGGGTGTCTCCTCATGATCAGGGGGCAATTGCTCTTCAAGATGACAACATAAAACTGTTAAAAACAAACAGGGAAAAGGCGTCTCCTCATGATCAGGGGGCAATTGCTCTTCAAGATGACAACAAAAAACTGTTAAAAACAAACAGGGAAAGGGTGTCTCCTCATGATCAGGGGGCAATTGCTCTTCAAGATGACAACAAAAAACTGTTAAAAACAAACAGGGAAAGGGTGTCTCCTCATGGCTCAAGCTTAAATCTTCTACCCATGTCTTTTTTTACGTTCTTGGGTGTCCGTTGCATCTCACACGAAAAGAGGGGTACTGTATTTGTCCCACTATAAGGCACACCTTATTATAAGACCCCCCCCCTAAATGTTTACACAAAATTCAGATTTTGTTATTCTATTTTCTCATTATATTACAGACAAACCCCTATTTTACGACCCTCTGTTAAGCGACCACCTCTCATTTGAGACCGGATTTGTTGGCACAGATGCATTTTACTATGTAAACGACCTCTCTTAAACGACTTCCTCTAAAACGCGACTTACGACCGCCATTTTGTTGGTTTTTACGACCGTTGCTGTTGTCTGCATAGACTTCGAGCAAAGGGAAACAACCACAGTCAAGGGCCTGAAAGCGGAGTCGCTTCCCTTGTTGTAGAAAAGATGGCGGAGAGCGTAGGAAAAGCACGAAAACCACTGACTTTAAAAAAGAAAACCACTGACTTTGGACGAGAGTGGAGGTGATTAAAAGAAGTCGGCAAAGTGAAACTGTAATATCGATTGCACAATCCTATGGTGTTGGAAAGACCCAAATCCAGTTTTAATATGTTAATGTATGTGTGCATGAAGAAGAGAGTATGAACTGTGCTGAACTTTCTTTCTACGGCTGCCAGTGAAAACCTCCGTCATACGACCCCTCCAATTTACGACCAATTTTTCCGGACATTTTGGAAGTCTTAAAATAGAGGTTTGTCTGTATTAGTCATATTATACCATGGTCTTTGTCTGGGGGAAAAGTATAGCCTGATAGTAACAAAAACAAAAAACGGTAATATTTTTTCAAGTGCGCATGCAGAAAAACCACTGAACATAAGCTCTGAAAATAGACAAACACATGGCAGGGTACTTGGCAGTGAATGTTTTCTGCATTTGGTGGGAGTGAAGTGTAGGATGTAGTGGGCGAATACATTCGCCCATGGTGCCAAAAGAGGTAACACCCGCTGTGACGTGTTCTCTACTGTGCACTTTTCTCAGAGTTCAGAGAATTTGTCGAAAGGTACCACGCCTGATTACAGCAGCGCTTTCCACTGTTTGTTGTTTGTCGTCTTACCCTGGCTTAACGACTCCAGGGATCATCCCAACAGCTGAAGCACTTGCACACTATGGTACAAATGCACCAGCTAGGGATGAGAACATTACGTGTGTGACCGTTTTTGATTACCCCACCACGTACGCAGCCACACTCCGACTTTGAGACTGATGATGTTATGCTAGGCTAGGACCTTGTCATGGCTTAAGACAATCCCTGCATGACCATAACATTTTTATGTAGCCTTGGTGTTCTAGTCTATGTCAACTGGTCTGACACAGCCTCATGCCAAGGCAAATGCTTTCCACTCACCGTCAGAGTAGTGGAACATGACAAGGCGCCCGCTCTTAGGCTCCGCCTCCTCTGGTGCAACGAATGCCGTGCCCACGATGAAGTAAGTGTTCGGGTCCTCGCCTAGTTTCGCTGAGATCAGGCTGGTGGCACATTCATTGGGTAACAGCTGGTGGGCGTGTAACACTGCAACACATGATGTAACACTCATGTAACACACGATGAAGTAAGTGTTCGGGTCCTCGCCTAGTTTCGCTGAGATCAGGCTGGTGGCACACTCATTGGGTAACAGCTGGTGGGCGTGTAACACTGCAACACATGATGTAACACTCATGTAACACACGATGAAGTAAGTGTTAGGCACAGCAAGATAATTCCCCGCATTCTGACTCCTTTTAGTCTCCAAAGAGCTGTTTGTTTCAAGTTATTTCCTTTTAACAGGGGCAAATATTGCTTTCGTTGATTGTGGTTCAGGATAGAAAAAGACCTTACAAGGATAGAAAAAGACCTTACAAGTGGCTTACCGCTATGAAACAATGTAAGCCTAATGGATAAAACACTTCAAATTGGTTTATGCAGGTGATGAGTGTTAAGAAAAGGCATGAACTAAAAGGAGTCGAAACCGGGTGCTGTGCTAGCCATTGGCCACAGCAATGACCACCTTTTGCAAGAGTGAATGCCCTTGGTAGATGCTTCAGTACTGACCAAGCAAGGCCATAACTCTCGCCAATAACCATATTTGAGGCCATTATTTTTTTTTTTTAAATGGCTGCCCTTTGCAAGAGTGAATGCCCTTTTGGATACTGACCAACAAGGGCCTAACTCTAGCTGTCAAGGGCATTAATAACCCTAGTTGCAGTGGCCAATAGGGTCCTCGTTTAGCTGAGATAGGCTAAACATGAACATAACCACTAATGTAAGACAATTAAAAACACATACACCGAGGCGAAGGTCGGACGGACATTCAAAAGCTATGGCAACTGGTTACAGTCCGTGTGCACTCGCGCACTCGCACACAAGCTACACAGTACGGCCCTAATCTTCGCCATAACGGCCCCCAATAAATTGTAGATTCTTCATCACTATCATATATCATCATCACTATCATCATCATCATCATCATCATCATCACATACCTTCAAAGGTGTGTTGGTCGATGATGAGCAGTGAATGCACCTCCTGTTCCTCCCCACTGTTCAGATCACCCATGTCATCATCATCATCATCATCATCATCACGTACCTTCAAAGGTGTGTTGATCGATGATGAGCAGTGAATGCACCTCCTGTTCCTCCCCACTGTTCAGATCACCCATGTCCACAGGGGAAGAGGGGTTGGGGCCCACAGACTTTGACCCCGAGCAGCTTTGGGCCTGGAAAAATATCTGTTAATAAACTATATGAAAACACCAGAAACGGAGATACAAACTGCTGATACAAACTGATACAAAGAAATAGAAAAGAAAAAATCCCCCAAAACCCAAGTCAAAATAACAGGGAACAGTTGAGAACAGCTTTTAGTCAAGCTTTGGCCCCGGGTAAGGGGTGGTAAGTGGCGTTTAAAGACACACGGACGCACCACGATTAAGTCCCTTGGTTTCTTTCTGGGTAGCTGTGACCCACATACAAATGTCCCCAACTTCAAATTGAGGCTGCTCTTTAAAATGTTTCGGTTTGAATTTGGGGACATTTGTATCGGAGTCAAACCTGGTCAAAACAAGATTTCTTTCCAGCTATAAGAGGGAAAACATGTGAAACCCGTGATTTTGACACGTGATCTGGTGGGTCTTTAAGCTAAAGAACGATAAGTACTAAAGACTTAGAACCTGACCACAAGCTGAAATTCTACGCCTTAGGAAAAGAAGTCTTGAAAAAGTTACAGGGTTCCCAGGGCTTTCAGCTATCCCCAAGTAAGGACCTGTAGGCCTAAGGATAATGTCCATCTTTTAGCCAACGATCTTGAAAGGAACACTTTCCCAGCATTGTGAACAATGTCTAAGCAGATACAAAAACTATGGCTGACACAGATATACGCGTTTTCTCGCAAAACGACACCAGGATAAAGAACGAGATTTCAGTCCAATTTCTCTTGATAACTCACGGTGCATCGTTCGTCTGCTAAGCGGTCAGTTGAAACGGGAAGGTGGGGGAGGGGGGTAAGGTGGAGTAGGTGCTGAGCGATGTTTCTCAAGCGTAAAAGTGCTGCTTCTGCGATCTATTCTGAGTATGGTCTTGCTGCTCAGGGCAGTTTTGGGCAGCTGTCAGGACTTGTAAGGACCTTGAAGTGAATGCAAGCACTTGTAAGGCCTTACTTGGAGATTTCAATTGGTCAAGACTTATAAGGACTGGTAAGGCCCCTATGAACCCAGAGTTATTTTCCTGAGCAGCTACTGGTATAAAAACGTGGACAACTGGAGCGTGGAAGAGCTTGATCACCAGACACGCGACAGCATTTTCAGCTCAAGGGGCCAATGACCTTCATTTTTTAGAACTAGGCCTAGATATCCTAACTACCTATCCACAAGCAAATCTGAGGGTCCCAGGTCCCTCCATTCCAACGCCATTGTGTTGACATAAACGCTATGTAAATATTAATAAATAAATGAATAAACATACATACATAGTCAGTCAGTCTGCCAGGAATAAACAGGCAAACGCCATTGAAAACATTAACCAGCTTAGTTTCACGGCTAGTAAAGAAAACTAACAAAATGAGGCACAGTAACATAACACTCTCAGCACGCCTTGGCTAAAGTCTGTGTCAGACCAATTGACATAGGCTAGAACACCAAGGCTACATCATCATGTTGTTATGCTATGCATAGTTTTGTGGGGATTGTCTTCAGCCATGGCAAGCTCCTAGCATAACATAATCGGCCTCCAAAAAAACCTGAAGACGAAGTGTGGCTGCCCACGTGGCGAGGTAATAAAAAACGGTTATGCACGTAATGTTCTCATCCGTAGCCGATGCATTTATACCATAGTGTTCAAATGCTTCGGCTGTTGGGATGATCCCTGGAGTCTTTTAGCCAGGGTACGTCAACAACACTCTCAGTTGCTGCTAATATTATTAGGGGTGCAGGTGCCAGCAGGTCCCATAACCTGAACGTAGTATTCCTGAAACCCACAAATAACTAAAATGAAAGATAGTGAAACTGTGGTAAACAGCAAAAGCAGGTTGATTTTAAAATTCAAGTACCTGTGTACTGGCACTGGGTCTGATAATGCTAGGCCCTGTTCATTCAGTCATGTTTTTACACACACACACAGACACACATGCACACACACACACAACATACCTGTGTACTAGCACTAGGTCTGATAACGTTGGTCCCAGTCCCTTCAGTCATGTCCAATCTCATGGAGATCACACCGAACGTCTGAGAGGGCTCCTGGTAGGCTATGCGTCTGCACAGGAAATGTACACCAACTTGAAACAGGCAACACTTACAGTTACACAGTACACTTCTTTGGTAGATGAAAACACTACTTGGTTGCACTCTACATGTATATACTTAATCATTCCATCACTCATTTTTGCACTCAATCTACAAACTAAACCCCCCCCCCCCCACAAAAGACACACATGAAGCTTTAGAAAACAGATCCGATTAGTCAAAATCAATTGACA
Organism: Phymorhynchus buccinoides; assembly: GCA_017654935.2. Classification (NCBI taxonomy): domain Eukaryota; kingdom Metazoa; phylum Mollusca; class Gastropoda; order Neogastropoda; family Raphitomidae; genus Phymorhynchus; species Phymorhynchus buccinoides. The sequence goes on from CM065701.1 coordinate 46,556,636, forward strand.
GTTCCTAATAGTAATACTGTCTCCCTCCTTTAAAAAATATTTTGCACACAAAATATGTGCAATACAATTCTATCCAGACCTAAAACTACCATGACCAACAAATAGGAGAATTATCTTTGACATGCACACTCAAAAGTTATAACAAAAACAAAACGTGGGGGTGAGAGAGAGAGAGAGAGAGAGAGACTTAGAGAGAGAGAGAGAGAGAGAGAGAGAGAGAGAGAAGAAATATTGATTGAAAGGAAGGGGGAGGGAGGGGGTACCTTGGCGATTCTCCCAGAGGAATGGTGCGGATGTGCAGTTTCTGAATTTCATCGATGGTTCCAATCATCAGGGTGCTATCGTTGGCCAGGGCAAGGCTGCAAACCAACCACTCCATCAATCATTACAGAGGTCAACCAACAAATAAGAAATATACCTCTTAACTTTTTCACAACTACAATACAAGCAGCGCCCAAGTTTACCGTAGCCAACACGCTGGTAGTATGTTAGCAACAGGCAAAAATGTAATGCATATTTTTACTGTGGCTATTGTGCTGTCGCTGACATCATCATCATCATTACAATTGTTATCATTGGTATTTCGTTTCTTGTTACCATCATCCCTATTTATTATTATTGTTACTTTTCATGTGACCTGTGAGTGCTGTAGATGCATAATTATTGTCCTTATTAATATTGTTGCTTCTTAAAACACAGCTATTATTCTGTGATTGTGTGTGCTCCACTACATTTGTAAAAAATGATTATAAAAAAATAGAAAAATAAAAAACTGTAATGCCCCTGTGAGTGACAGTGATATGGCTGGTTTCAACTCTTTCAATTAAACACAAAATAATGAGTTGTTTTCAAATTTTATATTGCTTAAAAGATTAAAGATAAATCTAAAACCACTGTGCCAAAAATAAAGTCACTACGATCTCCAAATTTTTAAAGAGAATTTCTTGAAAAGGGCCCAAAATCGAATGCCGGGGGGAGAGGGGGGGACAGAAAAACCAAATGTCTATCCTGCAGCTGCAATGCCAATTCTTTCGCCTGAACAACATTCTTCAAACATCAATTTTTCTACGACATAAAACTCAAAACCATTCCAAACCTGTTCCCTATTGGCCACTGCAAAGAACACCTTTTGCAAGAGTGAATGCCCTTGGTGGGTGGGGGAAGATGGTTGAGTACTGACCAAATAAGGGCATATCTCTTGCCAATAACCCTATTTGAGGCCACATAATGGCTGCCTTTTGCAAGAGTGAATGCCCTTTTGGACACTGATCAACAAGGGCTTAACACTTGCCATCAAGGGCGTTAATAACCCTACTTGCAGTGGCCAATAAAGAAAGCTTAGCCACGCCTCACAGGCACAAAATCTAAACTGTTTCCAAAAGCATAGCCAGTGTCTGGCAAAAGTGCAGTTTCGCTACCCCTCAGCCAAATTTCTCATTGAAATGCTTCACTGGAGAAGAAAATGTTGCCTTAAGGACCTGCTACACTGCATACGGTGTAGAGTGGCACAGTGGTATCGCGTTCGCTTCGTGTCAAGTAAACCCGAGTTCGAACCTGGGTACAGGGGATTTTTTCCTCTCATTCTGCACTAGGCCTTAACGGTCTGAACGTGGAGTTTTTCGGATGAGACGATAAACCGAGGTCCCGTGTGCCCATGCACTTAGCATAGTGATACGTTAAACCCAGTGGCAACGAAAAAGTTGTCATTTGGTCAAAATGTACCCCCCCCCCCCCCCCCCCCCCCCCTCATCAGTGACAAAAATCGCATGCAAATTTTTTTTTTTTTTAAATGCCCTCTGGCTGCGACGCGCTCTCCAGGTGGGAGCAACCCGAATTTCACAGAGACGCCTCTGTGACTATAAAGTACCTACTACCCTAATACCTAATACCATACGATTCTGTGCCAATGTGATGCGATTGTGACGATGTGAGTCATGATTCACGTGAAATGCATGCATTGGGGCTACTTGAGTATATAGAACGTAAGTAGCAGAATTACTTTTTACACAGAAGTTTTTCAAGTGAATCATGAGCCGCATCGTCACAATCGCATCACACTGACACAGAATCGTGTGTAGTGCATCAGGCCCTGGGATAGAGTTAGAACAGATTAGGGTGATCTACATGAAACTGAAACAACGGGACTGGGCTGGATTGAAAGCCGAGAACATGAGGAGGGAGAAATACTGCGCTGTTTTTTCTTTCTTGTAACCGTCCTGTCAGGGTATCCCATGGAGTTGAGGGGACACCAGTGCTTGACCTCTCTCAGGTTAGAGAAGACCAGCTTATTGTTCATACATATCGCTGTGTGAAAACAATTGCTCAACTTTGATGTGTCAGACTTACTAATTGATCAAGACAAGCTGCATCAACTAACAAAGCTGTAGACTTACTAATTGATCAAGACAAGCTGCATCAACTTAACAAAGCTGTAAACTTACTAATTGATCAAGACAAGCTGCATCAACTTAACAAAGCTGTAGACTTACTAATTGATCAAGACAAGCTGCATCAACTAACAAAGCTGTAGACTTACTAATTGATCAAGACAAGCTGCATCAACTTAACAAAGCTGTAAACTTACTAATTGATCAAGACAAGCTGCATCAACTTAACAAAGCTGTAGACTTACTAATTGATCAAGACAAGCTGCATCAACTAACAAAGCTGTAGACTTACTAATTGATCAAGACAAGCTGCATCAACTTAACAAAGCTGTAAACTTACTAATTGATCAAGACAAGCTGCATCAACTTAACAAAGCTGTAGACTTACTAATTGATCAAGACAAGCTGCATCAACTAACAAAGCTGTAGACTTACTAATTGATCAAGACAAGCTGCATCAACTAACAAAGCTGTAAAACAACAATTTGCAAAGATAAAACACCAATGGTGACACTAAATTATAAAAAAATGACGTCATTTGACCTGAAATGACCGAAATATTGAGTTTTTAATTCGTCAGGTGAAGTGACGTCTATCGACTTGCGCCTCCATGTTTTCTGCACGGCGATATGTATATCATTTGGCCCCCCCCCCCTTTCCCTTCCCTCCAGACACAGACCTGTCTGGGTATCCCATGGAGTTGAGGGGACACATGTGGTTGACCTCCCTGAGGTTGACGTTGGAGAAGACCAGCTTGTGGTTGGAGGAGTAGATGACTGTGGGCCGGTCGCTGCAGGCAAACACGTTGGTCGTGGACATGGAGCGGAACGGGCGAAGCACCGTGGGCTGGGTGCCCAGGGTCACTTTCTTCTTGTTGGTCAGCGTGCCTGTGTGGACAATACAGGACATTTGTAGTGGACATGAAGTGGATGGACGAAGCACCGCGGGCTGGGTGCCCAGGGTCACTTTCTTCTTGTTGGTCAGCGTGCCTGGACAGCACAGGGCAGTTTTATATCAGTCTTAACAGTCACTAGGAGTAGACAAAACAGAGAACACAGTCACTGAAAGCAAATAGTGCAGCCCTTCATGTCTGGTGACGATGATTGTTATGATGATGATGATGATGATGAAGATGATGATGATGATGATGATGCTAATTACCAGTCACATGGTCCAGGTTGAAGTAGAATAGAGATCCGTCACCCAGAGCCACCAGTAAATAGTGCAGCCCTTCGAAAGTCGACATCATTATTACATGTCTGATGATGATGATGATGATGATGATAATTACCAGTCACATGGTCCGGGTTGAAGTAGAATAGAGATCCGTCACCCAGAGCCACCAGTAAATAGTACAGCCCTTCGAAAGTGGCCATCATTATTACATGGATGATGATGATGATGATGATGATGATGATGATGATGATGATGAAGTTAACAATGATGATGATAATTACCAGTCACATGATCCAGGTTGAAGTAGAATAGAGAACCGTCACCCAGAGCCACCAGTAAATAGTGCAGCCCTTCGAAAGTGGCCATCAGAGTGGAGCGCGGGATGATCTCTGCAAAGACAACACAGCACATTATGGTCAACGGTGAAATCTATGATGAAAAAACAACAAAAATATACACACATGTAGCAGAATAGCCCTAAACGACAGAGAAGACAATCAGCCATGCATTAAAACGATCTTCAGTTTCAAGGTAAAATGCTGACTGAAATCCCAATGCCCTCTCAATCCAAGACACACAAATAAGCAGTGAGTTCTGTTCTTGCGCACGTGAAACAGTAATCCAAATTCAGTTATCAAATAAAATGTGGGCCACGTTCAGACACGGCTTTAAACTACTGTGGGAGCGTTCAGACACTGCGTTACACACACACATATACAAAGAAAAACACTATGACCTATCCAACACATTACTATACAGTCTAGAATGAAATGTGTCAGAAAGAGCCAAGAATAAAGACCTAACCACATAAACTAGTGATTGCAACAACTGATATAAATGCTGGTACTCCAAAGACGGGTGTAGAGGCACAGACTGGACAACGTTGGAAACATAAGAAGCTGTGTACAGGCATGTTGTAACCTGTAGGACAACTCTATCTCTTTCAGTTTGCAACTGTTCTCTAAACACAACTACAGCAGGTAAAGCAAAACAAGAGGGTGGAGCTGGGGAGACAAAGTTGAGAAACGACTAAATATTTATCAAATTGCCTTTTCCTCTTTTTCTTTCACAGAACTACGATTGACAAAAGGACATGTACAAGCTGGGACAATTTAAAAAAAACCTAAAATGACCAAATCATAATAGTAAAGCATGACAGTGTGCAGACTCAAAAACAAAGGCTGTGCTATATGTGCAGAGGTATCAGTCCACGACATAACTGCCTGCATCTATTTTGTTATATTCCCATCTATCAATGTTGTTGCTTACATACCCTGGCTAAAAGACTCCAGGGATCATTCCAACAGCCGAAGCGCTTGAATATTATGATACAAATGCATCAGCTAGGGATGAGAACATTACGCATGTAACCGTTTTTGATTACCCCGCCACGTGGCCAGCCACACTCCGTCTTCGGGGGATTTTGGAGACTGGTGATGTTATGCTAGGAGCTTGTCATGGCTAGAGACAATCCCCGCATAACTATGCAGAGCATAACAACATTGTGATGTAGCCTTGGTGTTCTAGCCTACGTCAATTGGTCTGACATAGCCTTAAAATACATAGCATAACATTTTGATGAAGCCTTGGTGTTCTAGCCTATGTCAATTGGTCTGACATAGACTTGAAATGCATAGCATAACATTTATGATGTAGCCTTGGTGTTCTAGCCTGTCAACTGGTCCTACATAGCCTTAAAATGCATAGCATAACATTTTGATGTAGCCTTGGTGTTCTAGCCTATGTCAATTGGTCGGACAATGACATAGCCTTAAAATGCATAGCATAACATTTTGATGTAGCCTTGGTGTTCTAGCCTATGTCAATTGGTCTGACACAGCCTTAGTCTTTCGGATGAGACGATAAACCAAGGTCCTGTGTGCCCATGCACTTAGCACACGTTAATCCCAGTGGCAACGAAAAAGTTGTCATTTGGTCAAAATTTACCCCCCCTCCCTTCCTCATCAGTCACACAAAAATCGCAAGCAAAAAAACAACAAAAATTTGGTGGCACACCTCTGGCTGCGACGCGCTCTCTAGGTGGAAGCAACTCGAATTTCACAGAGACGCCTCTGTGACTATAAAGTACATAATACCTAATAATAATACCTAATACCTAATAAGTCAAGGCGAATCTATCAATGTAAACTGTGTCTCACCTCCCCCCAGCATGGCGGTGTGCAGGCTCTCAAAGGTGGGCAGACGCAGGATGCGGGCAGAGATGTCCGTCCACAGACCCACCGCCATCAGCTCTGCACGCGTCTCCCCTTCCTTCAGGGGGGAGATGTCAAGACAGGCTACCTCGTGGTCCATGGTCGTTTGCCTGCAGTCAACATTAATATCATCATCATCATCCTTCAGGGGGGAGATGTCAAGACAGGCTACCTCGTGGTCCATGGTTGTTTGTCTGCAGTCAACATTAATATCATCATCACTGTCATCATCATCATCATCATCATCATCATCATCGTCATTGTCACGTCTCCCCTTCCTTCAGGGGGGAGATGTCAAGACAGGCTACCTCGTGGTCCAAGGTCGTTTGTCTGCAGTTAACATTAATATCATCATCACTGTCATCATCATCATCATCATTGTTATCATCGTTGTTGTCACGTCTCCCCTTCCTGCAGTGGGGAGATGTCGAGACAGGCTACCTCGTGGTCCATGGTCGTTTGTCTGCAATCAACATCACTTAATACTATCATTATTGTCATGATCATCATCGTCATCACTATCATCATTGTCATAATTATCATCATCATCCTTGTCAACATCATCATCATTGTTGTCGTTACCATCATTATCATCATCGTGATCATCATCATTGCTGTCATCATTGTCACATGTTAGTACAATGACAGCCCTAATACATCCAGAACCCTGGTAGATGGAAAGACAGAGACAACATAACTTTCATCAATGTAATCATCATCATCATCATCATCGTGATCATCATCATTGCTGTCATCATTGTCACATGTTAGTACAATGACAGCCCTAATACATCCAGAACCCTGGTAGATGGAAAGACAGAGACAACATAATTTTCATCAATGTAATCATCATCATCGTGATCATCATCATTGCTGTCATCATTGTCACATGTTAGTACAATGACAGCCCTAATACATCCAGAACCCTGGTAGATGGAAAGACAGAGACAACATAACTTTCATCAATGTAATCATCATCATCATCATGATCATCATCATTGCTGTCATCATTGTCACATGTTAGTACAATGACAGCCCTAATACATCCAGAACCCTGGTAGATGGAAAGACAGAGACAACATAACTTTCATCAATGTAATCATCATCATCATCATCATCATGATCATCATCATTGCTGTCATCATTGTCACATGTTAGTACAATGACAGCCCTAATACATCCAGAACCCTGGTAGATGGAAAGACAGAGACAACATAACTTTCATCAATGTAATCATCATCATCATCATATCGTGATCATCATCATTGCTGTCATCATTGTCACATGTTAGTGCAATGACAGCCCTAATACATCCAGAACCCTGGTAGATGGAAAGACAGAGACAACATAACTTGAATTTTCATCAATGTAATCATCATCATCATCATCATCATTGTTGTTGTTACCATCATTATCATCATCGTGATCATCATCATTGCTGTCATCATTGTCACATGTTAGTGCAATGACAGCCCTAATACATCCAGAACCCTGGTAGATGGAAAGACAGAGACAACATAACTTGAATTTTCATCAATGTAATCATCATCATCATCATCATCATCGTTGTCAGCACTGTGAGAGCCCTGAGATGACCTTAGTACTTAAATAATAGTAGACTAAGTAGTCCAAAAGACTATCATCTACCTGACTTGAGTTATCATTGTAATCATCATCATCATTGTCAGATATTAACGCAGTGATAGCCCTGAGATGACCTTTGTAGTCCGAAAGACTATCATCTACCTGACTTGACTTATCATTATAATCATCATCATCAAGCCTCCCAATGGCAAAGAAAAAAACTTAATCTAAACATAACCCTCAACCTAGATTTGTAAAAAGACCTAACTAACCCTGATTTTAAAGACCTTTATATATTATATTTAAAGGAGACAGACAGCCTCTTGTTGCTGAAAAATCGTTTCAAATCGGCTTTCAGGGGAAAATATGCTTTTAGTTTTATTGACTACTGTAGTTTGAAGAATACGGTTCTCTCACCTTTTTTTGCTACATCTTTTTCGTCTCCAAGTCACCCGAAGCCGCAATTGACAGAATTTGATATTTGAAGTGCGGGCTTTGATGTCTTCTCGCTCGTCGGAATGTATTTGAGAAAATGTTAAGACTTGTGACGATGTTACTTGTGACATAGAAGATAAAACCTCCGACATCATCTGAAGAATCAGTCTGACCCTCGTTCTTCTGGTTCTCAGAGTTTTTGTGATTGTTGGAGTTCAGTCTTTTGACTTTTGCAGCCATTTTTAAGTATACAGTCTTGCGGAGGAACTCAATGAAAGGTGCAGTTTGAGACATGCATTTGCAGTTCATGCGCCCGACATGAGCGCATTGTCATTGTCATCATGGATTGCACTGCAAGGCCTGTGTCGTCATTTCCTAGTTCGACTCAGTTCAAAGTCTCATTTAGCAGACACATCATTTTCAATTTCTGAGCATTGTTTTATTTCAAAAACAAAATAGAAATCCAGAAAATTCGCCCTTTCACTGCATTTATGTATCTAAACAACGCAATCCAAGCCAAGTGTATCTGAAAATGTCTACAACTGCATGTCTCTGCTCTTCTAGCAGCATGGGCGAATACATTCGCCAGGCACGTCACACTTCACTCTGACCAAAGGCAGCTTGACATTCACTGCCAAAGGCCCCGCCGTGTGTCTCTGCTCTTCTAGCAGCATGGGTGAATGTACATGGGCGAATACATTCGCCAGGCACACCACACTTCACTCTGACCAAAGGCAGCTTGACATTCACTGCCAAAGGCCCCGCCGTGTGTCTCTGCTCTTCTAGCAGCATGGGTGAATGTACATGGGCGAATACATTCGCCAGGCACGCCACACTTCACTCTGACCAAAGGCAGCTTGACATTCACTGCCAAAGGCCCCGCCGTGTGTCTCTGCTCTTCTAGCAGCATGGGTGAATGTACATGGGCGAATACATTCGCCAGGCACACCACACTTCACTCTGACCAAAGGCAGCTTGACATTCACTGCCAAAGGCCCCGCCGTGTGTCTCTGCTCTTCTAGCAGCATGGGTGAATGTACATGGGCGACTACATTCGCCAGGCACACCACACTTCACTCTGACTCTGACCAAAGGCAGCTTGACATTCACTGCCAAAGGCCCCGCCGTGTGTCTCTGCTCTTCTAGCAGCATGGGTGAATGTACATGGGCGACTACATTCGCCAGGCACACCACACTTCACTCTGACCAAAGGCAGCTTGACATTCACTGCCAAAGGCCCCGCCGTGTGCTTGTCTACTTTCAGAGCTTGTGTCAGCCATTTTTCAGTAAAAGCAATGCATGCACACTCGAAAAAATAGTTCCTCCTCTCTTGTCGGCTGAGGTGCAACGAACAACCAAGAACGTCACAAAATACATGGCGCTAGAAGAGTTAAACACTCCCTTAAACCTAAACTTATATTCCCCCTTAACCATTCATTTAAAGACCACCCTCACATTTGCTTTAAAAAAATATTTCATCTTTGCATAGGCATTGTCTATCTCCCCCATTGGGAGAAAAAGTAAATCAGTACATTATCTTCTTTAGAGAACACAGAACAAATCGTAATGTTAAAGTTTGTTTCTTAGGTTCACAAACACATACATTGGACACAAAAAAAGTTTCATTAAAGCAAACTATATATATACATATACATAAGAGGAAAGTTTAATGGTGTGTTTGTTTTTTCTTCTACAATTTTTGATCGTTCATAAATTAAAGGTGATTTCCATCTACACTTAAAGACCCTCCTGATCCAAATTTAAAGACCCCACACACCCTGCATGTTTAATGGTTCCGGGTGACAGCTCGAAGTAGTGGAGCTCTGATCCGGCAGCAATGGCGGCCTGGCTGGAGTTACAGCTGGCCAGGGAGATGTTCTTGCCCGCTGGGTGTGACCACTCACACAGCAGACCTCCCCCCGATAGGCTGACCAGGCGAACTGACCGCTGTGTGATCTGGACAACGGAGAAATGAAGGCAGCAAATTATATCAATTGCTTCAAATCCAGCACACACACAAAAAGAAGATTGCAGCAAAGCTTACACTAGTTACAGGTTGAATGGAAACTGTGACATGCAACTGAAACCAAACTATTGCAGCAAAGCTTACACTAGTTACAGGTTGAATGGAAACTGTGACATGCAACTGAAACCAAACTATTGCAGCAAAGCTTACACTAGTTACAGGTTGAATGGAAACTGTGACATGCAACTGAAACCAAACTATTGCAGCAAATGCTTACAAAACTAGGATCCAGTGACACTAGTGACAGTGTAAACCTCTACCATGGTTACGAATCAAGCCACTGCTTTTGAGGGATATGAATCAAAGCCTCACTGTTGACTTGTCAAATCAGGCAATACCTTGATGCCTTTTAGCCCAGATCTTTTAGCAAACTGTTCACTTGAGAAGGTGCATGGTTCATAGAATCCCATCAGTAATGCACTCTCCCTATGCGGGTAGACTGAACTTCACCAGGAGCTATCAACTGTTACCTGGGGGGGAGGTGTCTTTCATACAAATAGTTCCCCCACTTTCTGAACTTCTGCGCTTGTAACTTCCTCTAATCTGTCACTCTCTTTGACTCTGCCTTTTCACTTTGCTTACTGTTATCTACTCAGACCTGCCAACCCCCTAACAGACCAAAGAGGAATATTTGTAGCAGCAAAGAGGAATTTTGGTGAGCTAAGAGGAATTTTGGTGAGCTAAGAGGAATTTTGACGCAGCATCTTACCATTCGAGCGCAAACATCATTTGAAGCAATCACTTTTTAATCGCTGTGAACTTATCTTGTTTCAAACATGTCTTGTCTGGAAGTGTCACAACCATTCTTACACAATAGGAAGCTTTTGGTTTGTTCCTCTGTGCTTTTTATTTGGGCAGACCTAGACGGTTTGGTGCCATAGCTGACTTAATAATGAGACTTGGAAGGAAGATAATGAATCAATTCAAGTTCGTCTTTGTCCTCATTTCCTTCCGTTGTCTTGAAAAAGTTGGTGAGAGTGGAAGAAGAAGCCTGGGAGTTTACAGCTTCGATATGACGCTGAGAGGCAATGTGGCGTTTGATGTCTTGATACCATCCATGGGAGACTTTAAAGTCAAGCGAGCACATCGTACATTGAGTGTGACGCACAATTTCTTGATCTCTCAATGCACAGACACTTTTCCAAGTATTCTTGACGGAAATGTTGATCTATTATATTCCCCCTTAACCATTCATTTAAAGACCACCCTCACACTTGCTTTAAAAAAATCTGTCACCATAAATTCAAGGTGATTTCCATCTACAATCTCGCTGCTTACTTCTTCAGCTAGTAAGCAGCGAGATTGTCACGCACATCGACGTATTGACGGAAGTGGGCGGCCGAAAATGCTTATATAGACTGCAAAGTCGGTTATATGCACGGAAGCTGTGCCGCTCTGTATATAAGGTTTGTGTCACCTAAAAATTATAAATAAATTTAAAAAGCGGCATTTTATGGACTTGAGCGGAAGGGAGGAAGAAAGTCCGCTCCAAGTGGAAAGGTTGGCGGGTCTGTCTACTACCTTTCTGCTTGTTCCATTCTCTTGCTTTTGTTCTAGAAAGTCTTACAAATATTTTTATCTCCAGCCGAAGACGGACATGCTGGGCCTATTTCTTAGGTGCATAACGGCAGCATAACGCATCTGCGCTTATATGAGCATAACCATCTGAGCGATCGACGAAGAAGGAATAACCTGTAACCTAACCTGTAACAACTAATTGACCTCGACATTTGTACAAACATTTGGCTGTCCCTTTTGTTACTGTTATCATAATTACCTGTCCTCCGATGTCGGAATGTGGCTGCCCACGTGGCGGGGTAATCAAAAACGGTCACACACCTAATGTTCTCATCCCTAGCTGGTGCATTTGTACCGTAGTGTTCAAGTGTTTCAACTGTTGGGATGATCCCTGGATTCTTTTAGCCAGGGTACAACAACAAACTGTCTTTTTTAAGGCGATACTTTTTTTCCCCAGACATGACCAATAAAATAGTATGAAAAAGAACAAAATCTGAATTTCTTGTGAAATTAGGGGAGTGCGCCTTAAGTTATAGTCCGAAACATATGGTAATTACCTGTAGCATTTGGTCGACGGTGATGTTGGTGCAGACAAAGGTCTGGTTGTCTCCGTCAAAACCTGGAAGCTCCGTTTCCTCCACCTCCTCTCCGCTCAGCATCAGAACTCTAGACACAGATACGCACACAGAACTCTAGACACAGATATGCACACGTACAAACACACATAAAACATGAGCATGAAGACAGAAAGTATCTCTCTCTCTCACAAATACAAATATGAATACACAGAAACAAAACCTTACAGCTTAATTCTCCATAAGTTTTCTACACTGAGCATCTGATAATTCAGACAACACACACATACGTGTCCCCATCTCCCCTTTTCACATACACAAATAATGAGATATGACTCCACACACACACACAAAGCATTATACACTCATTCATTTGGAAAATCAACAGATCAAATGAACCATCCATCACCTAATCTTTCTTTGACACATAACTGTTATATTTTTCATCATTTATGCAATTTTGCTGGGCCTAGCTATTTCTTAGTTAGGTGCATAACTGCAGCATGATGCATCTGCATTCATAATTAACAGGAAACTGTCTGAGCGATCGAAAAAGAAGAACTACTTTCACCCATGCTTTTCTTTTGTTCATTCTTTTAAAAAAACCCTGATCTGCCTCTCTATTCTATACACTTCATCAAGCCATCACACACATACACACACACAGTGACATACACACAGTGACACACACACACACAATGACATATACACAGTGACACACACAGTGACATATACACAGTGACACACACACACACACACAAATGACATATACAGTGACACACACACACAATGACATATACAGTGACACACACACACGACATATACAGTGACACACACACAGAGACACACACAATGACACACACACAGTGACACACACACACTGTCTGAACGCGCGCACACACACACTGTTCCCCTTTAGTGGGAGGATGTTACACTGAAGAGCAGCACCCCCACTGACCTGGACTGGCCCACAAAGGACAACACCAGCAGGTTGTCAAACTTCTCAGAATTCATCTTCAACGGCCACAGCCCTGAAAACACAAACAAACAAATCATATTAACTCATTCAAGTCGTTCCGGCCATATATGCCCGGAATTAATAGATAACTGTCAATTTGATGCATTTGCTTCAAGGGAGGTAAATCTGTGTGCAATCCATACCTTCGTCATTTCTAAACTCGCTTCGCTCCCTTAGACCACAATTTTGCCTTTGACTTTGCTTTTGTAGTGGTTTGTTGTGGGGAAACGAATCGGTGTAGTTTTTCTGTATAAAGTCTATATATAAAAACATGTCTGATCTACTATTTCCCTACGTCTAAACATGAAGTAAAAACCTGTAATCTTTTTCATTTCTCCTTTTGTTTATGTATGTTTTTGTTGTGTGTATGGCTGCAGTGATTTGTGAGTTATTTGAATAATTCAAAATTGGTGCGATGCGAATGAGATAACGTGCCTCTTCCTCTCTGTTTTTTTGTTTGAACAACAATCCATGTACCGTATTTTTCGGACTATAAGGCGATACTTTTCCCCCAGACTGAGAGCCCTTATGACTACTAAAATAGTAAGAAAATATAATAACAGAATCTGAATGTTGTGTAAAATTTTGGGCGTGCGCCTATAATCAGGTGCGCCTTATAGTCAGAAAAATATGGTAGAAGAAAAGAGGCTGAGGTGATGACCGACCTTTGATGCCGGGCAGGTCGATGTTGGCATGCTCATGGATGCCGATGCCGTTGCGGATGATCCTCAGGGACCCTTCCTTGTAGGCCCCCGAACACGTCACCAGCTGAAAAGACGACTACAGTGGAACCTCCCTTATAAGACTGCCTCCCACATAAGACCTATTTCTCTGAGACATCGCCCTTCTTTGTCAGTATTAAAATTGCCTCCCTTATAAGACCTCCGATTATAAGACTCCAAGACCTACTTCTCATTTTTGATGATTTTTCCAGGTCTTATAAGGGTGGTTCCACTGTACCACACATTGTCATTTGAAGACTTACAGTACCATCAACACTGCTGTGAGAGAAAAACTCAAACGACGAATGAAAGATGAAAGATAGATCAATGAAAACAAAAATGGAAGAAAATCTGTCATTAACTCTTTAGCTGCTGAAGTCGCACTTTTGCACCACACTGATGCAACACCAATGTCACTAAAAGGCAGGGCATGTCACTAAAAGGCAGGGCATTAGGATCATTAACTCTTTAGCTGCTGATGTCGCACTTTTGCACCACACTGATGCAACACCAATGTCACTAAAAGGCAGGGCATTAGGATCATTAACCCTTTAGCTGCTGATGTCGCACTTTTGCACCACACTGATGCAACACCAATGTCACTAAAAGGCAGGGCATGTCACTAAAAGGCAGGGCATTAGGATCATTAACTCTTTAGCTGCTGAAGTCGCACTTTTGCACCACACTGATGCAACACCAATGTCACTAAAAGGCAGGGCATTAGGATCATTAACCCTTTAGCTGCTGATGTCGCACTTTTGCACCACACTGATGCAACACCAATGTCACTAAAAGGCAGGGCATGTCACTAAAAGGCAGGGCATTAGGATCATTAACTCTTTAGCTGCTGATGTCGCACTTTTGCACCACACTGATGCAACACCAATGTCACTAAAAGGCAGGGCATTAGGATCATTAACTCTTTAGCTGCTGATGTCGCACTTTTGCACCACACTGATGCAACACCAATGTCACTAAAAGGCAGGGCATTAGGATCATTAACTCTTTAGCTGCTGATGTCGCACTTTTGCACCACACTGATGCAACACCAATGTCACTAAAAGGCAGGGCATTAGGATCATTAACTCTTTAGCTGCTGATGTCGCACTTTTGCACCACACTGATGCAACACCAATGTCACTAAAAGGCAGGGCATTAGGATCATTAACTCTTTAGCTGCTGAAGTCGCACTTTTGCACCACACTGATGCAACACCAATGTCACTAAAAGGCAGGGCATTAGGATCATTAACCCTTTAGCTGCTGATGTCGCACTTTTGCACCACACTGATGCAACACCAATGTCACTAAAAGGCAGGGCATTAGGATCATTAACTCTTTAGCTGCTGAAGTCGCACTTTTGCACCACACTGATGCAACACCAATGTCACTAAAAGGCAGGGCATTAGGATCATTAACTCTTTAGCTGCTGAAGTCGCACTTTTGCACCACACTGATGCAACACCAATGTCACTAAAAGGCAGGGCATGTCACTAAAAGGCAGGGCATTAGGATCATTAACTCTTTAGCTGCTGATGTCGCACTTTTGCACCACACTGATGCAACACCAATGTCACTAAAAGGCAGGGCATGTCACTAAAAGGCAGGGCATTAGGATCATTAACTCTTTAGCTGCTGATGTCGCACTTTTGCACCACACTGATGCAACACCAATGTCACTAAAAGGCAGGGCATTAGGATCATTAACCCTTTAGCTGCTGATGTCGCACTTTTGCACCACACTGATGCAACACCAATGTCACTAAAAGGCAGGGCATTAGGATCATTAACCCTTTAGCTGCTGATGTCGCACTTTTGCACCACACTGATGCAACACCAATGTCACTAAAAGGCAGGGCATTAGGATCATTAACTCTTTAGCTGCTGAAGTCGCACTTTTGCACCACACTGATGCAACACCAATGTCACTAAAAGGCAGGGCATTAGGATCATTAACTCTTTAGCTGCTGAAGTCGCACTTTTGCACCACACTGATGCAACACCAATATCACTAAAAGGCAGGGCATGTCACTAAAAGGCAGGGCATGTCACTAAAAGGCAGGGCATGTCACTAAAAGGCAGGGCATGTCACTAAAAGGCAGGGCATGTCACTAAAAGGCAGGGCATGTCACTAAAAGGCAGGGCATGTCACTAAAAGGCAGGGCATTAGGATCTTTAATCCAATGAGGCGTCATACTACTCCTTGCCCACACGAAAGGGAGATAATTTTAGGCCCAAACTGCTGATGCCCCCTGGTGATGAGTCAGGAGCAGATAATTTTCTGTGTGTACATACTACTAGTTCCTGACAGGCAAGAGCGATAACCTTAAGTAGGGGCATTCGCATCTCAGGGCACGAGACAGGGGCAGAGGATTTTCGGTATAAAGCCTCATTATGTTCACAATTTTGGACAACAAGAATTGGCCTTACTTGATGCAAATATGAAATAGTGAGGCTAAGAGAGAGGATATGGTGAAATGAATCAGGGGAAGGAACTTCTCATAATTAACTCCCTTTTATGAGTTACTTATTTGCTAGGCGAATGGGTGTCATAAATAACTTTGGTAAAAGGGAGTTAAATACGAGAAGTTTCTTTCCCTGATTCATTTAACTTATTTGATGTGTCATAAGGATTCACAGAACTGCAGACACCAACCCTTCTTTACCCAGATACTGTATTTTTCTGGCTATAAGGCGCACCTTTGTATAATTTTACTCAAATTTCAGATTTTGTTTTTATATTTTCTTACTATTTCATCAGTCATATTATAAGGCACAGGGGTCTGAGTCTTGGAAAAGTATCGCCTTATAGTCCGAAAAATACGGTAGGTTCGACAGAATTTGTTGGCTAAAATATGGCTGGCAGTGAAAGGGGTTCAGGAGCAGTTTTCCAGCTTTTCGTATCCCCTTAAATCTACAGAAGTGCAAGATCAAGGTCACAAAACCTGAAATTTGATGCCCTGAACCCCCAAAACCTGAAATGAAAAATTGTGACAACTAAAAACCTGAAGCTGAACTTCACAAAACCTAACGGAAAAATCATCAAAAAGCAACTTTTGTTGAGAGGGGGGAAGGTGGGGTGGGTGTGAAGTAATACTTTTTTTTTACTTCAAAACTTCCCAAGCTTTGGGAGGAAAGGTCTCCATGACTCAACACACCTCCTCCTCTCTCCCATCTACACCCCACCTCCACCCTACTCACACACCTGTCTTCACTCCTAAAAACACCGCATACGATTCGACCCCAATGCGATCTGATTGCGACGATGTTTGTGAGTCGCGATTCGCGCGAAATACTTCCGTCCAAAAACAGTTGTATTTTTGCTCACTATACTCACGTAGACCCCAATACACGAATCCAATAAAATGTCCGATACAGAAATACAGATATTTCATCAGATTCGTGTACGGGGGACTACGAATACAGTAAACATAACTACCGTACTTTTCGGACTATAAGGCGATATTTTCCCATCCAATTTCGACCTGTGTGCCTAATAAACAAGGGGATCCTATTAGTGAACAAAATCGTGAAAAGAGAGGCAACGATTGCCGTACTCAGTACAGTCTACTGTGAGTCACAACATCGAAAGTGGTCACGAGTCGCGAATACTCACGTTAAAATGCTTCAAAATCCCTATTATCATCCGAGATACTGTCCAACAGATGCCATAACCCTTCATTGGATGCAAAAAGCATCGTTGCAGAGCTTAAAATGCCATAATTCTACCAGTTTTCGAGAAGAAAATTCCAAACACAACAACCAGAAGTCGCAAAAACGGAAGTCTGATTATTTGAGAAGGGAGACAACTCTCGTTTATGACAGCAGTAATGGCGGTCGGTAAGCATTTACAGGACGTGCATGGGCTTCAAATTTTGACTTTCTTTTGTGAGGTGTGCATCACCTAACGAGGGTGCTTTTTACTTTCATTTTTTCAGATTTTGTTTGCCCTATTCGCCTTATACACATCAGTGCCTAACGATCCGAAAAATACGGTAGTGGGATTTCATCAGATTCATGTGGTCAGTAGAATTGAATGAGAATCATACCTCTCCGATTGTGGACCACACACACACACATGTCCACAATAGGGCCCAGGCTGACAAACGTCTCCCATGACCTAACACCCTCCCCACTTCTCTCCCCCCCTCCACTTTCTGATAGTAGTTACCTGCCCCTGCCCCTGCCTCTCCAGGTCCACCACACACATGTCCACAATAGGGCCCAGGCTGACAAACGTCTCCCATGACCTAACACCCTCCCCACTTCTCTCCCCCCCTCCACTTTCTGATAGTAGTTACCTGCCCCTGTCCCTGCCTCTCCAGGTCCACAACACACATGTCCACAATAGGGCCCAGGTTCACAAAGGTTTCCATGACCTGCACGAAACTCCCGTTCTCATCCGGATCCTGGTTCAGCTGAAAAACAAAACCCAGCAAACAATGCACACAGTTTATTACGATAATAATGGCAGTAACACACACAAGCACATATGCATGTATGCACAAACACATACATAAATGCGCACACACACACACAAATATACATGTACACCCATGCAAGCACACACAACACACATTATGTGAACATGTGCATTCACACACACAAACTTGATTACAATGTCGACAGTTTACTTTATATTTTATTCTTGTATCCAAAAATAACCATCATTGACTCCACACCAATTGATGGGTTCTTCTTTGGGTGACAACTGAGCTCCTCACCGAGTTTCAGTGAGCATCTGTCTCCTGAATAACTATTGAAAATACTGCTACTAGTCCTAATAGACAAGCATAAGAATAGAAAAAGATATTGAAAATACTGCTACTAGTCCTATAATAGACAAGCATAAGAATAGGGAAAGATATTGAAAATACTGCTACTAGTCCTATAATAGACAAGCATAAGAATAGGGAAAGATATTGAAAATACTGCTACTAGTCCTATAATAGACAAGCATAAGAATAGGGAAAGATATTGAAAATACTGCTACTAGTCCAAATAGACAAGCATAAGAATAGGGAAAGATATTGAAATTGAATCACAACTTTTGAGTATTTGGCACTTTATAGTCACAGAGGCGTCTCTGTAAAATTTGGGTTGCTCCCACCTGGAGGACGCATTGCAGCCAGAGGTGCGCCACCCTTTTTTTTTTTTTTGCATGCGATTTTTGTGTGACGGATGAGGAAGGAAAGGGGGGGTGGGGGGTAAATTTTCACCAAATTTGATAACTTTTTTGTTACCACAGGGTTTAATGTATGCTAAGTGCATGGGCACACAGGACCTTGGTTTTATCGTCTCATCCGAAAGACTCCAAATTCAGACCGTAAGGCCTAGTGCAGAGTGAGAGGAAATAATACCCTGTACCCAGGTTCAAACTCAGGTCTATAGCATACGAGGCGAATGGGTACCTCTGTGCCACTCTTTCGAACATTGCTAATGGTCAAAATACATGTGCACATTTTCACTCTTTCCCCATGGCAAGCTAGCTAATGCATCGTTACTAGCATATGACTGTATTGTCATGGGAAAAGTGTGAAAAATAACAATATGTATTTCGACCATGACACACGTGAAAAATACAATATGTATTTCGACCATGACACATAGACGGACAAAATAAATCATCTTGTAACTTTGCAAATAATTTAGAAAAAAACAACCAACACAAGAACAGATAGACAGACAGACAATTCACAAAGGACATTCCATGCACCCTTGAAATAGGAACACCTGAAGGTGCTGAGATGCACCAGCCACGCCCGTCCTATCAACACGAGAGCAGCCCCGCCCCAGCCTTGGAAGTCTGTGTTGTGTTACTGGGGAGCAGGCACACACGGGACATTCCATTAAGTATACAAGGCACATAGCTACTCGGACCATCGGATACGATACAAAGGAGTCCTTGCGAAATGTCCCCATGGGTGTACCAGTCCATTTTTCATGACTGCAGAGCCCACCGGCAAAAGACACCCACTCAGAAACCAGAACGCATCCAACAGCTCCCAAAAAGGACAGGCGAGGCCAGTGCATTCACCCTTTAGCTTAGTTTAGTTTCGTTGCACCAAGCATTTGGAATTCTCTCCCTGACCATACCCGTAACCAGTCCACTCTTCCTTCATTCAAGTCCCAACTAATGGGGATGGTTGGGGTGGGGGTGGGTGGGTTGAAGGGAGGTGGGTGTTAGTGTGTTATGATTATATGCAATGCATTCTCTAATGCATTCATTTTCATAGAGATGTATGGTGGGGATGTGTGAACCAGTCTGTTAGAAATGTCTGTACGAATGGTGAGTGAAAAGCGCATTGAGTTGCTTAGCAGGATTATGCGCTATTAATTATCAAGCATTATTAATTATTATTATTTATGATGATGGATGTTGCGATACCTTGACAAGCTGCGAGTCGCCCAGTCTGGATCCAATGAACACCACTCCGTTGTCCAGGTAGGTGATGCACTCTGCTATCGTCGTCTGCAAACAAAAACAATGTCATATCATCGGTGAAATTCAAAAACCTTGTATCTCGATTTTTTTAGTTAGATACATAGTCAGCTCTCTAATTTTCCCCGCCATATTCCACCGAAAGCTCGTATCTCTAACGACTTTCTATCTGGAGTAAATGAGGTTGTGAAAGTCCCAAATTCAGATCTAGTTCAGGACAAAAACCTTGTGTCTTCATTCTTTTCAAGTAATTTTAACAAAGTGCAGGACTAGACTCGCAATGTCTTGAACATATTCATCATAGTTAATCAATTGTGGTAAACATGGTTAATTTTTAAAACAGTTTTTTTTTTCATTTTTCTCAAAACTACAAAATTGAGATACAAGGTTTTTGAATTTCACCATGTTGTCGTGACTCACTTTCACAATTTAAAAAAAAATCCTCAATCTTGGACAAAGAAAAAGGAATGATTATAATTCAATCTACTCATTTTTTTGCGGTGCTTAGCAAAGGTAAAAAGAGTAAAGACAGAAAGAACTTAATTGAACAAAGGGGGAGAACTCTCTTTCTAATTAACTCCCCTCCACCAAAGTTGATTACGATACCAATCATCTAGCAATGTGTGGATCAGAGCCAAAGGGAGGCAAACAAAGCATCATTCTCAAAAAAGAATGCGCCAAGTTCGCATTAATGATCCTTCACCCACATCAACAAGAACTTAAAATACAAAATCAAATATAGTAATTATAAACGAGAATGTTACCACAAGATCCTGTTACCGGTACTCTGCAAATGAGTCAGTTACTTTATGGACTGTTTTAATGGTCTTCGTTCACCCGTCTGTGTTCAGTTCTCTCTCAGAATTGTGTTCACAGAAATAACTCTCTCAGAATAATGCATGCATAAACCATGTCCATGTGTATACGAATTTAAAAACAAACATCTTGAAAGATTCCCTAATTCTGTTCCTTCCCACACGAAGTAGAAAAGCAGTCCAAAAAAACAAACTATCTCAGAATTTTCACTTGAAATTTTCTTCGAAAAGAAGAAGCCCTGTCTAACAGAGCAGCACCATTATCATTCCTGAAAGTTCCATCGTAAGTTTTTTCTAACACTCTCTCTCTTTCCCTTCCCCTTCTCCGCTCCTCCCACCCCACCCACCCCCACCATAAACAGCAATCCAGCAATGTTTCACCAAGGCATAACTTGATCACAACATACTTCTTCTTCATCTGCGTTCCCATCACAGCATGATACAAAACGTCTCTAAATAAAGTAAATCGATGCACAGTTCTGTTTACCTTTCTCTCAGTAGTTCCTTCACCACGTGCGTTCTATCCATTTTCTCTTCTCGTTCCAACACGAGCATGAACAATCAGCTATTTGTATGTATATCACTAGACCCGATAATATCTGTAAATAACACACGTATCACACAACCCACCTCTCCCAAGAGTTCCACCTTGAGGTCTTTCACCACGTGCGTGCCATCCATTTTCTCCTCTCTCTCCAGGACCAGCATAAACAGGCGGCCAGCCATGTCCCCCAGCAGGTAGCGAGAGCCGTTGGCGTCCACACGCCCGTAACACATCAGGGCGAATTGCTGCAAACCAACGTCCTTCAACATAAAACGCTTGCCCAACATTTTCATCAATTGGTTTGTTTTATTAAACAAGAGGCGAAAAAGCCTGCATCAGCTTGCTCGTTGTCAGAGAGGGTGTAAGCTCTCTGTCATAGTGTGTGTGTGTTGTTACAAATCTTCAAAGTGTTGTAGAAATGACATCATTTTTGTTTTTACATCACAAAAATGACATCAATCTTTACTATGTCGAGCAGATCATGCTTTGGGGAAAGGAGAATTTCCGGTAAAGGTAAAGATGTGCCACCCCCCATGCATTTCTCGGTTAATTGTATTTTTCCGTTATTGCCTTTCTTACCATACAATAAAGCTGTATTTTAGGAACATTTTTAGCTAATTACCTTTTTGGAATACTAACCCTAACCCTAACTACCCCTAAACCTAACCCTACCCCCCCCAATGTACTGCAGTACACCGCGATTTGTCACAGTTGTGGTTCGTTGCGTTTTTTCCGTCTTATACGGTGGGGGGTAGGGTTAGGGTTAGGGCTAGGGTTAGGGTTAGGGTTAGTATTCCAAAAAGGTTATTAGCTAAAAATGTTCCTAAAATACAGCTTTATGTATGGTAAGAAAGGCAATAACGGAAAAATACAATTAACCGAGATAGGTAGGGGGGTGGGCACATCTTGACCTTTACCGAATTTCCAGCAGATTTTAAGAATAGTTTATTTTTAGGTAGCGAAAAAAAAAAAAATGGGTCAGATCAAGAGACAGTGTGTGTGTGTGTGTGTGTGTGTGTACATGCAATGAGTATGCGTGTGTGTAGCTTAAAAAAAAAAAGATATCCAAGGGGCGGGGAGATGGGGGTGGGGAGGGAGGAGGGAGAGCATATATGCAATTGGGAAATCCTCTTGAGTCCGCCCATGTTTAAAAGTTTTGGGGCAAGGTGACCACATACACACAGCACAATTCTATAACCTCATTGTGCTCAGTAAACAGTTCTAAACAAGTCTCTTAACAAGAAGAGAGACAACAGACACATTTTTTTAAAATGCTGATAATATTTTTGTTGTTGCTTTTTTTTCTAATTGAAACTATTCATGAATACATTTCTGACACTTTCCTCACTAACTATTTAATGCTAGAAAGAAAGAAAGGAAAAGAAGATTCTTACCTAAATAGACATTTCTACAAAAAAAGAAAGTTATACAGTGCAATGCTGAGAGGGACAGCCAAGCACATACACACACACACTCACTTTGATAACAGGGGGAGCGATGGGGATGTACTTGTCTCCCTTGTGGTAGGTGACCGACTCCTGACCAATGATCAGAGCTCCACCGTACGGCTCAGGCACTGCACGATATTGACAGACACACGCACAAAAACAATTGTGAATTGTTGTTGCCGTGTACCCTGGCTAAAAGACTCCAGGGATCATCCCAACAGCTGAAGCACTTGAACACAATGGTACAAATGCACAGAGCTTCAGATTGTTATTGACTCATTGTGACGATGAATTGACCCCTCATTTTGAGCCACAAAGTAGTGACGGAAATAATGTCAGCGAAGCGATGATTTGGAGTACCCTTCTGTGGGTGCATGAATGCGTCTGCAGCTGCAGGGGAAAGCATCGGCTCAGCGACTGAATGCGTCTGCAGCTGCACGGGAAAGCATCGGCTCAGCGACTGAATGTGCCTGCA
>CM065701.1:46580512-46625512 GCA_017654935.2 Phymorhynchus buccinoides
TTTGTGCGTATGGCTGCTGTGATTGGTGAGTTTTTTAGCAATTCAAAATCGTTGCGATGCGAATAAGTTAAGTGAGGAAGGGCGAGGGGAATACTCAAGGGAGACAAGCGTGGCTGACCTGTCCTTCTGGCACGTGAAGAGGTTGAAGGAGTTCTCTGCTCCCATGAAATTGTCGTCGTCCAAGATCTCTATGGAGGTCATCCAGTTGGGGTTACAGTCCCTGGCAATCTGTCGGAGCGACACAAAGCACACACCTGGGTACAACTCCCCAAAGTAGTTACCCATAAAAACTATGGAGGTCATTCAGTTGGGGTTACAGTCCCTGGCAATCTGTCGGAGCGACACAAAGCACACACCTGGGTACAACTCCCCAAAGTAGTTACCCATAAAAACTATGGAGGTCATTCAGTTGGGGTTACAGTCCCTGGCAATCTGTCGGAGCGACACAAAGCACACACCTGGGTACAACTCCCCAAAGTAGTTACCCATAAAAACTATGGAGGTCATTCAGTTGGGGTTACAGTCCCTGGCAATCTGTCGGAGCGACACAAAGCACACACCTGGGTACAACTCCCCCAAATGGAAAAGAACTGAAAGGCAGGTGTCCAGGGCCCGCCCAGGGCATTGGCGGGGTACAGGGGCAGAGCCCTGTTGGAGGATTCAGGAGGGGAATGCAAAAGAGATAGATAACGAGACAAACAGACAGTTAAAATGATGGACAGACAGTTCGAGTCTGATAAGCCTTGTAAAATGTTTACATTGCCTTTCAAAACAATATGGCATCACCATGCTGTTTTCAAGATTCCCAGAGAGAACAACCAAGTTCAAAATGCCCCAAATCGCTTGTGGTAGATTTGTGTGTGTGTGATGAATAAAAAAAAAAAAATGAAGTTCAGTTTCTGATATTATAAAAAAAAAATTAGTGTGAAAATGAAAGAGTTGCACCCATAAGCAACGGAAGTACAGCGGAAGTACTTGAACATTATTGTAAAAGTGCCTCAGCTACGGATGATAACATTACATGGGTGACTGTTTTGGATTAGCCCACCACATGGGCAGCCACACTCCGTCTTCGGGGGATGTATTTACTATTATATAGTAACTTTCTTTCTTTCTTTCTCTCTCACCATACCTCCTCCAGGTGGCCCTCCCTCTGTTTGTAGGCCAGGAGGGTGATGGATCTCATGAGGTCGCCCTCCTTAAATCTCTCTCTGTGTGTGTGTCTCTCTCTCTGTGTCTCTCTCTCTGTGTCTCTCTCTCCCCATACCTCCTCCAGGTGGCCCTCCCTCTGTTTGTAGGCCAGGAGGGTGATGGATCTCATGAGGTCGCCGACCAGCACAAAGTCGCCCTTGACCTTGACGTAGAGGGCGATGATGTTGTTGAAGTTGCTGCACTCCAGACGAAGCTCCTTCTCCGCCGTCCACTCAAACAGACGAATCTGTCGGCAGCACGCATACAGAATATTATGCAAGGTTGCAGTTTAGGCACTCATCATCAAACAGACGAATCTGTCGGCAGCACGCATACAGAATATTATGCAAGGTTGCAGTTTAGGCACCATCATCAAACAGACGAATCTGTCGGCAGCACGCATACAGAATATTATGCAAGGTTGCAGTTTAGGCACCCATCATCAAACAGACGAATCTGTCGGCAGCACGCATACAGAATATTATGCAAGGTTGCAGTTTAGGCACCCATCATCAAATTTTCGTAGTGAAAAAGCTTCACTGAGAAGCGACATTCCGCCGTTCTCACGAAAGGGATAGAGTTAGGATCAGCCTAAGGTTATTGTCATGAAACTAAAAGAAGCAGACTTTGAAATCGAGAGTGGTAAACATGACAGGGGGGTGTCTAACTACAATCGCCTGAAAGAAGCACTTTGAGATCAAGAGTGGTAAACATGACAGGGGGGTGTCTAACTACAATCGCCTGAAAGAAGCAGACTTTGAGATCGAGAGTGGTAAACATAAGAGGGGGGTGTCTAACTACAACTGCCTGAAAGAAGCAGACTTTGAGATCAAGAGTGGTAAACATGAGAGGGGGGGGGGGGGGTATCTAACTACAACTGCCTGAAAGAAGCAGACTTTGAGATCGAGAGTGGTAAACATGAGAGGGGGGTGTCTAACTACAACTGCCTGAAAGAAGCAGACTTTGAGTAGGTATTCCAAAGCCCTGCCTTGCAGCTGTGACAAACTGCCCAGAATGCCGATTTTTGCTTGTTTTCAACTTTCATTTTTTCCTTCCTGAATGAAAATTATGAATAAAAACTCATACCAAATTGTACTTCTGTCTTTTGTGGTTCTATTGGTGTGCTTTTTATTCTTGTGTATGATGTGTTATTATTTTAAAACATTTGTTGAAAATACCAACCGTATTGGAGTTTTGGGCCGCCGACAAGCCTTCTGACTAAGGCCGTCGGCACCCCCCGGCACTTCATGGCTTTGGATGAGCCTGCCCATTTACTCAATATTAACTAAAGTGGTTCTATCTAAAAGGAAATTGAATGCTCTTTAAAACCATGCACTTTTTGAAAGGGTGGGGTCATGTTAAGCTGGTTAAAATTTAGTTCAAACTTTTCAAAGTAAAATTTCTGATCGAAAATGACAACATTTTTGCGTGAAAGTTACACCGATCGAAAGCTTGAGGTTTTCTCTTCCCGTGACGACATGTTCTATTTGTATCCGACCAATGGGCAGGCTCAACCACGAACCCAAACTCCGCGCAGCGCGTGACCTCATTCAGCCATTTACAACTGGCCGACAAAAATGGCGCACGCACGACAACGCTAACAGAGGTTCAGTTTCATCGCGAAAATATTGCCCATCTTTAAATTATCTACGATATTGATTCCATGCTAGGTGAGTATTGCTGTTTAAGATTATATTCGTGCATTTTTTATGCATATATGATGTTGTAAAGTTTTGTATTTCCGTAAAACATGACATCGTTCTTGAGCTAGAAATCAAATCTTTGACACGGCGAGCAGTCGAGTACTATCGAAGCCGAGCTAATTTTTTCTCATCATGTAAACCGATCATAACCATTATAGATGTTTTGGAAAAAGCCTATTATTAACGCTTAAAGATGTAATTAGGAATAAAATTGAAAGATTTTAAAGAAATCGATCAAAATGTGAGATCACGTGATGTTGAAAAAATGGTCTGTCTGACTAGTTAGACTGAGTGACTTCCCTTGGCAATATTCGATTCTGTTTTTCGATCGGCCTAGGCCTAGGATCAGAATTATATTTCCTCGTTTTTTGCCCAATACTTATTCAAATCAGTAATTGTTTTGGTTAAAATTATTGCGCTTCTAGACTTCTGCATGTATTTTGCAAAAGATTCAACTGTTTGTTTCTGAATTGAAAACCTTTAGTCAGTAAAGTGAAGCATCTTCAACTTCAAGTTCAACCCAGATTCTGAGATAGAGAGGAATATCATGCTAGGCCTAAGTAAACGTTGTCTTGGCCTAGACCTACGGCTACCAACAAAATCGAAACTAGTTAATGCTAAGCAAAACTACAAAAAACAGTCAATTGTTCTCAATATTGTGTTTCATTAACAATGAACAGATACTGGAGAATGCACACACACTAACAGTAACAATACATTGAATGATTGATAAAGGTCTGCTGTTTCTCATTCACAAACATGAGATTTTGATTTCTGCACGCTTTATTTTACACACACACACACTACAAGGAACTTAACTCAAGCACCTAGCAACCCAATAATAAACATACAATTAAAGACCCAACTGGGTTATATGCACACACACAACACACAATGCATGTGGATGTACCTGAATTAAGACAATTTGATGCAGTTTCAAGTTTCAGGCAACTGACTTCCTAAAACTCTCTCTCTCTCTCTCTCTCTCTCTCTCTGCAGACATGGGAATTGTCCGCAATTTTTTTTTTTTTAAGGCAAACTTTTACTAAAAGTTTTAGTTACTAAATACTTCAATTTTTAGAATATTATATTTTAATGCTGTAAAAATGAGGGGGGGGGGGGGCTTTTCAGATTTTTTTTGTCTCTGAAAACTCCCATGCCTGCTCTCTCTCTCGCGCACACACACACGCACACGCACACACACACACTAAGGGGAGAGAGAGACTAAATATGCGCTTAAAATTTTAAAAACGAAGTTCAACAAAGACATAATATAATTATAATAATTTTATTAATAGCTCACACACATGCAAATATGCATGCACATAGGCACATAACCTTTCTCTCGTTCTGTGTGTGCGACTAAATTAATACAATGTTCTATTGCATTGCCTGACCTAGGGCCCAACATACGTGGTCGTCAACGACTGACAGGAAGTCAACTACCACCTGATGTGATTCATAATCACCGTACTGGGAGTGAGCCAATTAGGAGTTTTCAAATAAATTTGGGAGATTCGCTTCAGATTATTTAAATATTAGCTTCATTTTACTTTGTCTTTGAAAAAAAAGATGGGAAAATTATATTTCAGGTGGGGGAAAAAATTGGACTGTGGATTGAAGTTGTTTTTTTCCCTCAAGTTTAAATTCATGTAAGGATTTCACAACAGAATCTTAACGCAAAGCACTTGTGTCTTGCTTAGTTGCTAAAGATGAAAATATATGGAAGTATTCATTTAGGAAAATAAAAGTTAAATCAAAGAACTGACGCATATATTCTGTTTTATTATGCTGCAGGTGGCAAAATGGTTCCAAGATCTGATTCCTGGTTCCGGGTTTCCACCTGAACGTGCCAGGAACCTCTCAGGACTGAGGGAAACTCACCTGTCAAAGCATTGCTTGTCAAAGAATTTGACATTGTCACTTTGAATAATGCATTACGGCATAACTCAATCAAGTCTATGTGCATCATGCAAAAATATTTGTTTTTTGTTCCTTGTTGTATTGTCCGCCAGCTAGTGAATGATCACTTGACGTCACGCGCTGCATGCCTTTTGGGCAATTGTTTGAGCGTGCCCATTGGTCGGATAAAAATAGAACATGTCACGGGAAGAGGAAACCCCAAGCTTTCAATCGGTGTAACTTTTATGCAAAAATCTTATTTTCGATAAGACATTTTATTTTGAACAGTTTGAAAACTAAATTTTAACCAGCTTAACATTGCCCCACCCTTTCAAAAAGTACATGGTTTTAAAGAGCATTCAATTTTCTTTTAGATAGAACCATTTTAGTTAAAATTGAGTAAAGGGGCACGCTCATCCAAAGCCATGAAGTGCCGGGGGGTGCCGACGGCCTTAGTCTGAAGGCTCTGGCGGCGGCCAAAATCTCCAATACGGTTGGTATTTTCAACAAATATTTTAAAATAATAACACATCATACACAAGAATAAAAAGCACACCAATAAAACCACAAAAGACAGAAGTACAATTTGGTATGAGCTTTTATTCATAATTTTCATTCAGGAAGAAAAAAAAAGAAAGTTGAAAATGTGAAAAAATTAAAAATTTGAATATTTTTGTAAAAAAAAAGCCTTAAAATTTTAAATGTTTTGTAAATTTAGCACTTTTACTTGTTTTCAGAGTAGAGGACATTAAAAACTTGACAATTTGGTATAAAGGGCAACTCAGTAGCATTAAAAATGACAAAGTTATAGCAATTTGAAAAACCTTCAAAATTGATCCTTTTTGGCCAGGCGCTCAAATTCGATGATGTACCATTTTCATTGGACCAGTATGATGTAACTATCACAAACAGAGTTCTGAAAAAAATTGAGCATAATCTCTATGTTACTATTAAGTTGTAATCCAGATTTTGTAGTTATGGTACTTAAAACAACTGTGTACCAGACCTTTGAAATACCCCCATTGTGCGATTTTGTTCCAAGAATCTGTGGAAATAACTTAATTTTTGACCGAGTTTGGAGATTTACAACTTTTTTTTGTAAAGCATTTGATGTCAACAAATTTTGTGTGTTTGATTACCAGTATATAAAGATTAAAAATCAGAACTTTTAGATCTCTGTGACTTTATGTTTTTTTGCTGTGTGCGAGTGAAAATGGCACAAAAATGTTGCCGAAAAATCTTCTAAGTCCAAAAATCACATAAAACGTCATAACTTTTTTATTTTTTACCACACAGACTTGTTTCTGGTATCACATTAATCAGGATCAAAAGATCTATCAAACTGTAGCAACAGACAATGTGTAGCATGTATTATTGAAAACCCCTTTGGAATACCTACTTTGAGATCGAGAGTAGGAAACATGAGAGGGGGGTGTCCGACTACAACTGCCTGAAAGCAGCAGACTTTGAGATCGAGAGTGGTAAACATGAGAGGGGGGTGTCTGACTATGACCGCCTGAAAGAAGCAGACTTTGAGATCGAGAGTGGTAAACATGAGAGGGGGGTGTCTAAACTACGACCGCCAAATATTTGTAACATAGCAGTCAACATTATTGGTGAACAATGAGGCTTTATACCAAAAATTATCTGCCCCTGTCTCGTGACCTGAGATGAGAACGCCACCTACTTAAGATTATCGCCCTTGTCTGTCAGGAACTAGTAGTATATAGCCACAGAAAATTATCTGCTCCTGACTCGTCACCAGGGGGCATCGGCAGTTCGGGCCTAAAATTATCGCCCTTTCGTGTCGGCAAGGAGTAGTATAACGCCTCATTGATCTATTGAGGGACAAACAGTAAAATGACAGCTAGTACGCAAAGGATTTTCCATTGAAAATAAAAAAAGAAAAGGAAAATCTTGGTATTTGGTATTTTATAGTCACAGAGGCGTCTCTGTGAAATTCGGGTTGCTCCCGCCTAGAGAGCGCGTCGCAGCCAGAGGCACTGCACCCTTTTTTTTTCCATGCCATCATGGAATAACTTACTTTTTCTGTGAATCATACTCACACTACTGTTGATGCAGGCCAGAAGTTTCCCGTTGAATTCCTGCAAGGAGTAGGCCGCTCCCTTGATTTCCTTAAATCATCATCGCCATCATCACTACAATTATCCCTATCATCATACTCACACTGCTGTTGACGCAGGCCAGAAGTTTCCCGTTGAATTCCTGCATGGAGTAGGCCGCTCCCTTGATTTCCTTAAATCATCATCGCCATCATCACTACAATTATCCCTATCATCATACTCACACTGCTGTTGACGCAGGCCAGAAGCTTCCCGTTGAATTCCTGCATGGAGTAGGCCGCTCCCTTGATTTCCTTAAATCATCATCGCCATCATCACTACAATTATCCCTATCATCATACTCACACTGCTGTTGACGCAGGCCAGAAGCTTCCCGTTGAATTCCTGCATGGAGTAGGCCGCCCCCTTGATTTCCTTAAATCATCATCGCCATCATCACTACAATTATCCCTATCATCATACTCACACTGCTGTTGACGCAGGCCAGAAGTTTCCCGTTGAATTCCTGCATGGAGTAGGCCGCTCCCTTGATTTCCTTAAATCATCATCGCCATCATCACTACAATTATCCCTATCATCATACTCACACTGCTGTTGACGCAGGCCAGAAGCTTCCCGTTGAATTCCTGCATGGAGTAGGCCGCTCCCTTGATTTCCTTAAATCATCATCGCCATCATCACTACAATTATCCCTATCATCATACTCACACTGCTGTTGACGCAGGCCAGAAGCTTCCCGTTGAATTCCTGCATGGAGTAGGCCGCCCCCTTGATTTCCTTAAATCATCATCGCCATCATCACTACAATTATCCCTATCATCATACTCACACTGCTGTTGACGCAGGCCAGAAGCTTCCCGTTGAATTCCTGCATGGAGTAGGCCGCTCCCTTGATTTCCTTAAATCATCATCGCCATCATCACTACAATTATCCCTATCATCATACTCACACTGCTGTTGACGCAGGCCAGAAGCTTCCCGTTGAATTCCTGCATGGAGTAGGCCGCTCCCTTGATTTCCTTAAATCATCATCGCCATCATCACTACAATTATCCCTATCATCATACTCACACTGCTGTTGACGCAGGCCAGAAGCTTCCCGTTGAATTCCTGCATGGAGTAGGCCGCTCCCTTGATTTCCTTAAATCATCATCGCCATCATCACTACAATTATCCCTATCATCATACTCACACTGCTGTTGACGCAGGCCAGAAGCTTCCCGTTGAATTCCTGCATGGAGTAGGCCGCTCCCTTGATTTCCTTAAATCATCATCGCCATCATCACTACAATTATCCCTATCATCATACTCACACTGCTGTTGACGCAGGCCAGAAGCTTCCCGTTGAATTCCTGCATGGAGTAGGCCGCTCCCTTGATTTCCTTAAATCATCATCGCCATCATCACTACAATTATCCCTATCATCATACTCACACTGCTGTTGACGCAGGCCAGAAGTTTCCCGTTGAATTCCTGCATGGAGTAGGCCGCTCCCTTGATTTCCTTAAATCATCATCGCCATCATCACTACAATTATCCCTATCATCATACTCACACTGCTGTTGACGCAGGCCAGAAGCTTCCCGTTGAATTCCTGCATGGAGTAGGCCGCTCCCTTGATTTCCTTAAATCATCATCGCCA
This sequence comes from Phymorhynchus buccinoides, assembly GCA_017654935.2. NCBI lineage: Eukaryota > Metazoa > Mollusca > Gastropoda > Neogastropoda > Raphitomidae > Phymorhynchus > Phymorhynchus buccinoides. The sequence goes on from CM065701.1 coordinate 46,589,035, forward strand.
TCATCACTACAATTATCCCTATCATCATACTCACACTGCTGTTGACGCAGGCCAGAAGTTTCCCGTTGAATTCCTGCATGGAGTAGGCCGCCCCCTTGATTTCCTTAAATCATCATCGCCATCATCACTACAATTATCCCTATCATCATACTCACACTGCTGTTGACGCAGGCCAGAAGCTTCCCGTTGAATTCCTGCATGGAGTAGGCCGCTCCCTTGATTTCCTTAAATCATCATCGCCATCATCACTACAATTATCCCTATCATCATACTCACACTGCTGTTGACGCAGGCCAGAAGCTTCCCGTTGAATTCCTGCATGGAGTAGGCCGCTCCCTTGATTTCCTTAAATCATCATCGCCATCATCACTACAATTATCCCTATCATCATACTCACACTGCTGTTGACGCAGGCCAGAAGTTTCCCGTTGAATTCCTGCATGGAGTAGGCCGCTCCCTTGATTTCCTTAAATCATCATCGCCATCATCACTACAATTATCCCTATCATCATACTCACACTGCTGTTGACGCAGGCCAGAAGCTTCCCGTTGAATTCCTGCATGGAGTAGGCCGCTCCCTTGATTTCCTTAAATCATCATCGCCATCATCACTACAATTATCCCTATCATCATACTCACACTGCTGTTGACGCAGGCCAGAAGTTTCCCGTTGAATTCCTGCATGGAGTAGGCCGCCCCCTTGATTTCCTTAAATCATCATCGCCATCATCACTACAATTATCCCTATCATCATACTCACACTGCTGTTGACGCAGGCCAGAAGCTTCCCGTTGAATTCCTGCATGGAGTAGGCCGCTCCCTTGATTTCCTTAAATCATCATCGCCATCATCACTACAATTATCCCTATCATCATACTCACACTGCTGTTGACGCAGGCCAGAAGCTTCCCGTTGAATTCCTGCATGGAGTAGGCCGCCCCCTTGATTTCCTTAAATCATCATCGCCATCATCACTACAATTATCCCTATCATCATACTCACACTGCTGTTGACGCAGGCCAGAAGCTTCCCGTTGAATTCCTGCATGGAGTAGGCCGCCCCCTTGATTTCCTTAAATCATCATCGCCATCATCACTACAATTATCCCTATCATCATACTCACACTGCTGTTGACGCAGGCCAGAAGCTTCCCGTTGAATTCCTGCATGGAGTAGGCCGCCCCCTTGATTTCCTTAAATCATCATCGCCATCATCACTACAATTATCCCTATCATCATACTCACACTGCTGTTGACGCAGGCCAGAAGCTTCCCGTTGAATTCCTGCATGGAGTAGGCCGCCCCCTTGATTTCCTTAAATCATCATCGCCATCATCACTACAATTATCCCTATCATCATACTCACACTGCTGTTGACGCAGGCCAGAAGTTTCCCGTTGAATTCCTGCATGGAGTAGGCCGCCCCCTTGATTTCCTTAAATCATCATCGCCATCATCACTACAATTATCCCTATCATCATACTCACACTGCTGTTGACGCAGGCCAGAAGCTTCCCGTTGAATTCCTGCATGGAGTAGGCCGCTCCCTTGATTTCCTTAAATCATCATCGCCATCATCACTACAATTATCCCTATCATCATACTCACACTGCTGTTGACGCAGGCCAGAAGCTTCCCGTTGAATTCCTGCATGGAGTAGGCCGCCCCCTTGATTTCCTTCTCTGCAACCTGAAGCAGTTTGCCTGTAAAAGAAAAACACATTACCAGTCAAACTTCTTCTTCTTCTTCTTCTGCGTTCCCAGGCCATATGGCCATAATGGGCAAGGGACATGTGTCGGGTTTTCAGTTTTCACTGGTCTCCCCGCTGCATTCAGCCAACACATTCCTTCTGCGTTCCCAGGCCATATGGCCATAATGGGCAAGGGACATGTCTGGTTTTCAGTTTTCACTGGTCTCCCCGCTGCATTCAGCCAACACATTCCAATTTTTGAGCTCAAAGGAGAAAATTATTTGGAAGATTTTTTTGGAAGGCAGGAGAATGAACAAGTCAGAAGGATAGAAGATGACGGTAATCAAAGGCAAGTTACAAGCACAGAATTTCCAGAAGGTGGGGGAACCATTTGTACGAAAGACGCCCTGGTATCCCCACAGGGAAACCAGTCAAACAATATGCGCAAATCTAATAGAAATGAGAAAACAAACACACTCATGGTGTAGAGACATGTGCCTTCTTCCATACTCCACTTTATTTCCTTCTCTCCAACCTGAAGCTGCTTGCCTGCAAAGAAAAAGACATTACATGTACCAGTCAAACAGCATGCACAAGTCTCCAACTGGCAAAGGAGAAAAACAACACACACAATCAATCCTAGTGTGTAGAGACATGTGCCTTCTTTCATACTCCATTTTATTTCCTTCTCTCCAACCTGAAGCTGCTTGCCTGCAAACAAAAAGACATTACCAGTCAAACAGCATGCACAAGTCTCCAACTGGCAAAGGAGAAAACCAACACACACAATCCTAGTGTGTAGAAACATGTGCCTTCTTTCATATCAATTTCACATTGATTTTTACTTTATTTTATAAACTATTAACTCACTCGGGGCGAATGAGCCGGCTCTGGCTCATGGCTCGCGCAACTGTTGAGGACGGATGGCCCGGATCCGGCTCATAAGAGTTTTCAAGAGGTTTTGATTTCTGGCGTGTAACCAGCTTACCAGCTTTCAAGTGTGATGTCATAACCTATTTTCGGTTTGCTTTGACCTTGCATCTCTTGAAATCAACCAATCATTGCAGACTTTACATTCAGGTTTGGTTGTAGAGGGGGGTCAAAGATCGGAATGTCAAATTTTCCTTTTCTATGTGTGATGTGTTTTCGTTAATAGGAGACAAACGACGAAGGCATGGAATCTGATATTTTACGCTTAGTGCATGGTGTTAGTAATGTTATCTGAAAATATCAGTCCATAACTTTTTTGTGGTGATGGGTTTTCGAACCTAGTCAAATGGCCCGTCCGAAACGGTTGTAAGGGGAAGCAACTGGCCAGTGCCGAGTGAGTTAAGGTGCATCTTTCTATAAGGTGCACCCCCAAATTTTCTACACAAACTTGATTTTGTCATAACAGTTTCATACTACATTGTTAGTCATATTTCAACGCGCAGTGGTATGATTGTGGTGGAAAAAGCATTGTCCGTAAAACACTGTACATAATTGTTATGAGTACAGACAAACCTCTATTTTAAGACTTCCAAAATGTCCGGAAAAATCGGTTGTAAATTGGAGGGGTCGTATGACGGAGGTTTTCACTGGCAGCCGTAGAAAGAAAAAGTTCAGCACAGTTCATACTCTCTTCTTCATGCACACATACAATGACATATTAAAACTGGATTTGGGTCTTTCCAACTCCATTGGATTGTGCAATCGATGTATTACAGTTTCACTTCGCCGACTTCTGTTAATCACCTCCACTCTCGTCCAAAGTCAGTGGTTTTCTTTTTCAAAGTCAGTGTTTTTTGTGCTTTTCCTACGCTTTCCGCCATCTTTTCTACAACAAGGGAAGCGACTCCGCTTTCAGGCCCTTGACCGTGGTTGTTTCCCTTTGCTCGAAGTCTATGCAGACGACAACAACGGTCGCAAAAACCAACAAAATGGCGGTCGTAAGTCGCGTTTTAGAGGAAGTTGTTTAAGAGAGGTCGTTTACATAGTAAAATGCATCCATGCCAACAAATCCGGTCTCAAATGAGAGGTGGTCACTTAACAGAGGGTCGTAAAATAGGGGTTTGTCTGTATTTATACATTTCCATACCGATGACCTATATATTACCAGGCATGTGGAGGAAAAGCATTGTACTGTGAAATATTGAGGGAGGTCAGAAGGTGTTGTCTCTTGGTGATGTCACCTTTGTGGTGATCAGGGGGCAATTGCTCTTCAAGATGACAACATAAAACTGTTAAAAACAAACAGGGAAAGGGCGTCTCCTCATGGCTCAAGCTTAAATCTTCTACCCACGTGTTATTTTTACGTTCTTGGGTGTCCGTTGCATCTCACACTAAGAGGGGTACTGTATTTTTCGGACTATAAGGCGCACCGCACCTTATTATAAGAACCCCCCCCCCTAAATGTTTACACAAAAATTCAGATTTTGTTATCCTATTTTCTTATTATATTAATATTATTAGTCATATTATACTAAGGTCTTTGTCTGGGGAAAAAGTATAGCCTGATAGTAAAAAAAACAAAAAACGGTAATATTTTTTCGAGTGCGCATGCAGAAAAACCACTGAACATAAGCTCTGAAAATAGACAAACACATGGCAGGGTACTTGGCAGTGAATGTTTTCTGCATTTGGTGGGAGTGAAGTGTAGGATGTAGTGGGCGAATACATTCGCCCATGGTGCCAGAAGAGGTAACACCCGCTGTGACGTGTTCTCTACTGTGCACTTTTCTCAGAGTTCAGAGAATTTGTCGAAAGGTACCATGCCTGATTACAGCAGCGCTTTCCACTGTTTGTTGTTTGTCGTCTTACCCTGGCTTAACGACTCCAGGGATCATCCCAACAGCTGAAGCACTTGAACACTATGGTACAAATGCACCAGCTAGGGATGAGAACATTACGTGTGTGACCGTTTTTGATTACCCCGCCACGTACGCAGCCACACTCCGACTTTGAGACTGATGATGTTATGCTAGGAGCTTGTCATGGCTTAAGACAATCCCCGCACGACCATGCAGAACATAACATTTTTATGTAGCCTTGGTGTTCTAGTCTATGTCAACTGGTCTGACACAGCCTCATGCCAAGGCGAATGTTTTCCACTCACCGTCAGAGTAGTGGAACATGACAAGGCGCCCGCTCTTAGGCTCCGCCTCCTCTGGTGCAACGAAAGCCGTGCCCACGATGAAGTAAGTGTTCGGGTCCTCGCCTAGTTTCGCTGAGATCAGGCTGGTGGCACATTCATTGGGTAACAGCTGGTGGGCGTGTAACACTGCAACACATGATGTAACACACGATGAAGTAAGTGTTAGGCAAATATTCCTACAGGGGCAAATATTCCTTTCGTTGATTGTGGTTCGGGATAGAAAAAGACCTTACAAGGATAGAAAAAGACCTTACAAGTGGCTTACCGCTATGAAACAATGTAAGCCTAATGGATAAAACACTTCAAATTGGTTTATGCAGGTGATGAGTGTTTAGAAAAGGCATGAACTAAAAGGAGTCGAAACCGGGTGCTGTGCTAGCCATTGGCCACAGCAATGACCACCTTTTGCAAGAGTGAATGCCCTTGGTAGATGCTTCAGTACTGACCAAGCAAGGCCATAACTCTCGCCAATAACCATATTTGAGGCCATTTTTTTTTTTTAAATGGCTGCCCTTTGCAAGAGTGAATGCCCTTTTGGATACTGACCAACAAGGGCCTAACTAGCTGTCAAGGGCGTTAATAACCCTAGTTGCAGTGGCCAATAGGGTCCTCGTTTAGCTGCGATAGGCTGAACATGAACATAACCACTAATGTAAGACAATTAAAAACACATACACCGAGGCGAAGGTCGGACGGACATTCAAAAGCTATGGCAACTGGCTACAGTCCGTGTGCACTCGCGCACTCGCACACAAGCTACACAGTACGGCCCTAATCTTCGCCATAACGGCCCCCACTAAATTGTAGATTCTTCATCACTATCATATATCATCATCACTATCATCATCATCATCACGTACCTTCAAAGGTGTGTTGGTCGATGATGAGCAGTGAATGCACCTCCTGTTCCTCCCCACTGTTCAGATCACCCATGTCATCATCATCATCATCATCATCATCATCATCATCATCATCATTACGTACCTTCAAAGGTGTGTTGGTCGATGATGAGCAGTGAGTGCACCTCCTGTTCCTCCCCACTGTTCAGATCACCCATGTCATCATCATCATCATCACCACGTACCTTCAAAAGTGTGTTGGTCGATGATGAGCAGTGAGTGCACCTCCTGTTCCTCCCCACTGTTCAGATCACCCATGTCCACAGGGGAAGAGGGGTTGGGGCCCACAGACTTTGACCCCGAGCAGCTTTGGGCCTGGAAAAATATCTGTTAATAAACTATATGAAAACACCAGAAACGGAGATACAAACTGCTGATACAAAGAAAAAGAAAAGAAAAAATCCCCCCAAACCCAAGTCGAAATAACAGGGAACAGTTGAGAACAGCTTTTAGTCAAGCTTTGGCCCCGGGTAAGGGGTGGTAAGTGGCATTTAAAGACACACGGACTCACCACGATTAAGTCCCTTGTTTTTTTCTGGGTAGCTGTGACCCACATACAAATGTCCCCAACTTCACATTGAGGCTGCTCTTTAAAATGATGTTTCGGTTTGAATTTGGGGACATTTGTATCGGAGTCAAACCTGGTCAAAACAAGATTTCTTTCCAGCTATAAGAGGGAAAACATGTGAAACCGTGATTTTGACACATGATCTGGTGGGTCTTTAAGCTAAAGAACGATAAGTACTAAAGACTTAGAACCTGACCACAAGCTGAAATTCTGCGCCTTAGAAAAGAAGTCTCGAAAAAGTTACAGGGTTCCCAGGGCTTTCAGCTATCCCCAAGTAAGGACCTTGTAAGGACCTGTAGTCCTAAGGATAATGTCCATCTTTTAGCCAACGATCTTGAAAGGAACACTTTCCCAGCATTGTGAACAATGTCTAAGCAGATACAAAAACTATGGCTGACACAGATATACGCGTTTTCTCGCAAAACGACACCAGGATAAAGAACGAGATTTCAGTCCAATTTCTCTTGATAACTCGCGGTGCATCGTTCGTCTGCTAAGCGGTCAGTTGAAATGGGAAGGTGGGGGAGGGGGGTAAGGTGGAGTAGGTGCTGAGCGATGTTTCTCAAGCGTAAAAGTGCTGCTTCTGCGATCTATTCTGAGTATGGTCTTGCTGCTCAGGGCAGTTTTGGGCAGCTGTCAGGACTTGTAAGGACCTTGAAGTGAATGCAAGCACTTGTAAGGCCTTACTTGGAGATTTCAATTGGTCAAGACTTATAAGGACTGGTAAGGCTCCTATGAACCCAGAGTTATTTTCCTGAGCAGCTACTGGTATAAAAACGTGGACAACTGGAGCGTGGAAGAGCTTGATCACCAGACGCGCGACAGCATTTTCAGCTCAAGGGACCAATGACCTTCATTTTTGAACTAGGCCTAGATATCCTAACTACCTATCCACAAGCAAATCTGAGGGTCCCAGGTCCCTCCATTCCAACGCCATTGTGTTGACATAAACGCTATGTAAATGTTATTAATAAATAAATGAATAAACATACATACATAGTCAGTCAGTCTGCCAGGAATAAACAGGCAAACGCCATTGAAAACATTAACCAGCTTAGCTTCACGGCTAGTAAAGAAAACTAACAAAATGAGGCACAGTAACATAACGCTCTCAGCACGCCTTGGCTAAAGTCTGTGTCAGACCGATTGACATAGGCTAGAACACCAAGGCTACATCAACATGTTATGCTATGCATAGTTTTGTGGGGATTGTCTTCAGCCATGGCAAGCTCCTAGCATAACATAATCGGCCTCCAAAAAAACCTGAAGACGAAGTGTGGCTGCCCACGTGGCGGGGTAATAAAAAACGGTTACGCACGTAATGTTCTCATCCGTAGCCGATGCATTTATACCATAGTGTTCAAATGCTTCGGCTGTTGGGATGATCCCTGGAGTCTTTTAGCCAGGGTACGTCAACAACACTCTCAGTTGCTGCTAATATTATTAGGGGTGCAGGTGCCAGCAGGTCCCATAACCTGAACGTAGTATTCCTGAAACCCACAAATAACTAAAATGAAAGATAGTGAAACTGTGGTAAACAGCAAAAGCAGGTTGATTTTAAAATTCAAGTACCCGTGTACTGGCACTGGGTCCGATAATGCTAGGCCCTGTTCATTCAGTCATGTTTTTACACACACACACATGCACACACACACACACACCATACCTGTGTACTAGCACTAGGTCTGATAACGTTGGTCCCAGTCCCTTCAGTCATTATCCACACACACACACACACACCATACCTGTGTACTAGCACTAGGTCTGATAACGTTGGTCCCAGTCCCTTCATGTCATTATCCACACACACACCATACCTGTGTACTAGCACTAGGTCTGATAACGTTGGTCCCAGTCCCTTCAGTCATTATCCACACACACACACCATACCTGTGTACTAGCACTAGGTCTGATAACGTTGGTCCCAGTCCCTTCAGTCATATCCACACACACACACACCATACCTGTGTACTAGCACTAGGTCTGATAACGTTGGTCCCAGTCCCTTCAGTCATTATCCACACACACAACATACCTGTGTACTAGCACTAGGTCTGATAACGTTGGTCCCAGTCCCTTCAGTCATATCCACACACACACACACCATACCTGTGTACTAGCACTAGGTCTGATAACGTTGGTCCCAGTCCCTTCAGTCATTATCCACACACACAACATACCTGTGTACTAGCACTAGGTCTGATAACGTTGGTCCCAGTCCCTTCATATCACACACACACACAGACACACACCATACCTGTGTACTAGCACTAGGTCTGATAACGTTGGTCCCAGTCCCTTCAGTCATGTCCAATCTCATGGAGATCACACCGAACGTCTGAGAGGGCTCCTGGTAGGCTATGCGTCTGCACAGGAAATGTACCACCAACTTGAAACAGGCAACACTTACAGTTACACAGTACACTTCTTTGGTAGATGAAAACACTACTTGTTTGCACTCTACATGTATATACTTAATCATTCCATCACTCATTTTTGCACTCAATCTACAAACTAAACCCCCCCCCCCCCACAAAAGACACACATGAAGCTTTAGAAAACAGATCCGATTAGTCAAAATCAATTGACATTTCCTAATAGTAATACTGTCTCCCTCCTTTAAAAAATATTTTGCACTCAAAATATGTGCAATACAATTCTATCCAGACCTAAAACTACCATGACCAACAAATAGGAGAATTATCTTTGACATGCACACTCAAAAGTTATAACAAAACAAAACGTGGGGGTGTGAGAGAGAGAGAGAGAGAGAGAGAGAGAGAGAGAGAGAGAGAGAGAGAGAGAGAGAGAGAGAGAGAGAGAGAGAGAGAGACTTAGAGAGAGAGACTAGAGAGAGAGAGAGAGAGAGAGAGAGAGAAGAAATATTGATTGAAAGGAAGGGGGAGGGAGGGGGTACCTTGGCGATTCTCCCAGAGGAATGGTGCGGATGTGCAGTTTCTGAATTTCATCGATGGTTCCAATCATCAGGGTGCTATCGTTGGCCAGGGCAAGGCTGCAAACCAACCACTCCATCAATCATTACAGAGGTCAACCAACAAATAAGAAATATACCTCTTAACTTTTTCACAACTACAATACAAGCAGCGCCCAAGTTTACCGTAGCCAACACGCTGGTAGTATGTTAGCAACAGGCAAAAATGTAATGCATATTTTTACTGTGGCTATTGTGCTGTCGCTGACATCATCATCATCATCATTACAATTGTTATCATTGGTTTTTCGTTTCTTGTTACCATCATCCCTATTTATTATCATTGTTACTTTTCAGGTGACCTCTGAGTGCTGTAGATGCATAATTATTGTCCTTATTAATATTGTTGCTTCTTAAAACACAGCTATTATTCTGTGATTGTGTGTGCTCCACTACATTTGTAAAAAATGATTATAAAAAAATAGAAAAATAAAAAACTGTAATGCCCCTGTGAGTGACAGTGATATGGCTGGTTTCAACTCTTTCAATTAAACACAAAATAATGAGTTGTTTTCAAATTTTATATTGCTTAAAAGATTAAAGATAAATCTAAAACCACTGTGCCAAAAATAAAGTCACTACGATCTCCAAATTTTTAAAGAGAATTTCTTGAAAAGGGCCCAAAATCGAATGCCGGGGGGAGAGGGGGGGACAGAAAAACCAAATGTCTATCCTGCAGCTGCAATGCCAATTCTTTCGCCTGAACAACATTCTTCAAACATCAATTTTTCTACGACATAAAACTCAAAACCATTCCAAACCTGTTCCCTATTGGCCACTGCAAAGAACACCTTTTGCAAGAGTGAATGCCCTTGGTGGGTGGGGGAAGATGGTTGAGTACTGACCAAACAAGGGAATAACTCTCGCCAATAACCCTATTTGAGGCCACTGAATGGCTGCCTTTTGCAAGAGTGAATGCCCTTTTGGACACTGATCAACAAGGGCTTAACTCTTGCCATCAAGGGCGTTAATAACCCTACTTGCAGTGGCCAATAAAGAAAGCTTAGCCACGCCTCACAGGCACAAAATCTAAACTGTTTCCAAAAGCATAGCCAGTGTCTGGCAAAAGTGCAGTCTCAGCCAAATTTCTCATTGAAATGCTTCACTGGAGAAGAAAATGTTGCCTTAAGGACCTGCTACACTGCATACGGTGTAGAGTGGCACAGTGGTATCGCGTTCGCTTCGTGTCAAGTAAACCCGAGTTCGAACCTCGGTACAGGGGATTTTTTCCTCTCATTCTGCACTAGGCCTTAACGGTCTGAACGTGGAGTCTTTCGGATGAGACGATAAACCGAGGTCCCGTGTGCCCATGCACTTAGCATAGTGATACGCTAAACCCAGTGGCAACGAAAAAGTTGTCATTTGGTCAAAATTTACCCCCCCCCCTCATCAGTGACAAAAATTGCATGCAAATTTTTTTTTTTTTTAAATGCCTATGGCTGCGACGCGCTCTCCAGGTGGGAGCAACCCGAATTTCACAGAGACGCCTCTGTGACTATAAAGTACCTAATACCCTAATACCTAACGATTCTGTGCCAATGTGATGCGATTGTGACGATGTGAGTCATGATTCACGTGAAATGCATGCATTGGTGCTACTTGAGTATATAGAGCGTAAGTAGCAGAATTGTTTTTGAGACAGAAGTATTTCAAGCTGCATCGTCACAATCGCATCACACTGACACAGAATCGTGTGTAGTGCATCAGGCCCTGGGATAGAGTTAGAACAGATTAGGGTGATCTACATGAAACTGAAACAACAGGACTGGGCTGGATTGAAAGCCCAGAACATGAGGAGGGAGAAATACTGCGCTGTTTTTTCTTTCTTGTAACCGTCCTGTCAGGGTATCCCATGGAGTTGAGGGGACACCAGTGCTTGACCTCTCTCAGGTTGGAGAAGACCAGCTTATTGTTCATACATATCGCTGTGCAAAAACAATTGCTCAACTCTGATGTGTCAGACTTACTAATTGATCAAGACAAGCTGCATCAACTAACAAAGCTGTAGACTTACTAATTGATCAAGACAAGCTGCATCAACTAACAAAGCTGTAGACTTACTAATTGATCAAGACAAGCTGCATCAACTAACAAAGCTGTAGACTTACTAATTGATCAAGACAAGCTGCATCAACTAACAAAGCTGTAGACTTACTAATTGATCAAGACAAGCTGCATCAACTAACAAAGCTGTAGACTTACTAATTGCAAGACAAGCTGCATCAACTAACAAAGCTGTAGACTTACTAATTGATCAAGACAAGCTGCATCAACTAACAAAGCTGTAGACTTACTAATTGATCAAGACAAGCTGCATCAACTAACAAAGCTGTAGACTTACTAATTGCAAGACAAGCTGCATCAACTAACAAAGCTGTAGACTTACTAATTGATCAAGACAAGCTGCATCAACTAACAAAGCTGTAGACTTACTAATTGATCAAGACAAGCTGCATCAACTTAACAAAGCTGTAGACTTACTAATTGATCAAGACAAGCTGCATCAACTTAACAAAGCTGTAGACTTACTAATTGATCAAGACAAGCTGCATCAACTTAACAAAGCTGTAGACTTACTAATTGATCAAGACAAGCTGCATCAACTTAACAAAGCTGTAGACTTACTAATTGCAAGACAAGCTGCATCAACTAACAAAGCTGTAGACTTACTAATTGATCAAGACAAGCTGCATCAACTAACAAAGCTGTAGACTTACTAATTGATCAAGACAAGCTGCATCAACTAACAAAGCTGTAAAACAACAATTTGCAAAGATAAAACACCAATGGTGACACTAAATTATAAAACAAATGACGTCATTTGACCTGAAATGACCGAAATATTGAGTTTTCAATTCGTCAGGTGAAGTGACGTCTCTCGACTTGCGCCTCCATGTTTTCTGCATGGCGATATGTATATTATTTGGCCCCTCCCCCTCCCCCCCCTCCAGACACAGACCTGTCTGGGTATCCCATGGAGTTGAGGGGACACATGTGGTTGACCTCCCTGAGGTTGACGTTGGAGAAGACCAGCTTGTGGTTGGAGGAGTAGATGACCGTGGGCCGGTCGCTGCAGGCAAACACGTTGGTCGTGGACATGGAGCGGAACGGGCGAAGCACCGTGGGCTGGGTGCCCAGGGTCACTTTCTTCTTGTTGGTCAGCGTGCCTGTGTGGACAATACAGGACATTTGTAGTGGACATGAAGTGGGACAGGCGAAGCACCGTGGGCTGGGTGCCCAGGGTCACTTTCTTCTTGTTGGTCAGCGTGCCTGTGTGGACAATACAGGACATTTGTAGTGGACATGAAGTGGATGGACGAAGCACCGCGGGCTGGGTGCCCAGGGTCACTTTCTTCTTGTTGGTCAGCGTGCCTGGACAGCACAGGGCAGTTTTATATCAGTCTTAACAGTCACTAGGAGTAGACAAAACAGGCAACACACAGTCACTGAAAGCAAATAGTGCAGCCCTTCATGTCTGGTGACGATGATTGTTATGATGATGATGATGATGATGAAGATGACGATGATGATGATGATGATGATGATAATTACCAGTCACATGGTCCAGGTTGAAGTAGAATAGAGATCCGTCACCCAGAGCCACCAGTAAATAGTGCAGCCCTTCGAAAGTCGACATCATTATTACATGTCTGATGATGATGATGATGATGATGACAATGATGATGATGATGATGATGCTAATTACCAGTCACATGGTCCAGGTTGAAGTAGAATAGAGATCCGTCACCCAGAGCCACCAGTAAATAGTACAGCCCTTCGAAAGTGGCCATCATTATTACATGGATGATGATGATGATGATGAAGTTAACAATGATGATGATAATTACCAGTCACATGGTCCAGGTTGAAGTAGAATAGAGACCCGTCACCCAGAGCCACCAGTAAATAGTGCAGCCCTTCGAAAGTGGCCATCAGAGTGGAGCGCGGGATGATCTCTGCAAAGACAACACAGCACATTATGGTCAACGGTGAAATCTTTGATGAAAAAACAACAAAAATATGCACACATGTAACAGAATAGTCCTAAATGACAGAGAAGACAATCAGTCATGCATTAAAACGATCTTCAGTTTCAAGGTAAAATGCTGACTGAAATCACAATGCCCTCTCAATCCAAGACACACAAATAAGCAGTGAGTTCTGTTCTTGCGCACGTGAAACAGTAACCCAAATTCAGTTATCAAATAAAATGTGGGCCACGTTCAGACACGGCTTTAAACTACTGTGGGAGCGTTCAGACACTGCGTTACACACACACATATACAAAGAAAGACACTATGACCTATCCAACACATTACTATACAGTCTAGAATGAAATGCGTCAGAAAGAGCCAAAAATAAAGACCTAACCACATAAACTAGTGATTGCAACTGATATAAATGCTGGTACTCCAAAGACAGGTGTAGAGGCACAGACTGGACAACGTTGGAAACATAAGAAGCTGTGTACAGACATGTTGTAACCTGTAGGACAACTCTATCTCTTTCAGTTTGCAACTGTTCTCTAAACACAACTACAGCAGGTAAAGCAAAACAAGAGGGTGGAGCTGGGGAGACAAAGTTGAGAAAAGACTAAATATCTATCAAATTGCCTTTTCCTCTTTTTCTTTCACAGAACTACGATTGATAAAAGGACATGTACAAGCTGGAACAATTTAAAAACACCTAAAATGACCAAATCATAATAGTAAAGCCTGACAGTGTGCAGACTCAAAAACAAAGGCTGTGCTATATGTGCAGAGGTATCAGTCCACGACATAACTGCCTGCATCTATTTTGCTATGAGTATACATATTCCCATCTATCAATGTTGTTGCTTACATACCCTGGCTAAAAGACTCCAGGGATCATTCCAACAGCCGAAGCGCTTGAATATTATGATACAAATGCATCAGCTAGGGATGAGAACATTACGCATGTAACCGTTTTTGATTACCCCGCCACGTGGCCAGCCACACTCCGTCTTCGGGGGATTTGGGAGACTGGTGATGTTATGCTAGGAGCTTGTCATGGCTGAAGACAATCCCCGCATAACTATGCAGAGCACAGCAACATGTTGATGTAGCCTTGGTGTTCTAGCCTATGTCAATTGGTCTGACATAGCCTTCAAATGCATAGCATAACATTTTGATGTAGCCTTGGTGCTCTAGCCTACATCAATTGGTCTGACATAGCCTTAGTCTTTCGGATGAGACGATAAACCAAGGCCCTGTGTGCCCATGCACTTAGCACACATTAATCCCAGTGGTAATGAAAAAGTTGTCATTTGTCAAAATTTACCCCCCCTCCCTTCCTCATCAGTCACACAAAAATCGCAAGCAAAAAAACAAAAAAAATTTGGTGGCACGCCTCTGGCTGCGACGCGCTCTCTAGGTGGAAGCAACTCGAATTTCACAGAGACGCCTCTGTGACTATAAAGTACATAATACCTAATAATAATACCTAATACCTAATAAGTCAAGGCGAATCTATCAATGTAAACTGTGTCTCACCTCCCCCCAGCATGGCGGTGTGCAGGCTCTCAAAGGTGGGCAGACGCAGGATGCGGGCAGAGATGTCCGTCCACAGACCCACCGCCATCAGCTCTGCACGCGTCTCCCCTTCCTTCAGGGGGGAGATGTCAAGACAGGCTACCTCGTGGTCCATGGTCGTTTGCCTGCAGTCAACATTAATATCATCATCATCATCATCATCATCATCCTTCAGGGGGGAGATGTCCAGACAGGCAACCTCGTGGTCCATGGTTGTTTGTCTGCAGTCAACATTAATATCATCATCACTGTCATCATCATCATCATCGTCGTTGTCACGTCTCCCCTTCCTTCAGGGGGGAGATGTCAAGACAGGCTACCTCGTGGTCCAAGGTCGTTTGTCTGCAGTTAACATTAATATCATCATCACTGTCATCATCATCATCATCATCATTGTCATCGTCGTTGTCACGTCTCCCCTTCCTTCAGTGGGGAGATGTCGAGACAGGCTACCTCGTGGTCCATGGTCGTTTGTCTGCAATCAACATTACTTAATACTATCATCATTGTCATGATCATCATCGTCATCACTATCATCATTGTCATAATTATCATCATCATCATTGTTGTCGTTAATCATCATCATCATCATCGTGATCATCATCATCATCATTGTCACATCATCATCATTGTTGTCGTTACCATCATTATCATCATCGTGATCATCATCATTGCTGTCATCATTGTCACATGTTAGTACAATGACAGCCCTAATACATCCAGAACCCTGGTAGATGGAAAGACAGAGACAACATAACTTTCATCAATGTAATCATCATCATCATCATCATCATTGCTGTCATCATTGTCACATGTTAGTACAATGACAGCCCTAATACATCCAGAACCCTGGTAGATGGAAAGACAGAGACAACATAACTTGAATTTTCATCAATGTAATCATCATCATCATCATCGTTGTCAGCACTGTGAGAGCCCTGAGATGACCTTAGTACTTAAATAATAGTAGACTAAGTAGTCCAAAAGACTATCATCTACCTGACTTGACTTATCATTGTAATCATCATCATCATTGTCAGATATTAACGCAGTGATAGCCCTGAGATACATCCAGAACAGATGACCTTTGTAGTCCGAAAGACTATCATTACATGACTTGACTTATCATTGTAATCATCATCATCATCATCATCATCATCATCATCATCATTGTCAGATATTAACGCAGTGATAGCCCTGAGATGACCTTTGTAGTCCGAAAGACTATCATCTACCTGACTTGACTTATCATTATAATCATTATCATCAAGCCTCCCAATGGCAAAGAAAAAAACTTAATCTAAACATAACCCTCAACCTAGATTTGTAAAAAGACCTAACTAACCCTGATTTTAAAGACCTTTATATATTATATTTAAAGGAGACAGACAGCCTCTTGTTGCTGAAAAATCGTTTCAAATCGGCTTTCAGGGGAAAATATGCTTTTAGTTTTATTGACTACTGTAGTTTGAAGAATACGGTTCTCTCACCTTTTTTTGCTACATCTTTTTCGTCTCCAAGTCACCCGAAGCCGCAATTGACAGAATTTGATATTTGAAGTGCGGGCTTTGATGTCTTCTCGCTCAAGTCGGAATGTATTTGAGAAAATGTTAAGACTTGTGATGATGTTACTTGTGACATAGAAGATAAAAACTCTGACATCATCTGAAGAATCAGTCTGACCCTCGTTCTTCTGGTTCTCGGAGTTTTTGTGATTGTTGGAGTTCAGTCTTTTGACTTTTGCAGCCATTTTTAAGTACAGTCTTGCGGAGGAACTCAATGAAAGGTGCAGTTTGAGACATGCATTTGCAGTTGATGCGCCCGACATGAGCGCATTGTCATTGGCATCATGGATTGCACTGCAAGGCCTGTGTCATCATTTCCTAGTTCGACTCAGTTCAAAGTCTCATTTAGCAGACACATCATTTTCAATTTCTGAGCATTGTTTTATTTCAAAAACAAAATAGAAATCCAGATAATTCGCCCTTTCACTGCATTTATGTATCTAAACAACGCAATCCAAGCCAAGTGTATCTGAAAACGTCTACAACTGCATGTCTCTGCTCTTCTAGCAGCATGGGCGAATACATTCGCCAGGCACACCACACTTCACTCTGACCAAAGGCAGCTTGACAGTCACTGCCAAAGGCCCCGCCGTGTGTCTCTGCTCTTCTAGCAGCATGGGCAAATACATTCGCCAGGCACACCACACTTCACTCTGACCAAAGGCAGCTTGACATTCACTGCCAAAGGCCCCGCCGTGTGTCTCTGCTCTTCTAGCACCATGGGCAAATACATTCGCCAGGCACACCACACTTCACTCTGACCAAAGGCAGCTTGACATTCACTGCCAAAGGCCCCGCCGTGTGTCTTGTCTACTTTCAGAGCTTGTGTCAGCCATTTTTCAGTAAAAGCAATGCATGCACACTCGAAAAAATAGTTACTCCTCTCTTGTCGGCTGAGGTGCAACGAACAACCAAGAACGTCACAAAATACATGGCGCTAGAAGAGTTAAACACTCCCTTAAACCTAAACTTATATTCCCCCTTAACCATTCATTTAAAGACCACCCTCACATTTGCTTTAAAAAAATATTTCATCTTTGCATAGGCATTGTCTATCTCCCCCATTGGGAGAAAAAGTAAATCAGCACATTATCTTCTTTAGAGAACACAGAACAAATCGTAATGTTAAAGTTTGTTTCTTAGGTTCACAAACACATACATTGGACACAAAAAAAGTTTCATTAAAGCAAACTATATATATATATACATAAGAGGAAAGTTTAATGGTGTGTTTGTTTTTTCTTCTTCAATTTTTGATCGTTCATAAATTAAAGGTGATTTCCATCTACACTTAAAGACCCTCCTGATCCAAATTTAAAGACCCCACACACCCTGCATGTTTAATGGTTCCGGGTGACAGCTCGAAGTAGTGGAGCTCTGATCCGGCAGCAATGGCGGCCTGGCTGGAGTTACAGCTGGCCAGGGAGATGTTCTTGCCCGCTGGGTGTGACCACTCACACAGCAGACCTCCCCCCGAGAGGCTGACCAGGCGAACTGACCGCTGTGTGATCTGGACAACGGAGAAATGAAGGCAGCAAATTATATCAATTGCTTCAAATCCAGCACACACACAAAAAGAAGATTGCAGCAAAGCTTACACTAGTTACAGGTTGAATGGAAACTGTGACATGCAACTGAAACCAAACTATTGCAGCAAAGCTTACACTAGTTACAGGTTGAATGGAAACTGTGACATGCAACTGAAACCAAACTATTGCAGCAAAGCTTACACTAGTTACAGGTTGAATGGAAACTGTGACATGCAACTGAAACCAAACTATTGCAGCAAAGCTTACACTAGTTACAGGTTGAATGGAAACTGTGACATGCAACTGAAACCAAACTATTGCAGCAAAGCTTACACTAGTTACAGGTTGAATGGAAACTGTGACATGCAACTGAAACCAAACTATTGCAGCAAATGCTTACAAAACTAGGATCCAGTGACACTAGTGACAGTGTAAACCCATACCATGGTTACGAATCAAGCCACTGCTTTTGAGGGATATGAATCAAAGCCTCACTGTTGACCTGATACAAGGGTGTCAAATCAGGCAATACCTTGATGCCTTTTAGACCAGATCTTTTAGCAAACTGTTCACCTGAGAAGGTGCATGGTTCACAGAATCCCATCAGTAATGCACTCTCCCTATGCGGGTAGACTGAACTTCACCAGGAGCTATCAACTGTTACCTGGGGGGGAGGTGTCTTTCATACAAATAGTTCCCCCACCTTCTGGAAGTTCTGTGCTTGTAACTTCCTCTAATCTGTCACTCTCTTTGACTCTGCCTTTTCACTTTGCTTACTGTTATCTACTCAGACCTGCCAACCCCCTAACAGACCAAAGAGGAATATTTGTAGCAGCAAAGAGGAATTTTGGTGAGCTAAGAGGAATTTTGGTGAGCTAAGAGGAATTTTGACGCAGCATCTTACCATTCGAGCGCAAACATCATTTGAAGCAATCACTTTTTAATCGCTGTGAACTTATCTTGTTTCAAACATGTCTTGTCTGGAAGTGTCACAACCATTCTTACACAATAGGAAGCTTTTGGTTTGTTCCTCTGTGCTTTTTATTTGGGCAGACCTAGACGGTTTGGTGCCATAGATGACTTAAATAATAAGACTTGGAAGGAAGATAATGAATCAATTCAAGTTCGTCTTTGTCCTCATTTCCTTCCGTTGTCTTGAAAAAGTTGGTGAGAGTGGAAGAAGAAGCCTGGGAGTTTACAGTTTCGATATTACGCTGAGAGGCAATGTGGCGTTTGATGTCTTGATACCATCCATGGGAGACTTTAAAGTCAAGCGAGCACATCGTACATTGAGTGTGACGCACAATTTCTTGATCTCTCAATGCACAGACACTTTTCCAAGTATTCTTGACGGAAATGTTGATCTATTCTCTTTTCTTCAGCTAGTAAGCAGTGAGATTGTCGCACACATCGACGTATTGACGGAAGTGGGCGGCCGAAAATGCTTATATAGACTGCAAAGTCGGTTATATGCACGGCACCTAAAAAATAAAAATAAATTTAAAAAGCGGCATTTTATGGACTTGAGCGGAAGGGAGGAAGAAAGTCCGCTCCAAGTGGAAAGGTTGGCAGGTCTGTCTATCTTTCTGCTTGTTCCATTCTCTTCCTTTTGTTCTAGAAAGTCTTACAAATATTTTTATCTCCAGCCGAAGACGGACATGCTGGGCCTATTTCTTAGGTGCATAACGGCAGCATAACGCATCTGCGCTCATATGACAGGAAACCATCTGAGCGATCGATGAAGAAGGAATAACCTGTAACCTAACCTGTAACTACTAATTGACCTCGACATTTGTACAAACATTTGGCTGTCCCTTTTGTTACTGTTATCATAATTACCTGTCCTCCGATGTCGGAATGTGGCTGCCCACGTGGCGGGGTAATCAAAAACGGTCACACACCTAATGTTCTCATCCCTAGCTGGTGCATTTGTACTGTAGTGTTCAAGTGTTTCAACTGTTGGGATGATCCCTGGATTCTTTTAGCCAGGGTACAACAACAAACTGTCTTTTTTAAGGCGATACTTTTTTTCCCCAGACATGACCAATAAAATAGTATGAAAAAGAACAAAATCTGAATTTCTTGTGAAATTAGGGGAGTGCGCCTTAAGTTATAGTCCGAAACACATGGTAATTACCTGTAGCATTTGGTCGACGGTGATGTTGGTGCAGACAAAGGTCTGGTTGTCTCCGTCAAAACCTGGAAGCTCCGTTTCCTCCACCTCCTCTCCGCTCAGCATCAGAACTCTAGACACAGATACGCACACAGAACTCTAGACACAGATATGCACACGTACAAACACACATAAAACATGAGCATGAAGACAGAAAGTATCTCTCTCTCTCACAAATACAAATATGAATACACAGAAACAAAACCTTACAGCTTAATTCTCCATAAGTTTTCTACACTGAGCATCTGATAATTCAGACAACACACACGTACGTGTCCCCATCTCCCCTTTTCACATACACAAATAATGAGATATGACTCCACACACACACACAAAGCATTATACACTCATTCATTTGGAAAATCAACAGATCAAATGAACCATCCATCACCTAATCTTTCTTTGACACATAACTGTTATATTTTTCATCATTTATGCAATTTTGCTGGGCCTAGCTATTTCTTAGTTAGGCGCATAACTGCAGCATGATGCATCTGCATTCATAATTAACAGGAAACTGTCTGAGCGATCGAAAAAGAAGAACTACTTTCACCCATGCTTTTCTTTTGTTCATTCTTTTAAAAAAAAACTGATCTGCCTCTCTATTCTATACACTTCATCAAGCCATCACACACACACACACACACACAGTGACATACACACACACAATGACATATACACAGTGACACACACAGTGACATATACACAGTGACACACACACACACAATGACATATACAGTGACATACACACACGACATATACAGTGACACACACACAGTGACACACACACACAGTGACACACACACACAGTGACACACACACACACTGTCTGAACGCGCGCACACACACACTGTTCCCCTTTAGTGGGAGGATGTTACACTGAAGAGCAGCACCCCCACTGACCTGGACTGGCCCACAAAGGACAACACCAGCAGGTTGTCAAACTTCTCAGAATTCATCTTCAACGGCCACAGCCCTGAAAACACAAACAAACAAATCATATTAACTCATTCAAGTCGTTCCGGCCATATATGCCCGGAATTAATAGATAACTGTCAATTTGATGCATTTGCTTCAAGGGAGGTAAATCTGTGTGCAATCCATACCTTCGTCATTTCTAAACTCGCTTCGCTCCCTTAGACCACAATTTTGCCTTTGACTTTGCTTTTGTAGTGGTTTGTTGTGGGGAAACGAATCGGTGTAGTTTTTCTGTATAAAGTCTATATATAAAAACATGTCTGATCTACTATTTCCCTACGTCTAAACATGAAGTAAAAACCTGTAATCTTTTATTTCATTTGTTTATGTATGTTTCGTTTGTGTGTATGGCTGCAGTGATTTGTGAGTTATTTGAATAATTCAAAATTGGTGCGATGCGAATGAGATAACGTGCCTCTTCCTCTCTGTTTTTTTGTTTGAACAACAATCCATGTACCGTATTTTTCGGACTATAAGGCGATACTTTTCCCCCAGACTGAGAGCCCTTATGACTACTAAAATAGTAAGAAAATATAATAACAGAATCTGAATGTTGTGTAAAATTTGGGGCGTGCGCCTTATAATCAGGTGCGCCTTATAGTCCAAAAAATATGGTAGAAGAAAAGAGGCTGAGGTGATGACCGACCTTTGATGCCGGGCAGGTCGATGTTGGCATGCTCATGGATGCCGATGCCGTTGCGGATGATCCTCAGGGACCCTTCCTTGTAGGCCCCCGAACACGTCACCAGCTGAAAAGACGACTACAGTGGAACCTCCCTTATAAGACTGCCTCCCACATAAGACCTATTTCTCTGAGACATCGCCCTTCTTTGTAAGTATTAAAATTGCCTCCCTTATAAGACTCCGATTCCCACATAAGACCTATTTCTCTGAGACATCGCCCTTCTTTGTCAGTATTAAAATTGCCTCCCTTATAAGACTGCCTCCCACATAAGACCTATTTCTCTGAGACATCGCCCTTCTTTGTGAGTATTAAAATTGCCTCCCTTATAAGACCTCCGATTATAAGACTCCCTCCCACATGACTACTTCTCATTTTTGATGATTTTTCATTAGGTCTTATAAGGGTGGTTCCACTGTACCACACATTGTCATTTGAAGACTTAAACCATCACCACTGCGGTGAGAAAAAAACTCGAACAACGAATAAAAGATGAAAGATTAAAGATCAATCAAAAACCAAAATGGAAGAAAATCTCTTTAGTTGCCAATGTCGCACCACACTGATGCAACTCCAATGTCACTAAAAGGCATTAGGATCTGTAACCCTTCAGCTGCCAATGTCGCACTTTTGCACCACACTGATGCAACACCAATGTCACTAAAAAAGGCATTAGGATCTGTAACCCTTCAGCTGCCAATGTCGCACTTTTGCACCACACTGATGCAACACCAATGTCACTAAAAGGCATTAGGATCTGTAACCCTTCAGCTGCCAATGTCGCACTTTTGCACCACACTGATGCAACACCAATGTCACTAAAAGAAATGGCATTAGGATCTTTAATCCAATGAGGCGTTATACTACTCCTTGCCAACACGAAAGGGAGATAATTTTAGGCCCAAACTGCCGATGCCCCCCCGTGACGAGTCATGAGCAGATCATTTTCGGTGTTAGTTCCTGACAGACAAGGGCGATAATCTTAAGTAGGGGCGTTCGCATCTCAGGTCACGACACAGGGGCAGAGGATTTTCGGTATAAAGCCTCACTACTTTAT
This sequence comes from Phymorhynchus buccinoides, assembly GCA_017654935.2. Lineage (NCBI taxonomy): Eukaryota > Metazoa > Mollusca > Gastropoda > Neogastropoda > Raphitomidae > Phymorhynchus > Phymorhynchus buccinoides. The sequence goes on from CM065701.1 coordinate 46,611,852, forward strand.
GTTCACAATTTTGGGCAACAAGAATTGGCCTTACTTGATGCAAATATGAAATAGTGAGGCTAAGAGAGAGGATATCTTTAGTGAAATGAATAAGGGGAAGGAACTTCTCATAATTAACTCCCTTTTACCAAAGTTATTTATGACACCCATTCGCCCTTAGTAACTTTCATAAAAGGGAGTTAATTACGAGAAGTTTCTTCCCCTGATTCATTAAACTTATTTGATACGTGTCACAGAAGGATTCACAGAACTGCAGACACCAACCCTTCTTTACCCAGGTACTGTATTTTTCTGGCTATAAGGCGCACCTTTGTATAATTTTACTCAAATTTCAGATTTTGTTTTTATATTTTCTTACTATTTCATCAGTCATATTATAAGGCGCAGGGGTCTGAGTTTGGAAAAAAAAGTATCGCCTTATAGTCTGAAAAATAAGGTAGGTTTGACAGAATTTGTTGGCTAAAATATGGCTGGCAGTGAAAGGGGTTCAGGATGTTTTCCAGCTTTTCGTATCCCCTTAAATCTACAGAAGTGCAAGATCAAGGTCACAAAACCTAAAATTTGATGCCCTGAAAACACCAAAACCAGGGGCGAGTTTCACAAGGGCTAACGTTACGTAGCGTGAGCGCAAATCGGCAAAAACAGTACTAAGAAACATCTCTTTTGCCAACGTTTGCCAAAAACGTTTTGTGGCTGTCATCGAGCTAGCTTTTGCACAACTATCACGTGACTAGCATGGGGTGAAAACATTTCTTGTTTTTGATTGGTCCATTAAAGTTTGGTTATGTCGCACTTTTAAAAAAATTGACCAATCAGACAAGAGCTTGTAATATTCTTCCGCAAACGCTTTCTAAAGTGTTTCTTAGGCCCCGTTTGCCGTAAGCGTTATTCGCGCGGCGACCGTTATCTACAGAAACTCGTCCCTGAAATGAAAAATTGTGGCAACTAAAAACCTGAAGCTGAACTTCACAAAACCTAACGGAAAAATCATCAAAAAGCAACTTTTGTTGAGAGGGGGGAAGGTGGGGAGGGTGTGAAGTAATATATATTTTTTTTTTTTACTTCAAAACTTCCCAAGCTTTGGGAGGAAAGGTCTCCATGACTCAACACACCTCCTCCTCTCTCCCATCTACACCCCACCCCCACCCTACTCACACACCTGTCTTCACTCCTAAAAACACCGCATACGATTCGACCCCAATGCGATCTGATTGCGACGATGTTTGTGAGTCGCGATTCGCGCGAAATACTTCCGTCCAAAAATAGTTGTATTTTCGCCCTCTCTACTCACGTAGACCCCAATACACGAATCCAATAAAACTACCGATACAGAAATACAGATGTTTCATCAGATTCATGTACGGGGGACTACGAATACAGTAAACATAACTACAGTCCCCTCTTTTAAGACCTTCAAAAAATCGCGCAAAATCGGTCGTAAAAGAGGGGGGTCTTAAATCAGGGGCGACCAAAACAATGCACTCAGTGACTCACTACACCGTATATGACGCACAGCGCATGCATACACTAGAACTAAAACATGCTTTCTCCGTCATTCTTGAATGAAACATCCGCGGTCTAGCTAATATACGAAAACGAGCGAAAACGGGCTAAAACAGAAAGTGTGCTCGCGGCCCGTGTTGCACTCACACACAAACTACACATAACAACAGTACAGACCTAATTTTCGCCATTTTACGCTCTGGCAGTTCATTTTCAATCACAGTTTGCACACACGGAACTTTTACCGCGCATACAACTCGGCTGACAAAATGGCGCCGCATACACCGCAAATACGAAATCACGGCAAACGCTAATGCGCCAGCTGCTTTCATTTATCGGATTTTGTGTGTTGTTTGCATTCAGTGAGTGTTTCAGTGCACGCACTAACGCCGATTTATCAGTTTGATAACGGAAAGGAGCTGCTTTTCAACTTATTTTTTGTAAAGTGAGACCATTCACTGAGTTCCAACTTATGGAGTGTGACCGATCACCTAGTTTCAACTTGGGAGTTGACTTCGCATTTAGGCCTACGTGTGCACAGAGTTCGTAAAGATCGACACGATCGCGACCGTTCACAATTTCAGTTCAAACTTTGATCATAAACTGCTCAGTGATGACACATGTGCATAAAAGTGGTGACATTTAGTGGTCAGATCGTGATATCGCTGATTAAATTCTTCAATTTCGGCATGAGAACGGTTCGTTTTTACCGAGATTGACCTAACAACAGTGGTACCCCAGCTGTGCGTCGGCTCGAACTGAGGCCGAGAAGGATAGATATCATCGTTTTTGCGACTGATAATTGTCAGAATGTGTTGCATCGGTCGTAAAATCAACAAGATTTACGGTCGCAAAACGCGTTAGAGGGGGAGTCGTAAATGAGGAGGCAAGTTTAGAAGAAAAACGATCCGTCATTCATATTTCAGTCGTAAAAGAGGGGAGGTCGTAATTCAGAGGGCCGTTCGTGAGGGGGTCGACTGTACCGATACAGAAATTTCATCAGATTCATGTGTACGGGGGACTACGAATACAGTAAACATAACTACCGTACTTTTCGGACTATAAGGCAATATTTTCCCCTCCAATTTCGACCTGTGTGCCTAATAAACGAGGGCGCCCTATTAGTGAACAAAATCATGAAAAGAGAGGCAACGATTGCCGTACTCAGTACAGTCTACTGTGAGTCACAACATCGAAAGTGGTCACGAGTCGCCGATACGACGAATACTCGCGTTAAAATGCTTCAAAATCCCTATTATCATCCGAGATACTGTCCAACAGATGCCATAACCCTTCATTGGATGTAAAAAGCAAAGAGCTAAAAGACCCACCACGTCACATGTCAAAATCACGGTTTTCACATGTTTTCCCTCTTATAGCTGGTAAGAAATCTTAAGAAATCTTCCAAGCATAAGAGGGAATGTGACATGTGACATGGGGTGTCTTTAAAATGCCATAATTCTACCAGTTTTCATGAAGAAATGTCCAAACACAACAACCGGAAGTCGCAAAAACGGAAGTCTGATTATTTGAGAAGGGAGACAACTCTCGTTTATGACAGCAGTAATGGCGGTCGGTAAGCATTTACAGGACGTGCATGGGCTTCAAACTTTGACTTTCTTTTGCGAGGTGTGCATCACCTAACGAGGGCGCTTTTTACTTTCATTTTTTCAGATTTTGTTTGCCCTATTCGCCTTATACACATCAGCGCCTAACGATCCGAAAAATACGGTAGTGGGATTTCATCAGATTCATGTGGTCAGTAGAATTTAATGAGAATCATACCTCTCCGATTGTGGACCACACACACACACATGTCCACTATGGGGCCCAGGTTGACAAACGTCTCCATGACCTAACACCCTCCCCACTTCTCTCCCCCCCTCCACTTTCTGATAGTAGTTACCTGCCCCTGCCCCTGCCTCTCCAGGTCCACCACACACATGTCCACAATAGGGCCCAGGCTGACAAACGTCTCCCATGACCTAACACCCTCCCCACTTCTCTCCCCCCCTCCACTTTCTGATAGTAGTTACCTGCCCCTGCCCCTGCCTCTCCAGGTCCACCACACACATGTCCACAATAGGGCCCAGGTTGACAAACGTCTCCCATGACCTAACACCCTCCCCACTTCTCTCCCCCCCTCCACTTTCTGATAGTAGTTACCTGCCCCTGCCCCTGCCTCTCCAGGTCCACCACACACATGTCCACAATAGGGCCCAGGCTGACAAACGTCTCCCATGACCTAACACCCTCCCCACTTCTCTCCCCCCCTCCACTTTCTGATAGTAGTTACCTGCCCCTGCCCCTGCCTCTCCAGGTCCAACACACACATGTCCACAATAGGGCCCAGGCTGACAAACGTCTCCCATGACCTAACACCCTCCCCACTTCTCTCCCCCCCTCCACTTTCTGATAGTAGTTACCTGCCCCTGCCCCTGCCTCTCCAGGTCCACCACACACATGTCCACAATAGGGCCCAGGTTCACAAAGGTTTCCATGACCTGCACGAAACTCCCGTTCTCATCCGGATCCTGGTTCAGCTGAAAAACAAAACCCAGCAAACAATGCACACAGTTTATTACGATAATAATGGCAGTAACACACACAAGCACATATGCATGTATGCACAAACACATACATAAATGCGCACACACACACACAAATATACATGTACACCCATGCAAGCACACACAACACACATTATGTGAACATGTGCATTCACACACACAAACTTGATTACAATGTCGACAGCTTACTTTATATTTTATTCTTGTATCCCAAAATAACCATCATTGACTCCACACCAATTGATGGGTTATTCTTTGGGTGATAACTGAGCTCCTCACCGAGTTTTAGTGAACATCTGTCTCCTGAAAAACTATTGAAAATACTGCTACTAGTCCTATAATAGACAAGCATAAGAATAGAAAAAGATATTGAAAATACTGCTACTAGTCCTATAATAGACAAGCATAAGAATAGGGAAAGATATTGAAAATACTGCTACTAGTCCTATAATAGACAAGCATAAGAATAGGGAAAGATATTGAAATTGAATCACAACTTTTGAGTATTTGGCACTTTATAGTCACAGAGGCGTCTCTGTAAAATTCGGGTTGCTCCCACCTGGAGAACGCATCGCAGCCAGAGGTGCGCCACCCTTTTTTTTTGGGGGGGGCATGCGTTTTTGTGTGACTGATGAGGAAGGAAAGGGGGGGGGGGGGGGGTAAATTTTGACCAAATGACAACTTTTTCGTTGCCACTGGGTTTAATGTGTGCTAAGTGCATGGGCACACGGGACCTCGGTTTATCGTCTCATCCGAAAGACTCCAAATTCAGACCATAAGCCCTAGTGTAGAATGAGAGAAAAAAAATCCCCTGTACCCAGGTTCAAACTCAGGTCTATAGCATACGAGGCGAATGGGTACCTCTGTGCCACTCTTTCGAACATTGCTAATGGTCAAAATACATGTGCACATTTTCACTCTTTCCCCATGGCAAGCTAGCTAATGCATCGTTACTAGCATATGACTGTATTGTCATGGGAAAAGTGTGAAAAATAACAATATGTATTTCGACCATGACACATAGACGGACAAAATAAATCATCTTGTAACTTTGCAAATAATTTAGAAAAAAACAACCAACACAAGAACAGATAGATAGACAGACAATTCACAAAGGAAATTCCATGCACCCTTGAAATAGGAACACCTGAAGGTGCTGAGATGCACCAGCCACGCCCGTCCTATCAACGCGAGAGCAGCCCTGCCCCAGCCTTGAAAGTCCGTGTTGTTACTGGGGAGCAGGGACACAGGGACATTCCATGCACCCTTGAAATAGAAACACCTGAAGGTGCTGAGATGCACCAGCCACGCCCGTCCTATCAACGCGAGAGCAGCCCTGCCCCAGCCTTGAAAGTCCGTGTTGTTACTGGGGAGCAGGGACACAGGGACATTCCATGCACCCTTGAAATAGAAACACCTGAAGGTGCTGAGATGCACCAGCCACGCCCGTCCTATCAACGCGAGAGCAGCCCTGCCCCAGCCTTGGAAGTCCGTGTTGTGTTACTGGGGAGCAGGGACACACACGGGACATTCCATGCACCCTTGAAATAGAAACACCCGAAGGTGCTGAGATGCATCAGCCACGCCCGTCCTATCAACGCGAGAGCAGCCCTGCCCCAGCCTTGGAAGTCTGTGTTGTGTTACTGGGGAGCAGGCACACACGGGACATTCCATTAAGTATACAAGGCACATAGCTACTCGGACCATCGGATACGATACAAAGAGTCCTTGCGAAATGTCCCCATGGGTGTACCAGTCCATTTTTCATGACTGCAGAGCCCACCGGCAAAAGACACCCACTCAGAAACCAGAACGCATCCAACAGCTCCCAAAAAGGACAGGCGAGGCCAGTGCATTCACCCTTTAGCTTAGTTTAGTTTCGTTGCACCAAGCGTTTGGAATTCTCTCCCTGACCATACCCGTAACCAGTCCACTCTTCCTTCATTCAAGTCCCAACTAATGGGGATGGTTGGGGTGGGGGTGGTGGGGGTGGGTTGAAGGGAGGTGGGTGTTAGTGTGTGTGTTATGATTATATGCAATGCATTCTCTAATGCATTCATTTTCATAGAGATGTATGGTGAGGATACGTGAACCAGTCTGTTAGAAATGTCTGTACGAATGGTGAGCGAAAAGCGCATTGAGTTGCTTAGCAGGATTATGCGCTATTAATTATTAAGCATTATTAATTATTATTATTTATGATGATGGAGGTTGCGATACCTTGACAAGCTGCGAGTCGCCCAGTCTGGATCCAATGAACACCACTCCGTTGTCCAGGTAGGTGATGCACTCTGCTATCGTCGTCTGCAAACAAAAACAATGTCATAATTATCATCGGTCAAATTCAAAAACCTTGTATCTCAATTTTTTTAGTTTGATACATAGTCAGCTCTCTAATTTTCCCCGCCATATTCCACCGAAAGCTCGTATCTCTAACGACTTTCTATCTGGAGTAAATGAGGTTGTGAAAGTCCCAAATTCAGATCTAGTTCAGGACAAAAACCTCGTGTCTTCATTCTTTTCAAGTAATTTTAACAAAGTGCAGGACTAGACTCGCAATGTCTTGAACAACATATTCATCATAGTTAATCAATTGTGGTCAACGTGGTTAATTTTTAAAAAGTTTTTTTTTCATTTTTCTCAAAACTACAAAATTGAGATACAAGGTTTTTGAATTTCACCATGTTGTCGTGACTCACTTTCACAATTTAAAAAAAAATCCTCAATCTTGGACAAAGAAAAAGGAATGATTATAATTCAATCTACTCATTTTTTTGCGGTGCTTAGCAAAGGTAAAAAGAGTAAAGACAGAAAGAACTTAATTGAACAAAGGGGGAGAACTCTCTTTCTAATTACCCCCTCCACCAAAGTTGATTACAATACCAATCATCCAGCAATGTGTGGATCAGAGCCAAAGGGAGGCAAACAAAGCATCATTCTCAAAAAAGAATGCGCCAAGTTCGCATTAATGATCCTTCACCCACACAGTACACATCAACAAGAACTTAAAATACAAAATCAAATATAGTAATTATAAACGAGAATGTTACCACAAGATCCTGTTACCGGTACTCTGCAAATGAGTCAGTTACTTTATGGACTGTTTTAATGGTCTTCATTCACCCGTCTGTGTTCAGTTCTCTCTCAGAATTGTGTTCACAGAAATAACTCTCTCAGAATAATGCATGCATAAACCATGTCCATGTGTATACGAATTTAAAAACAAACATCTTGAAAGATTCCCTAATTCTGTTCCTTCCCACACGAAGTAGAAAAGCAGTCCAAAAAAACAAACTATCTCAGAATTTTCACTTGAAATTTTCTTCGAAAAGAAGAAGCCCTGTCTAACAGAGCAGCACCATTATCATTCCTGAAAGTTCCATCGTAAGTTTTTTCTAACACTCTCTCTCTTTCCCTTCCCCTTCTCCGCTCCTCCCACCCCACCCACCCCCACCATAAACAGCAATCCAGCAATGTTTCACCAAGGCATAACTTGATCACAACATACTTCTTCTTCATCTGCGTTCCCATCACAGCATGATACAAAACGTCTCTAAATAAAGTAAATCGATGCACAGTTCTGTTTACCTTTCTCTCAGTAGTTCCTTCACCATGTGCGTTCTATCCATTTTCTCTTCTCGTTCCAACACGAGCATGAACAATCAGCTATTTGTATGTATATCACTAGACCCGATAATATCTGTAAATAACACACGTATCACACAACCCACCTCTCCCAAGAGTTCCACCTTGAGGTCTTTCACCACGTGCGTGCCATCCATTTTCTCCTCTCTCTCCAGGACCAGCATAAACAGGCGGCCAGCCATGTCCCCCAGCAGGTAGCGAGAGCCGTTGGCGTCCACACGCCCGTAACACATCAGGGCGAATTGCTGCAAACCAACGTCCTTCAACATAAAACGCTTGCCCAACATTTTCATCAATTGGTTTGTTTTATTAAACAAGAGGCGAAAAAGCCTGCATCAGCTTGCTCGTTGTCAGAGAGGGTGTAAGCTCTCTGTCATAGTGTGTGTGTGTTGCTACAAATCTTCAAAGTGTTGTAGAAATGACATCATTTTTGTTTTTACATCACAAAAATGACATCAATCTTTACTATGTCGAGCAGATCATGCTTTGGGGAAAGGAGAATTTCCGGTAAAGGTAAAGATGTGCCACCCCCCATGCATTTCTCGGTTAATTGTATTTTTCCGTTTTTGCCTTTCTTACCATACATAAAGCTGTATTTTAGGAACATTTTGAGCTAATTACCTTTTTGGAATACTAACCCTAACCCTAACCCTACCCCTAAACCTAACCCTAACCCTACCCCCCCACTATGTACTGCAGTACACCGCGATTTGTCACAGTTGTGGTTCGTTGCGTTTTTCCGTCTTATACGGTGGGGGGTAGGGTTAGGGTTAGGGCTAGGGTTAGGGTTAGGGTTAGTATTCCAAAAAGGTTATTAGCTAAAAATGTTCCTAAAATACAGCTTTATGTATGGTAAGAAAGGCAATAACGGAAAAATACAATTAACCGAGATAGGTAGGGGGGGTGGCACATCTTGACCTTTACCGAATTTCCAGCAGATTTTAAGAATAGTTTATTTTTAGGTAGCGAAAAAAAATGGTCACAGATCAATGAGACAGCGTGTGTGTGTGTGTGTGTGTGTGTGTGTACATGCAATGAGTATGCATGTGTGTAGCTTTAAAAAAAAAAGATATCCAAGGGGCGGGGAGATGGGGGTGGGGAGGGAGGAGGGAGAGCATATATGCAATTGGGAAATCCTCTTAAGTCCGCCCATGTTTAAAAGTTTTTGGGCAAGGTGACCACATACACACAGCACAATTCTATAACCTCATTGTGCTCAGTAAACAGTTCTAAACAAGTCTCTTAACAAGAAGAGAGACAACAGACACATTCTTTTTTAAATGCTGATATTTTTGTTGTTGCTTTTTTTTCTAATTGAAACTATTCATGAATACATTTCTGACACTTTCCTCACTAACTATTTAATGCTAGAAAGAAAGAAAGGAAAAGAAGATTCTTACCTAAATAGACATTTCTACAAAAAAAGAAAGTTATACAGTGCAATGCTGAGAGGGACAGCCAAGCACATACACACACACACTCACTTTGATAACAGGGGGAGCGATGGGGATGTACTTGTCTCCCTTGTGGTAGGTGACCGACTCCTGACCAATGATCAGAGCTCCACCGTACGGCTCAGGCACTGCACGATATTGACAGACACACGCACAAAAACAATTGTGAATTGTTGTTGCCGTACCCTGGCTAAAAGACTCCAGCGATCATCCCAACAGCCGAAGCACTTGAACACTATGGTACAAATGCACAGAGCTTCAGATTGTTATTGACTCATTGTGACGATGAATTGACCCCTCATTTTGAGCCACAAAGTAGTGACGGAAATAATGTCAGCGAAGCGATGATTTGGAGTACCCTTCTGTGGGTGCATGAATGCGTCTGCAGCTGCAGGGGAAAGCATCGGCTCAGCGACTGAATGCGTCTGCAGCTGCACGGGAAAGCATCGGCTCAGCGACTGAATGTGCCTGCAGCTGCAGGGGAAAGCATCGGCTCAACGACTGAATGCGCCTGCAGCTGCAGGGGAAAGCATCGGCTCAGCGACTGAATGCGCCTGCAGCTGCAGGGGAAAGCATCGGCTCAGCGACTGAATGCGCCTGCAGCTGCAGGGGAAAGCATCGGCTCAGCGACTGAATGCGCCTGCAGCTGCAGGGGAAAGCATCGGCTCGGCGACTGAATGCGTCTGCAGCTGCAGGGGAAAGCATCGGCTCAGCGACTGAATGCGCCTGCAGCTGCAGGGGAAAGCATCGGCTCAGCGACCGAATGCGTCTGCAGCTGCAGGGGAAAGCATCGGCTCAGCGACTGAATGCGTCTGCAGCTGCAGGGGAAAGCATCGGCTCGGCGACTGAATGCGTCTGCAGCTGCAGGGGAAAGCATCGGCTCAGCGACTGAATGCGCCTGCAGCTGCAGGGGAAAGCATCGGCTCAACGACTGAATGCGCCTGCAGCTGCAGGGGAAAGCATCGGCTCAGCGACTGAATGCGTCTGCAGCTGCAGGGGAAAGCATCGGCTCAGCGACTGAATGCGCCTGCAGCTGCAGGGGAAAGCATCGGCTCAGCGACTGAATGCGTCTGCAGCTGCAGGGGAAAGCATCGGCTCAGCGACTGAATGCGCCTGCAGCTGCAGGGGAAAGCATCGGCTCAGCGACTGAATGCGTCTGCAGCTGCAGGGGAAAGCATCGGCTCAGCGACTGAATGCGTCTGCAGCTGCAGGGGAAAGCATCGGCTCAGCGACTGAATGCGCCTGCAGCTGCAGGGGAAAGCATCGGCTCAGCGACTGAATGCGTCTGCAGCTGCAGGGGAAAGCATCGGCTCAGCGACTGAATGCGCCTGCAGCTGCAGGGGAAAGCATCGGCTCAGCGACTGAATGCGTCTGCAGCTGCAGGGGAAAGCATCGGCTCAACGACTGAATGCGTCTGCAGCTGCAGGGGAAAGCATCGGCTCAGCGACTGAATGCGTCTGCAGCTGCAGGGGAAAGCATCGGCTCAACGACTGAATGCGCCTGCAGCTGCAGGGGAAAGCATCGGCTCAGCGACTGAATGCGTCTGCAGCTGCAGGGGAAAGCATCGGCTCAACGACTGAATGCGTCTGCAGCTGCAGGGGAAAGCATCGGCTCAGCGACTGAATGCGCCTGCAGCGTGCTAAAGGTTAAAATAAAACCAGGAACAAAGGTGACTTCATTCAACAACACTGACCTGCTACACACAGAGCAGCTAAAGAACAGAAGGAAGGGTGAGAAGCTCTTCATTAATTGTACTTGAGGGTGTCAGTCTGGTGCTGATCTCAGTCAACAAAGAACACTCTCTCTCTCTCTCTCTCTGACCTGCTGCACACTGAGCAGCTAAAGAAAAGAAGGAAGGGTGAGAAGCTCTTCATTAATTGTACTTGAGGGTGCCAGTCTGGTGCTGATCTCAGTCAATAAAGAACACTCTCTCTCTCTCTCTCTCTCTGACCTGCTGCACACTGAGCAGCTAAAGCAAAGAAGGAAGGGTGAGAAGCTCTTCATTAATTGTACTTGAGGGTGTCAGTCTGGTGCTGATCTCAGTCAATAAAGAACACTCTCTCTCTCTCTCTGACCTGCTGCACACTGAGCAGCTAAAGCAAAGAAGGAAGGGTGAGAAGCTCTTCATTAATTGTACTTGAGGGTGCCAGTCTGGTGCTGATCTCAGTCAATAAAGAACACTCTCTCTCTCTCTCTCTGACCTGCTGCACACTGAGCAGCTAAAGCAAAGAAGGAAGGGTGAGAAGCTCTTCATTAATTGTACTTGAGGGTGTCAGTCTGGTGCTGATCTTAGTCAACAAAGAACACTCTCTCTCTCTCGGGTCTCTTTCTCTTTATCTCTCTCTCTGACCTGATTGACACACACACACAAATGCATGCATGCATGCTATACTTGTTTACCTTTAGGCTTACTGCCCAAGCGCTAGTCATAGTAGGTAAACTGGGTCTGTGACGTCATATTCAGGGGGCATCTACTCTTAACAGTGGCAACATGGTGACACCCTTGGGGCCTAAAATTCTGCGCTTTAAAATTGTATTATTTCTATTTGAAAAACATGAAATAGAAAGAAATGCACAGTGATTGTTTATTACACATAAACATTGATTTAACTTTTTCACTATGAACAGCAATCTGTCTTCTGAAGAGCTTTCCCGAGTGCTTTCCCTTGAGCAAAACTGCACTAAATAGGTCACAAGCAGCTTTTAAAAAGACTAACTGAAAGCGCGGCCAATAGTGGCTAACAGGCAAAAACACTATCGGAACAAGATGGTTATTCCTGCATTGCTGGTGTGAAAATGGAAAAAAATAGTAAAAACGACTTGATGTAGTTGTAGCCAGGGACTTGTTCTGTCCAACAATACCAAACACTCACACTTGATATGCAAACAAAGTAAGGAAAAGTAGAGATGAAAATTGTTGATTTTAGTACGTCTGTGGTGAAAAACTACTGGGAATTAGTATGAGGTGAAAGAGTTAAGGTCGACTCGGCTTTTGACTTACTGTTCCCTTTAAAATAGAGGTTTGACTGTATGTTTTAAACTTCAAAGTGACAAAAGAACTTGGAACTAAAGTGTTGCATACCCGGTATGATCATGCCAGCCTCTGTCTCCACATTGTTCTGTTTCCAGGGGCTCTTGGTCAGCTCCTTGTCGCGCAGGGAAATCTCGTAGGTCCGCACGTGACGCCCGTGATGATCCTGACACAGCAACCACAACCGAACGATAATGTAACAATATTACAATCAATTATTAGGGCTCCCAATCGTCCCGCAAAACAAGGGGTCCCAGGGACTCCTTCACTTACAGTATAGAGGGTCCCAGTGGCATTGCGAATGCTAAAAAAAATGTTCTAGTGCATCCGTGCGCATTCTTTCAGAGGGTCCTTTAGAATTTCAGTGCTTCATAGACCCCCAAATGGGGGTCCCTGGGAGCCCTGATTATACAAATATATATGAGTCCATTTCCAGGCATACATGTATCTCAGACACATTCTAAACTCCCACCTGATGCACTGGATGTGAGGAAATGATGTCACTAAAACACAGCAAGTTTTTATCTGGCACATCCTTTCTTCGACAAATGCAATACAGCTTAGAGAATCATGTGAAACTAAAGCATTTAGCATCAAATAATCGATGGTGAACCCCTAAAATATTCAGTGACCCCATAAAATTTCAGATGTATATTTTGGGCATATTCAGAGGTATATTTTGGGCATTAATACTGACACCCAGATTTTAAATACAGAATTAACATTGAATGTTAACAGACCTACACAAAATTACCTTTACTACGTATGTTAAAAAAAGAAAAGAAAAAAAAGAATATTGGCCTAAGCTTAGCAAGTATCTTTCAAGAGAAACAAGAGGCACAGGGAAATCACATTCCAAGCAAGAATTTTGAAGCTTAGTGAAGAAACTTGAGCTTCTAAATGTTTTCTAAAGTACTAATAATTCTCTCAGAAACATATGCTAGGCAATGCACAGACAAAAAAGACTTTGGCACAACAGATATTTTACGTAAGTTTCTAGGTTTGTAATATTAAAAATAAAAGTAGTTCTTACCTGATGAATCAAGGCGATGGTCGGGTGGTTACAACAGTACAGGAACTGGATGTCAATCACCGTCAACTCTTCAAGCCTGCACACATACACACACACACACACACACACACACACAGTGACATACACACATGTATGCATACTCACACACAAATGCACGCACACACACAAACATTCATGAATACACAGTGTTGCACATTTTTACAATTTTCAGGACACTGACATCAAATTTGCAATTGTCATATTGTCTTGGCCTCTGTGAGGACAATTGTCCTATTGTGTCACAGTTGAAGCGGACTTTTGTCCTATTGTCTTGGCCTGTCAGGACAATTGTCCTATTGCGTCACAGTTGAAGCGGACTTTAGTCCTATTGTCTTGGCCTCTGTCAGGACAATTGTCCTATTGCGTCACAGTTGAAGCGGACTTTT
>CM065701.1:46630512-46660579 GCA_017654935.2 Phymorhynchus buccinoides
TTCTTATGGCAAGGTACTTAGTTTTGTTTTTTGGCCCGATTAAAGGATTTAAACTGACCACACCAATTTTAAAAGGACCTTTGACTGATTTGAAAGGACCTCCTTGCTGATATAAAGGACTTAACAGGCCTTTTGAAGACCGATCAATTTCACAGCACTTTAAAGCACCTGAAAGGACCCCACGAACCCTGTCTAAGAGGCGATTTGATTGAGGTGTATAAAATTCTTAACTAGTTCTATGATCCTAACACAACTAAAACTTTACTAACTCTAACTGACGAGGAGAGAACACGAGGGCATGATTTCAAACTAACAAAAAAACTAAATAACAGTCGTTCAGCTCAAAACTTTTTTACTAACACTAGAGTAATAACTGCATGGAACAATCTTTCTAATGAAACTGTAAATGCATCATCACTAAATATGTTAAAAAATCTCATTGACAAAAAATTTAATACTATTATGTACTCCACAAATTTGGAGAAATAAAAAACAAACAAAAACCCCAAAAAGCAAATACACAATAGCTGAAGTAATTCACGGGCAAAAAAAAGAAAGAAAGAAGAAAAATGAAAATATAAATTTATATACATTTGAGAAAAATATTTAGAGGGCAAAAGGCTTCAAAAGCCTACAGAGCCTAAACTGATATGAGTGTGTTAGCTTTGGAATGAAAATATCATTGCTATTCAATATCATGAATATGCATCTTTCAGAAATTAAATGTGTTAAGACTTTATTCTGGGTGATTTTTTTTAAATAAAAGATTTGGTGTGACGTTCGGAGTTACTTCCCATCACTTGGTACTCAATATAGATTATCGGTTCCATTGATCAGAGTGAGAGGGTTAAAATCATCATGATTATCATGTCCTCTTGACTGACTTGTCTTGTAAACCCTAAATCATTTATCTGAGAACTGCACAATCTTAAATCTTCACCTGTTACACAAGCACTAACTGCCGTAGGTTTATGTGCAGTAACGACATAGTTGTGCGCCATTGTGAACAAGTGTCGAAAGTTAAAGAAAGCAGCTTTGATGTTTTGTAATCAGTAAAATGCTGCCTTGAGTTTGGCACGATCAACTCTTGGAGTACCGGAAGTTCATGAAAACATAAATATGGCGCATGTGTGGCGCCAAATGTACATTCCGCTTCCGGTGAAAGCGGCATCTTTTGTTGTTGACACTGCCGAGGGTCTGCTTCTTTTTAAGTCAATTCTAAAGGGTAAATATGCACAATTTTCTTTCATTTTCAGAAGGAATGCTTCTTAAGACTTTGAATTTAAATTAAGGTGCCTTTACTTTTGATACCCACGTGATAACTTTTACACGATTAGTTTTGCCTAGAATCTGGAATTGTGGGAAATCAAATCACAAAATGTAATATATAATAATATAGTTAATATACTATTAAAATTGGACTTTTATCTTCTTTCCTAAACCTCCCATATTTTACCTATACTGATATTCTCTTTTCTTTTTCTGCTACCCCCCAAAGTGCAGCAGAATCTTCAACGTGCAGAAGTTGGAGAGTCATATACCTAAAATTCCTATCACAGCAGGGGAAACTAAACCATCATGGATAAATAAAAAGGTGTTGAAGAAAGCTAGAAAGAAACATAAACAATATTCTAAATTCTTACAAACTAAAGAAGGACAAGCTTATTTAGCGGATAAGCAGAATGATAATAACAAAGGGCCAGCCTATAAGAAATATAAAAAATCCATAAATAAATGTAATAAATCAATTAAAAAAGCAAGGAAAAAATATGAGAAAAGCATTGCTGATAATTGTAAAGTAAAACCTAAAGCGTTTTGGAAATATGTAAATGAAAGATCAAAGACCAATGTAGGAGTGAGTGCACTGAAACGGGTGAATGGAGACTTTGCTGTTACTGATGAAGATAAAGCAGAGGTTCTAATCTAAATAAAAAATTTGCTAGTGTGTTTATAAAAGAAGACATAACAGATATACCTAATCTAGAAGAGTGCATTAATTCTAATGGGATATCAGTCTCTGACATAAGAGTTACCCCTTTAGCAGTTGAAAAAAAACTTAGGGAGTTAGATGCTTCAAAAGCACAGGGTCCAGACGGCATACCTCCACGAGTCTTAAAAGAATTAGCAAAAGAACTATCCCTTCCACTAACCTTACTCTTTAATAAGTCCTTAGAATCTGGTGTGATTCCCACTGACTGGAAACAAGCTGATGTAACTGCCATTTTAAAAAAGGGTTCCAGATCTGATCCTGGAAATTATAGACCTGTTAGTTTGACATGCATAGCATGCAAGATCCTTGAGTCATTTATTAGAGATGCGATTGTAAATCACATGCATGACAACAAATTGTATACAAAATGTCAACATGGCTTTAGAAGTAAGAGATCATGTACCACCCAGCTTATGGAAGTCATGGAGGAACTAACAGAGTTATTAGATAATGGTTATCCAGTGGACATAATTTATTTAGACTTTAGAAAGGCTTTTGATAGTGTACCACATAATAGATTATTAATGAAAGTTAAGTCTTATGGCATAGTTGGAAATGTTCATAATTGGATTAAGGACTTTTTAACCAATAGAGCTCAAAAGGTTAGGGTTGGAGACAAATATTCATTTGTAGCCAATGTACTCAGTGGAATCCCTCAGGGTAGCATACTTGGACCCATTCTCTTTACTATTTTTTTTATTAATGATCTTCCTGAGTGTGTAGAATCTCCATGTAAAATATTTGCTGATGATACAAAAATGTTTAACAAATCATGTAACTGTAAATTACTTCAGCAAGATTTGAACAAACTACAGGACTGGACTACTAAATGGAATTTATATTTTAATACAGATAAATGCAAGATTATGCATGCTGGTAGGAAAAATCCAAACAAAGATTATACTATGACTAAGAACGATGTCCCCGTTTCATTAATAACATGTGAGAAGGAGAAGGATTTGGGAGTTATATTTGATAAAGATTTATCTTTTGATGCACATATTCAAAGCTGCGTAAATAAAGCGAATAAAATGATAGGGTTAATTAAAAGAACATTTATTAATATTGATTATGACATATTTACCAAACTATATAAAGCACTAGTAAGGCCACATTTAGAGTATGGCAACAATATATGGTATCCTAAATATAAATATCAATCGGTAGCTATTGAAAAAGTTCAACGAAGGGCTTCAAAGCTTGTTAAAAAATGCAGAAATATGACTTATGAAAACAGACTTCTTTATCTTAATCTCTATTCCCTTAAAGGTAGAAGAGTCAGGGGAGACCTGATTGAAGCATATAAAATATTTAATGGTCATGTTGATTTGTCATGGGATGATTTCTTTAAATCTGTACAATATGATATAACAAGGAATTCATATGGTAAGGTCTTCATTAAGCGATATAACACTAACATTAAAAAATATTGTTTTAACAGAATTGCTAACCTATGGAATGATTTACCATTGGACCTAAAATGTGCACCCAATACTAATACATTCAAAAATCGTCTAGATAATCATCCAAAATTTATAAATATATTTAGAAGCATTGATTAAAATTGCATGATAGGAAAATTCAACCGATTACACCTTGATCAAAGATACAAAATAAAAATTGATGATTCGATGGGACTGCCCAAAAAGCTTGACGGCTTATTTAGTCCCTACCCCTACTACTACTACTACTACTACTAACAACAACAAGAAGAAATCGGCCGACTGAAGTGGAAAGCCGAAAGGTGCAGTTTGTGTCGGAATACAGACGTTTCGTACCCTGGATGTTTCGTACAAAGACGTTTCGTACCCTGGATTGGTCGTTTCGTACATTATTTTCAAGACATTTCGTACATGAACTTAGCGTTTCGTACACAAGACATTTCGTACACAAGACATTTCGTAACAGTGAGCTAGGCCTATCTGCAGTCTGGACTCCAGCTACTTTAAGCAATTTCATTGGATAACGGTGTCACGATAAATAAGTACCTGCCATGAAATATCTACCGCGGCATGAGAATTATAACCATCTAACCCTAACCCTATCCCTAGCCACGGAAATAACCAAGAAAGTTTTCATTTCTAACCCTAACCCTATCCCTTTCCCGGGCGTTATATCCTAACCCTATCCCTGTCTAACCCTAACCCTATCCCTAGCCACGGAAATAACCAAGAAAGTTTTCATTTCTAACCCTAACCCTATCCCTTTCCCGGGCGTTATATCCTAATCCTATCCCTGTCTAACCCTAACCCTATCCCTAGCCACGGAAATAACCAAGAAAGTTTTCATTTCTAACCCTAACCCTATCCTTTTCCCGGGCGTTATATCCTAACCCTATCCCTGTCTAACCCTATCCCGACCTGCAGAAAGGGGTAGGAGTAGCAGTGAGTTCAAAACTTGAAAACAAAAATCATTGGCGTCCAGACTGCAGATAGCTTTCTGTCATTTCGTACACAGGCGTTTAGTACATTTTGGTGTTCGAAACGTCCACAGACTGGCTATATGGCTCCCCCCCCCCACCAAGTTTTAGAGATGTTTTGCTTGTGTACAAAGTGTCCAAGTGTGTACGAAGTGACTAAGACGTACTAAGGTCATGAGGTAGGAAACGACCAGACGAAACGTCTAAGACGAAACGTCCAGGGTACGAAACGTCTGTATCCCGTTTGTGTCGTCTGCTGTGCAAGGCCTAGGCCCATAAGTGTAGTGCAAATCTGCCGCTCGCTACTATGAGAGTGTGTATTTGCGACATTGAGCATGAACCACAAATTTCACTTTTTTGTAGGGTTAGGGTTAGGTAAATGGTTCAAGTAAAGGAAGAGTGAAATTTGTGGTTGTCGCAAATACAGACTCTCATAGTAGCGAGCGGCAGATTTGCACGAGCTACACTTTTGACTGCGACAGGCCCTACTTGCTAGTAATTTCACTTTTTCAGGAAAGTAGCAGCTGACCCCAGGCAATGGTATTTTCCATTATGTGTTTAAGAAAGTTTTGTAATATATACATGTATCATTTTTTGTATGCTAACATCTGTTTCAGGTTTGCCTAATCTGTCAACATGGCTGATTTTGGATTCAAGCAGTTTGGAGAAGATGATGATTTGAATGAGGAGGAAGAAGGGGAAGAGGTAAGGCTAATCCACCTTTTCGATAATTCAGTGACAGAAAAGATGGTAAAGGTAAAGATGCGCCCCCCTCCTCCATTTCTCGGTTGTTTCCATTTTTTTCCGTTCTTGCCTTTCTTACTGCAGATTGAATACTTCATCCTCTATCGTTTGCTATATTTAACATTAATTTTCATCCATTTACATAATTAAACAATGTATGCATTCAATAATAGTAGAAGATAAAGGCAAGACGAAAAAAACGCAATGAACCAGGACTGTGACAAATGCTGCGGCGGTGTACTGCACTACATAGGGGGGGGTCCTATTAGATAATGGCCTTTATCGTGACTGCCATTAATTATTCAATCAAGATAATTAGCTGAAAAGGTTAATAAAATACAGCTTAATCATTTTTAATGTTTGGTAAGAAAGGCAAACTTGAAAATGCGGGGATAGCTGAGAAATGTAGGGGGGGGTGGCACATCTTGACCTTTACCGAAAAGACGTCAATATCCTCATTTCTGCCCCTAGGACTAGGAGTTCTAAACATTGCTTAGTAAAAGTTAGTTTCAGTCAACTGATTATCATGTAAACTTGTATTCTTTTTCGTTAGTTTTTGCCCTATCTCATCATTGTATTCATTTGTGACATTCATGAATAAAAACGATATTTAAGCCAAAAACAGCAACAGATTATTGGGTAGTCATATAGTGATGTACTGATGTAGATTCATTTAACACCCCCTCCTGAATTTCTTGGTTCTTGACATTTTTTTCCAGTCAAGATTACCTCCAAGACTTCAAGTTCAAGAAAAATGGCTTCAACTCAGTTCAAGACCACCCAAAGGAAAGAAGGGCAGCTGTGGCCAGGCTATGCCCGAGGAAGACATGGACCAATGCGCCCTGTAGCCTACTTAGTAGGATGGGCTATTATTACTGTATTTTTCTATCAGTGATGTCCCGATGCCCCGGTCATAGGATATTGACCTATTCAAATTGAAAATGTCTATTGTGTTCTTCCTGTCAGGACAAATGTCTGATTAAATTTTTAACACTGGCACACTTTGTCTTATTGATTTCTGCAAGAGCCAGGACATTGTCCTATTGATTTATCTTGTCTCAGGACAGTTTGTCCTATCACTTTTCGATCCTCAGTACATCACTGGACTCTAAGGCGATACTTTTATTTTCCAGACTGAGACTCCCGTGCCTTATAATATGACTACTAACACAGTAACAAAATATGGTAACAAAATCTGAATGTTTTGTCCAATTTGGGGGTGCGTCTTTTGAGGTGCGCCTTCTATGGTATATCTTTTACAGTGGAGGGCGCCCACAACCCGAGATGGCATGCTTTTCCTGGTGGATTGTTCGAAGGCCATGTTCGAACAAGTTGATGACACCACGCAGTGCCACTTTCAGCTGGCCGTTAGGGTGTGTACCTGTGTATGTCTGTCTGCCTGTGTGTGTCACTGTAAGGGTGTGTGTGTGTCTTTTAGGGCTTGTGTTTGTGTGTGTGTGCAGATGTGTTTGTGTCTGTTAGGGCTTGTGTATGTGTATGCCTATGTGTGTGTGCCTCTGTGTGTGTGTGTTCGAACAAGTTGATAACACCACTCAGTGCCACTTTCAGCTGGCCGTTAAGGTGTGTTTGTGTGTGTGTGTTAGGGTGTGTTTGTGTGTGTGTGTTCGTACAAGTTGATGACACCACTCAGTGCCACTTTCAGCTGGCCGTTAAGGTGTGTTTGTGTGTGTGTTGACGTGTGCCACTTTAGCTGGGTGTGTTTGTGTGTGTGTGCCTTAGGGTGTGAAAGGGTGTCTGTGTGTGTGTGTGTTCGAACAAGTTGATGACACCACGCAGTGCCACTTTCAGCTGGCCGTTAGGGTGTGTACCTCTGTATGTCTGTCTGCCTAAGGGTGTGAAAGGGTGTCTGTGTGTGTGTGTGTGTTTGAACAAGTTGATGACACCACGCAGTGCCACTTTCAGCTGGCCGTTAGGGTGTGTACCTGTGTCTGTCTGTCTGCCTAAGGCATAGCTGCCAACCCTCCCGATTTTTTCGGGAATGCCCCGATTTCCTAAGCATGTCCGGATTATCCGGAAAACGATCTAATCTTCCCGATTTTGAGATTTCCGAGCATAGATTTTCGATCCAGTAAGGTTTTTTCGTGCCGATGCGGTAAAAAGACGCAGGCTTGAAGTCTTGGTTTGCCGTAAAAGATCACTGCGCAAGCGTACCACAGCCCATATCCGGGAAAGCCACAGCCATGTCTGGACCGTCAGAAAAATCGGCCGATAAATCGGCCCTGCGAGAGAAGGCTAAAGTGACATTTTCAAACAAATACATAGAGCTCTACGACTTTATTATGCACTCTGAGAAAGGAGAGTACTTTGCCTTTTGCGAGTTTTGACGGAGTGACATCTGCATCAGTCACAGTGGCAAAAAAAGACATCGAGCTGCATGCTAAAATGGCGAAGCACGTGTCCAACCAAAAGCAAACTCAAGTGAAAAAGACACCAACGATAACTGCGGTGTAGTGCAGCTAAAAAGACATAAGACACCAACGATAACTGCGGTGCTTCCTAGTGCATAGCACAAGGACAACAAAAGACACCAATGATAACTGCGGTGCTTCCTAGTGCGGCACAAGGACAACAAAAGACACCAACGATAACTGCGGTGCTTCCTAGTGCAGCTAGCACAAGGACAACAAAAGACACCAACGATAACTGCGGTGCTTCCTAGTGCAGCTAGCACAAGGACAACAAAAGACACCAACGATAACTGCGGTGCTTCCTAGTGCAGCTAGCACAAGGACAACAAAAGACACCAATGATAACTGCGGTGCTTCCTAGTGCAGCTAGCACAAGGACAACAAAAGACACCAACGATAACTGCGGTGCTTCCTAGTGCAGCTAGCACAAGGACAACAAAAGCAGAGGTAAGTGGCGATAACTGCGGTGCTTCCTAGTGCAGCTAGCACAAGGACAACAAAAGCAGAGGTAAGTGGCGATATTTTCAACGTTAACAGTTTGATTTCATCGCACAACTGGATGAGAAGTGAGAGGAGGTGGGGGCAGGGGTTAAAAGGAAGATATCATCTATCTCTCTCTGCCTCTGTCTCTATCTATCTCTCAGTTTCCTCTCTCTCTCTCTCTCTCTCTCTCTCTCTCTCTCTCTCGTCTCTCTCTCTCTCTCTCTCTTCTGCCTCTCTCTCTCTCTCTCTCTCTCTCTCTCTCTCTCTCTTCTTCTCTCTTTCTCTCTCTCCTCGCCCTCTCTCTCTCTTCTTTCTCTCTCTCTGTCTCTCTCTCTTTCTTCTCTGTGTTTCTCTCTTCTTTCTGTGTTTCTCTCTATCAAGTTGTGACAGGTTATTGAGCTCTCCTCCCCCATCTCCCTACTCAGTTTGTGACAGAATAGTTAACTTTTATGTTTTCTTTCTCTAATGTCATTCTCTTTATGATTATTTGTTAATGTACAGGTTAAAAAACATTCTTCAATAGTTCAAACCAAGTTTTGCTGTTTCATTTTATACAAAACCGTCAGCTTCTGGGGGCGTTGCCCCCAGACCCTCACCAGAGGCTTTGCCTCCGGACCCCCACCTTTTTTTGTCAGGATTTTCAATTTCCAAAAGTTGGCAGCTATGCTAAGGGTGTGTAAAGGGTGTCTGTGTGTGTTCAGACAAAGTTGATGACACCACTCAGTGCTACTTGCAGCTGGCCGTTTGGGTGTGTATCTGTGTCTGTCTGTCTGTAAGGGTGTGTGTGCAAGGGGGGGGGGGGGGGGGGGGGGGGCGCAGGCATGTGTGTGTGTGTTTAAACAATTGGATGATGCAACACTGTGTGTGTGCAGAGGTGTACGTGTGTTTGAGCAAGTGGATAATGTTACCCAGTGGCACTTTCAGCTAGCTTTCATGTTGATTGATGGGGTGCATATGTGTGTGGTCAATGTGTTCTCTGGTTACATGTTTTATGTTTTCTGTAGTGATGGGAGGTTAAGATGAAAATATTTACAAGTTTACTTTTGCTAATGCTATCATTGATTTCCGCAGTGCATCAAAACCACGATGCAGAACAAGATCATCAGCAGTGAGAAGGACTGTGTGGGCGTGGTGTTCTATGGAACTGTGAGTACCTGAAGGCATACACGTTGCATGTAATCGCTCTCTAGCCATGGCAACCCAGTGACTCGCTTCCAAGGGCAGAAGAAAAATAGTAACGCTTTCTATTGGCAGGCTAGAAACTATCCACTGGGTTGCCATGACACGATCGATGACTGTATTATGTCGTCGCGCAAGAGCGTTCATTGTCCTTATGCCTGTCTTTCTTTCGATGTAATATAGGTCTTTTTTGGTCGGAACTCAAAATGCTGCCATTTTTGTAGCAGAACTGTTTGAACTTTCCTAGTTAAGTAGTGTTACATTAAAAAAAACTGTTGTGGTAAGACAGAATAAAGAGCATTTCATTCTGTATAGCATGAAATGCAACTTTTCTGCTTTTCAGAATGTTTGCTAACTCTTCTAGAACCATGAGTGAATGTAAGGACATCACTTTATACTCCCACCAAATGCAAAGACATTTGCTGCCAAGTACCCTGCCATGTGCTTGCCTATGTTGAAAGCTTTTGTCACTGTTTCTTCCGTTTAAGGAATGCATGTGTACTATAAAAAACATAGTTATTCCCCTCTTGTCGGTTGACATGCAACGGACAAACAAGAAAAAAATAATGCATGGGACTAGAAGAGTTAAACTGTGTGTTTTCTTTATTTACAGGCACAAAGTGACGGCCACAACCGGCACATCAACATATACCATGTGTAAGACATCCACAGATCGGTGGTCTCTTTTGCCATTGCCAACATGAGTATGGGGTACTGGGAAAGGGGGGACAAAAAAAAACCCTCTCATCTGGAATCTCTCTCTCTCTTAAAATGCATGTCCCTTTCCTTTTTAATGAGTATGGGTCTCTCTCCCGCCCCATCTCTGTCTCTCTCTCAGGGGATCTCTCTCTCTCCTCTCTCTCTCTCTCTCTGGCTCTCTTTACCTTTCTCTCTCTTTTTCTCTCTGAATTTTCTTCGTCTCTCTCTAGCTCTCACTCTCTCTCTCTCATGCAACGAACTCTCTCTCTCTCTCTCTCATTCTCTCTCTCTCTCTCTCTCTCTGTCTCGCTGGTTTCTCTCTCTCGTCTCTCACAAAGTCTCTCGTCTCTCTCGGCCTCAATCTCTCTCTCAACATATAACCTCTCATCTCACTCTCTCTCTCTCTCCTCTCTCTCTCTCTCCTCTCTCTCTCTCTCTCTCTCTCTCACTCTCTCTCTCTCTCTCTCTTATCTCTCTCTCTTCTCTCTCTTCTCTCTCTCTCTCTATATCGTCTCTCTCATCTCTCTCAAAGCTATTCTGTTCTCTCTCTAATGCTTAAACTTCATTCACTCTACCCCTTCACAATCTTTCTTTCCACTGTCCTTTTGCCTTCCCCCATCTCTCTCAAAGCTATTCTGTCCAACCTTTCTAATGTTGGACTGGACTGTCAAATAAAATTACATTTAAGCTAGGTGATGTCAGGAAGTAATTTTCATCATTCCGATTTATTGTTATATTAGTTGCCGTGTCTTTATGAATGAAAAGGGGGGAAAGTGTTCCTTGATATTGTTGGGGTGTGTGTGTGTGTGCGCACAGTGAGTGTGTGTGCGTGTATCAGGGTGTATGAGTCTATATCATTCTGTTTCTGTGTGAATGCTTTGGGTTTAGGGTTTGCTTGGGTGTTGGCTGTTAGAAAAGTTGCATGCGTTTAGCGTGAAAAAAAAGTGTTTGTTGTGATCAGTATTTTAGGGTGGGATTTGGGAGGTGTGACGAAAACATTGTCTGTACTAAAACTGTTTTATTGCAGATTTGTTTTAAGTTGCATTATTGCACACTTAATTAAGCTAGGGCTGTTAAATAGACTCACTATTTCAATTTTTGTTAAATGAAATGTAAGTTTGAGGGGGGAGGGGGGAGTATTTGTTTTTTGTTTGATTTTTGTAAATAATTGATAAATGGTAGCCTGCTCTTTACTTTTGGCAAGTAATGTTTGTCCCTTCTGTGCGTGCACTGTGTAGTTTGTGCAAGTGTGTGTTATCTGGTGTGGTGTGTGTGTGTGTCTTTTGTGTCTGTGTGTGGCACTGTGTAGTTTGTGCAAGTGTGTGTTATCTGGTGTGGTGTGGTGTGTGTCTTTTTGTCTGTGCGTGCACTGTGTAGTTTGTGCAAGTGTGGTAGAGGACAGTTATCTGTGGAGGTGGTGTGTGTGTGTCTTTTTGTCTGTGTGTGCACTGTGTAGTTTGTGCAAGTGTGTGTTATCTGGTGTGGTGTAGGTGTGTGTGTGTGTTTGGTCTGTGCGTGCACTGTGTAGTTTGTGCAAGTGTGTGTGTATCTGGTGTGTGTGTGTGTGTGTCTTTTTGTCTGTGTGTGTAGTGGGTGTAGTTTGTGCAAGTGTGTGTTATATGGTCTGGGTGTGGTGTGGTGTGTGTGTTTGTGTGTCTTTTTGTCTGTGTGTGTAGTGTGTAGTTTGTGCAAGTGTGTGTTATCTGGTGTGTTGTGTGGTGTGTGTCTTTTTGTCTGTGCGTGCACTGTGTAGTTTGTGCAAGTGTGTGTTATCTGGTGTGGTGTGGTGTGTGTTTGTCCCTTCTGTGCGTGCACTGTGTAGTTTGTGCAAGTGTGTGTTATCTGGTGTGGTGTGTGTGTGTGATTTGTTTGTGCGTGCACTGTGTAGTTTGTGCAAGTGTGTGTTATCTGGTGTGGTGTGTGTGTGTGTGTGTTTTTGGTCTGTGCTGTGCACTGTGTAGTTTGTGCAAGTGTGTGTTATCTGGTGTGGTGTGTGTGTGTCTTTTTGTTCTGTGCGTGCACTGTGTAGTTTGTGCAAGTGTGTTGTTATCTGTGTGTGTGTGTGTGTGTTGTTTTGTTTGTGCGTGCACTGTGTAGTTTGTGCAAGTGTGTGTTATCTGGTGTGTGTGTGTGTGTGTTTTGTCGTGTGCGTGCACTGTGTAGTTTGTGCAAGTGTGTGTTATCTGGTGTGTGTGTGTGTGTGTTTGTTTGTGCGTGCACTGTGTAGTTTGTGCAAGTGTGTGTTATCTGGTGTGTGTGTGTGTGTGTGTTTTGATTTTGTGCGTGCACTGTGTAGTTTGTGCAAGTGTGTGTTATGTGGTGTGGTGTGTGTGTTGTTTGTTTGTGTTGTGCACTGTGTAGTTTGTGCAATCGTGTGTGTTATCTGTGGTGGTGTGTGTGTGTGTTTTGTCTGTGCGTGCACTGTGTAGTTTGTGCAAGTGTGTGTTATCTGGTGTGTGTGTGTGTGTGTTTGTTTGTCTGCGTGCACTGTGTAGTTTGTGCAAGTGTGTGTTATATGTGTGTGTGTGTGTGTGTGTTTTTGTTTGTGCGTGCACTGTGTAGTTTGTGCAAGTGTGTGTGCGTGTGGTGTATGTGTGTGTTGGTGTGCACTGTGTAGTTTGTGCAAGTGTGTGTTATCTGGTGTGTGTTGTGTTTTTTGTTGTGCGTGCACTGTGTGTAGTTTGTGCAAGTGTGTGTTATACTGGTGTGGTGTGGTGTGTGTTGTTTGTGCGTGCACTGTGTAGTTTGTGCAAGTGTGTGTTATCTGGTGTGTGGTGTGGTGTGTGTGTTTGTTTGTTTGTTTGTGCGTGCACTGTGTAGTTTGTGCAAGTGTGTGTTATCGTTGTGTGGTGTGTGTGTGTGTTTTTGTCTGTGCGTGCACTGTGTAGTTTGTGCAAGTGTGTGTTATCTGGTGTGTGTGTGTGTGTCTTTTTGTCTGTGCGTGCACTGTGTAGTTTGTGCAAGTGTGTGTTATCTGGTGTGGTGTGGTGTGTGTCTGTTTGTTTGTGCGTGCACTGTGTAGTTTGTGCAAGTGTTTGTGTTATCTGGTGTGGTGTAGGTGTGTGTGGTGTTTGTCGTGTGCGTGCACTGTGTAGTTTGTGCAAGTGTGTGTTATCTGGTGTGTGGTGTGTGTGTGGGTGTTTTGTTTGTGACCCGTGCACTGTGTAGAGTTTGTGCAAGTGTGTGTTATCTGTGTGTGTGTGGGTGTCAAGTGTCTTTAGGTTTCGTTGTTTTGTGCGTGCACTGTGTAGTTTGTGCAAGTGTGTGTTATCTGGTGTGGTGTGTGTGTGTGTGTCTTTTTGTTTGTGCGTGCACTGTGTAGTTTGTGCAAGTGTGTGTTATCTGGTGTGGTGTGTGTGTGTGTGTCTTTTTGTTTGTGCGTGCACTGTGTAGTTTGTGCAAGTGTGTGTTATCTGGTGTGGTGTGTGTGTGTTGTCTTTTTGTTTGTGCGTGCACTGTGTAGTTTGGCAAGTGTGTGTTATCTGGTGTGGTGTGTGTGTGTGTTGTTGCTTTTTGTTGTGTGTGCACTGTGTAGTTGTTGTGCAAGTGTGTGTTATCTGGTGTGGTGTGTGTGTGTGGGTGTCTTTTTGTTTGTGCGTGCACTGTGTAGTTTGTGCAAGTGATGTGTTATCTGGTTGTGGTGTGTGTGTGTGTGTCTTTTTGTTTTGTGCCGTGCACTGTGTAGTTTGTGCAAGTGTGTGTTATCTGGTGTGGTGTGGTGTGTGTCTTTTTGTCTGTGCCCACGTGCAGTGTGTAGTTTGTGCAAGTGTGTGTTATCTGGTGTGGTGTGGTGTGTGTCTTTTTGTTTGTGCGTGCACTGTGTAGTTTGTGCAAGTGTGTGTTATCTGGTGTGGTGTGGTGTGTGTGTCTTTTTGTTTGTGCGTGCACTGTGTAGTTTGTGCAAGTGTGTGTTATCTGGTGTGGTGTGTGTGTGTGTCTTTTTGTTTGTGTGTGCACTGTGTGTTTTGTGCAAGTGTGTGTTATCTGGTGTGGTGTGGTGTGTGTGTAAATCTTGTTTGTTTGTGCGTGCACTGTGTAGTTTGTGCAAGTGTGTGTTATCTGGTGTGGTGTGTGTGTGTCTTTTTGTTTGTGTGTGCACTGTGTAGTTTGTGCAAGTGTGTGTTATCTGGTGTGGTGTGTGTGTGTGTCTTTTTGTTTGTGTGTGCACTGTGTAGTTTGTGCAAGTGTGTGTTATCTGGTGTGGTGTGGTGGTGTGTTTTTGTTTGTGCGTGCACTGTGTAGTTTGTGCAAGTGTGTGTTTTGGTGTGTGTGTGTGTTTTTGTTGTGTGTGCTAACGTATTTGTGCGCGTTGTTTGTGTGTGTGCATGTGTCTCGTTAGTGTGTGTGTGTGTGCAAAGCAATTTTTGACATTCTCATATTTTGTACTGCTTTTTTTGGTGGGTGGATGGTTTTTTTTTCATTTATTTGTTTCTTATTGTTAGGGCTTCTTTGAGAATAAGCGCATATAAATGCTCATAATTATTATTATTATTATATTATTAAGCATGCTGTGTGATTCTGCAGGATCTGGGGCAGCCTTGTGCCAGCCGTATTTTGGCCTTGGAGGACATGGAAGAGAGTAAGGGTTTTGTTGTTGTTGTTTTTTTCACGATTAAATGGCCAGAGAATAAATAGTATGCATGGTTATGTTTTATCACTATCCATTGTGTGCGAATGACCTCCGCCTCAGGGGTGTCCCCAACACTGAGG
The DNA here is from genome assembly GCA_017654935.2 of Phymorhynchus buccinoides. Lineage (NCBI taxonomy): Eukaryota > Metazoa > Mollusca > Gastropoda > Neogastropoda > Raphitomidae > Phymorhynchus > Phymorhynchus buccinoides. The sequence goes on from CM065701.1 coordinate 46,645,166, forward strand.
TGCCCGTTAGGTGGGGTTCGACTGTACATGCCCTTTCCTGACTTCAGTGTTATCAATGTGGTGCCAAAACGTGACCTTGGCGTGTGAGTGTGTGCCTGTATTGGGGTGTACCGGTCTATATCCTGTTTCTGTGCAAATGCTTTGGGTTTAGGGTTTGCTTGGATGCTGGCTGTTGCATGTGTTTAGTATGCAGGGCTCCCAATCGTCCCGCAAAACAAGGGGTCCCAGGGACTCCTTCACTTACAGTATAGAGGGTCCTAGAGGCGGGATAGAGGGTCCCAGTGGCATTGCAAATGCTAAAAAGAATTTTTCTAGTGCATCCCTGGGACCCCCTGCACATTCTTTTAGAGGGTCCTTTAGAATTTTAGTACTTCATAGACCCCCAAATGAGGGTCCCTGGGAGCCCTGGCTGAAAAAAAGTGGCGTGAAAAAAAAGTGTTTGTTGTGCTCAGTGTGTGATTTGGGCGGTGTGAGGAGACCATTGCTATGTTGTGTGCAGCTGGCTGGAAGAACTTCAACACGCTGTACGGCCGTGATTCTGACTACTCCCTGAGTGACGCTCTACTGACCTGTGCTGACCTGTTCTCCAAATGGTAGGCTTTCTTAAAACTTGTTTCTTCTTTTTTCTTCTTCGATCGCTCAGACAGTTTCCTGTCAATTATGAGCGCAGATGCGTCATGCTGCCGTTATGCACCTAACTAAGAAATAGTTAGGCCCAGCAAGTCCGACTTCGGCTGGAGGAAATGTTTTTGAAAGTTTCGTGAAAAAAAGGCAGGAGAATGGGCCGGTAAGGCAGACAAATAGTAGATGACAGTTAGCAAAGGGAAAAGGCAGAGACAAAGAGAGTGACAGATTGGAGGAAATTACAAGCACAGAACTTCCAGAAGGTGGGGGAACTATTTATACAAAAGACCTCCCGGTATCCCCACGTGGGGGGGGGGGGGGGGGGTATTTTTTATGCTTAGAAGTGGGTGAATGAGGCTTTATACTGAAAATTATCTGCCCCTGTCTCGTGCACTGAGATGCATGCGCCATCTACATAAGATTATCGTCCTTGCCTGTCATGAAGTGCTAGTTTATAGCCACAGACAATTATCTGCCCCTGTCTTGTGCACTGAGATGCGTGCGCCATCTACATAAGATTGTCGTCCTTGCCTGTCATGAAGTGCTAGTTTATAGCCACAGACAATTATCTGCCCCTGTCTCGTGCACTGAGATGCATGCACCATCTACATAAGATTGTCGCCCTTGCCTGTCATGAAGTGGTAGTTTATAGCCACAGACAATTATCTGCCCCTGACTCGTGCACTGAGATGCATGCACCATCTACATAAGATTGTCGTCCTTGCCTGTCATGAAGTGCTAGTTTATAGCCACAGACAATTATCTGCCCCTGTCTTGTGCACTGAGATGCGTGCGCCATCTACATAAGATTGTCGTCCTTGCCTGTCATGAAGTGCTAGTTTATAGCCACAGACAATTATCCGCCCCTGACTCGTGCACTGAGATGCATGCACCATCTACATAAGATTGTCGTCCTTGCCTGTCATGAAGTAGTAGTTTATTAGCCACAGACAATTATCTGCCCCTGTCTCGTGCACTGAGATGCATGCACCATCTACATAAGATTGTCGTCCTTGCCTGTCATGAAGTGGTAGTTTATAGCCACAGAAAATTATCTGCCCCTGACTCGTGCACTGAGATGCATGCACCATCTACATAAGATTGTCGTCCTTGCCTGTCATGAAGTGCTAGTTTATAGCCACAGACAATTATCTGCCCCTGTCTCGTGCACTGAGATGCATGCACCATCTACATAAGATTGTCGTCCTTGCCTGTCATGAAGTGCTAGTTTATAGCCACAGACAATTATCTGCCCCTGACTCGTGCACTGAGATGCATGCACCATCTACATAAGATTGTCGTCCTTGCCTGTCATGAAGTGCTAGTTTATAGCCACAGAACAATTATCCGCCCCTGTCTCGTGCACTGAGATGCATGCACCATCTACATAAGATTATCGTCCTTGCCTGTCATGAAGTGGTAGTTTATAGCCACAGACAATTATCTGCCCCTGTCTCGTGCACTGAGATGCATGCACCATCTACATAAGATTGTCGTCCTTGCCTGTCATGAAGTGGTAGTTTATAGCCACAGACAATTATCTGCCCCTGTCTCGTGCACTGAGATGCATGCACCATCTACTTAAGATTGTCGTCCTTGCCTGTCATGAAGTGCTAGTTTATAGCCACAGACAATTATCCGCCCCTGTCTCGTGCACTGAGATGCATGCACCATCTACATAAGATTGTCGTCCTTGCCTGTCATGAAGTGCTAGTTTATAGCCACAGACAATTATCCGCCCCTGACTCGTGCACTGAGATGCATGCACCATCTACATAAGATTGTCGTCCTTGCCTGTCATGAAGTGCTAGTTTATAGCCACAGACAATTATCCGCCCCTGTCTCGTGCACTGAGATGCATGCACCATCTACATAAGATTGTCGTCCTTGCCTGTCATGAAGTGCTAGTTTATAGCCACAGACAATTATCTGCCCCTGTCTCGTGCACTGAGATGCATGCACCATCTACATAAGATTGTCGTCCTTGCCTGTCATGAAGTGCTAGTTTATAGCCACAGACAATTATCCGCCCCTGACTCATGCACTGAGATGCGTGCGCCATCTACATAAGATTGTCGTCCTTGCCTGTCATGAAGTGCTAGTTTATAGCCACAGACAATTATCTGCCCCTGACTCATCACAAGGTGGCATGGTCAAGTCAGTCCTAAGATTATTGCCCTTTCGTGTCGTCAAGTATTATAAAGCCCCATTAACATGAAAAGAAATTGTGATTATTATTGACATCAAAATAGTGTTTGGGTGCAATATTTTTGCGGACTATAAGTATAACTCGTACATTATGAGGTGATATTTTTTTCGCCTTATAATCTGACCAGGACTATAGTAAGAAAGTATTTTTAGCAAAACCTGAATTAAGTGTGAAATTTAGGGGGGGGCCTTTTTGTCCCCCAAAATATGGTAGGTATCCATTTGTGATCCTTATGATTTAAAAAAAATGAATGATCCATCTGATTGAATAATTTGAATTGAACATTATTTTTTCGTAAATGTTTATTTGCTTCCATGTATGATTGTGATAATATTCTTTTACCATTTAATGTTTCGGCATCATGCTAACCCTCTGTGCTTTCCACGTGTTATGTATCTGTAGAATTGTGTAATTGCAGGACTCCACAAAACAAGGGGTCCCAGGGACTCCTTCACTTACAGTATAGGCAGTGTTGATTCTAGAGCGCGGTCTTGCGGGATTCCCGCATTTATTCCCCCTAGGACGCATAAAATCGCGAACAGTGCGGCCCAACTCACGCAAAAAAATAAAAACGAACGCACTTTTACTTAACGAGTGCGTAGTCGCGGCTGCTGTGTCTATAGCCTTCTCGATATTGAGTCGAACCGAGCATCCTTTCTGTCAACGTTTCTGATTGGCCGATGACCCTGGCTTTGTCCAATCACACAAATTTTCACTCAGGAGCACAACTTTTCAGTCCGCCATTTTTGTTTTGGTGCACACTATCGAGCTCAATGCCACAGCCAGCGATTCTCGTTCTGTTGTAGGGCCTCTAAGGCGCAGTGAGCAAAGAAAACAAAGCAAACTTGTTTTATTTTGTGTTTCGTGGCCTATCAACGAAGGATGTTTGTACAACTAAGAATACACGCAATGGGTCAGGAAGTGAAACGGAACTCGCGATGCCGATGTCAACCAGATCCGAGATTGGAACTTCTTGAAATTGCCTTGCCCAACTAACTGGAAAGACGCGAAAAACAGTCTTTCCAAAGGCTTAGTTGTGTTTCAAGGAAGAGTGCGAGGGCGATAACATCAACGATGAGAGTTTTTACGCGATCACTGAATCGGCGAAAGTCACAACTCGAACTCGAAGAATCTTGAGTGTGGCAGTTGTAAAGTGATGACTTCGGCCTGAGCACAATGATCTCTCGTTCTCTCTCTCTTCTCTCTCTCTCTCTCTCTCTCTCTCTCTCTCTCTCTCTCTCTCTCTCTCTCTCTCTCTTTCTCTATTCTCTCTCTCTCTCTCTAGTCTGAGTCTGAACTCTCTCTCTCTCTCTCTCTCTCTCTCTCTCTCTCTCTCTCTCCCCTCTCTCTCTCTCTCTCTCTCTCTCTCTCTCTCTCTCTCTCTCTCTCTCTCACACACACACACACACACACTGTGACAGGCTCTGTCTCTCCCAGTCTCTGTGTTTAAATGTTGCTGTCTGGGAATGTGCTCTTTCCTTTACTTTCTGTGGTCGCTGCGTTATTCTTCATTCTGTCTATCCTCCTGCAAAAAGACATAAAGTGCTAAAATGCATTCATACTGCTGGTTTTGTTTAATTCTCGAAAAGCTCTTGGGTCCCTTCTTTTTATCCCAGGGGTCCCTTGGGGCTCCTTTGTTTTCACCTGAGGGAGCCCCAGGGCTCCCTTTTTTGAAATCATAGATGCAACACTGTAGAGGGTCCTAGAGGTGGGATAGAGGGTCCCAGTAGCATTGCGAATGCTAAAAAGAATTTTTCTAGTGCATCCCTGGGACCCCCTGCACATTCTTTTAGAGGGTCCTTTAGAATTTTAGTTCTTCATAGACCCCCAAATGGGGGTCCCTGGGAGCCCTGAATTGTGTAATTCACTATAAACTTCAAGCTTGTTGCTGCCGTTATTTCTGTTTATCATGTGTTGTTGGTCAATAAAAATGATTTAAGCCACTTGTGTAGTTGATGTGAGTGTACCTGTGTGTGTGCAGTTCACAGACTCTGAACAACAAACGCGTCATGCTGTTCACTGACAACGATGACCCGCACGCCGGCAATGCTAACCTGCAGGTAACTTCAGTCAGTTTGTGTTGGGTTTTTTTATTGAAATTTTTTTTCCATTTTACAAATTTCATGAAGACAAAACAAAGACACACACACACCTACACACACAGTGACATAATAGTTATAATAAAAATGATGACTACAATAGTAATTCCATCTCTATCATAACTGTCAGCAACATAATTGACAACACCAACCATGAACCAGGGTTGAGCACAGGGTAAGTCATGATTATGAAGTGTGTACAAAAAAGGGGTAAAAGTGTAAGTGGGCAAAGGTACATAGAATTATAAATCATCAAAAATTCTAAGTTTAGGCTCCCCCAAGAAGAGCAAAAAGTATACACAGTGACACCCCTTCCCCCCCCTACACACACACACACACACACAATCTGTACCATATTTGTGTTTTTGATTTGTGTGTCTGTCTGTGTGTGTGCACTAGAGTCACATTTTGACTATGTCAACCTCCAATACAAACCTCTGGCTAGGAATCTCTCACGGAGTGATACCAGTCGGCAACAACTTGACAACCGTTGAACATAGATTCCAAGATCCACGCCTTGGCATGAGGCTGTGTCAGGCCAGTTGCAGGCATCAGAACGGTCCGTGGATTTCCACGGTTTTGGTAGCCACTGGCCGCGGTTTGGGCACTGCCGTCCGCGGTTTGTACTTCATGAGGCAGCGCGATCTTATTCTCAAATGGTATTCTTAAACGGTTGGTTTTCATACTGCGCCTTCAGAAACGAAAAATCGCGGCCATGTTTGTTTTTTTCTTCCGAGTTTAGAGCTCTCTAGACTCTTACTTTCACTGTTTCAGAGTTTGTTTTGATGACAGTGATTGTGATTTGGGTTTTAAATGAGTCGATTTAGAGGATATGATCGCGGGAGACTACGATGATGTGAGAACTTTGAACTTTTCCGCGAGAAATCGGGTAGCGAATGATCGCAGCGATGCCGAGTTTTGTGGGGTCCGACTCGATGTCGACTCCGAGTCATGGCGAGTGTTGTTCGTCCGCGGATTGGACTCTGGAGTATTCTGATGCCTGAGTTGACATAAGCTAGAACACCAAGGCTGCATCAAAATGTTATGTTTTTTATGGGGGGGGGGGGGTTTATGCGAACAAAAAAACTTCACATATGCACATGTAATTTATTCCTCTCTTGTTTTTCTATCATATTCTTTTTTACTAGTATAAGGCGCACCCCCCAAATTTTACACAAAATTCAGATTTTGTTAGTATATTTTTCTTGCTATTTTATTAGTCATATTATAAGGCACAGGGGTCTCAGTCTGGGGGGAAAAAGTGTCACCTTATAGTTAAAAAAAAAAGGATTCCTCCCTAAGTACTATTACTATTGTAGAAATTCTTCTTTTATTGTTGTTATTCTCGGTAGTAGTGGCATTACTCATGTTGCTGTGTTCAGGTCCAGGCTCGCACCAGGGCCAGCGATCTTCACAACAACGGCATTGACCTGCAACTGATCCACCTGGTGAATCCTGGACAGACCTTCGACACCACCAAGTTCTACAGGGTCAGACACAGAGAGAGAATGACACACAGAAAGAGAGAATGATAGAGAGAGAGAATGACATTGAGAGACATAGAGAGAGAGAGAATGATAGAGAGAGAGAATGGTAGAGAGAGAGAATGGTAGAGAGAGAGAATGACATTGAGAGACATAGAGATAGAGAGAGAATGATAGAGAGAGAATGACGCAGAAAGAGAATGACATTGAGAGAGAATGATAGAGAGAGAGAATGACAGAGAGAGAGAGAGAATGATAGAGAGAGAGAATGATAGAGAGAGAGAATGGTAGAGAGAGAGAATGGTAGAGAGAGAGAATGACATTGAGAGACATAGAGAGAGAGAGAGAATGATAGAGAGAGAATGACGCAGAAAGAGAATGACATTGAGAGAGAATGAGAGAGAGAGAGAATGACAGAGAGAGAGAGAGAATGATAGAAAGAGAGAATGATAGAGAGAGAGAATGATAGAGAGAGAATGACATTGAGAGACAGAGAGAGAACTGACCCACCTGGTGAACCCTGGACAGACCTTCGACACCACCAAGTTCTACAGGGTCAGACAGACAGAGATTGACAGAGAGAGAATGATAGAGAGACAGAGAGAACTGACCCACCTGGTGAACCCTGGACAGACCTTCGACACCACCAAGTTCTACAGGGTCAGACAGACAGAGATTGACAGAGAGAGAATGATAGAGAGACAGAGAGAACTGACCCACCTGGTGAACCCTGGACAGACCTTCGACACCACCAAGTTCTACAGGGTCAGACAGACAGAGATTGACAGAGAGAGAATGATAGAGAGACAGAGAGAACTGACCCACCTGGTGAACCCTGGACAGACCTTCGACACCACCAAGTTCTACAGGGTTGGTTAACTTTAACTTTAAATGCATTATCCCTTCCTCAGCTGTTTTCTGTGGAACCCCCCTCGGACACCTCTGTATCGCGGACACCGCAGTAACCTGCACAGTTTTTGCCAGTCTCTTTCTTTCTTGTTCATTACTAAAACAAATCTTCAGTATAGCGACCACCTCACAGTTTTGGTGGTCGCAATACTGAGGTTCCACTGATTTAAAAATCAGCAAAGGGTTTTTCTGCGGGTTGATGTAGTCATGTTATGTCTCCGGCAACTGTTTTACATCCAAGGAAAAAAAAAAGAGACAATTACCGGTAAGTGTTGGGCATGCACTGTGTGTTAGCCATGGGTGCAACTTTTCCTGGTATACAAGGATTTCCTGTTTTTGAATGTTACCAGAAAAGGAAGTTCCTTTTATTTTTTTTAAATTTGTCAAACAAGATCTTTGTGTGTCTACTGTATATTTCAAACTTTAAAATAAGCATTTGTATAAGTTGTGGAAAAAGCAAACTAAAATACCTTCATAAATAAATTTTTGCTTCAGCTGCAGGGGGACATTACCCCTGGACCCCAGCCTTTCAGGGGTTTTTCATTTTGTGTAGTTGCACCAATGTGTTAGTACTTTGCCAGGAAAGTGTTCACTGAATTGTTGAAATGTAGCGCTGTGTTTTTCTCAGAAAGTGTTTCGCTGTTGAGCGATTTATTGAAAAATTGTGTTGTTTCCCAGGAGCTGTTGTTCACGGAGGATGATGAGCTGACGGAAATGCCTGACGCCGCTGAACGAATTGAAGAACTGCTGACCAGGTGATAATAGTTGCTGCATTTGTGCGTGCATGTGTGTGTGTGTAGGAGTTGACGTGTGTATGTGTCAGAGAAAGAGAATGTTGAATCATGCATATACACCCTTTTCCTTCAATGTGTGTGTGTATATGTGTGTGCACTTGTATTAGTGTGTGTGTGTGTAGGAGTTGACGTGTGTATGTGTCAGAGAAAGAGAATGTTGAATCATGCATATACACCCTTTTCCTTCAATGTGTGTGTGTATATGTGTGTGCACTTGTATTAGTGTGTGTGTGTGTAGGAGTTGATATGTGTGTATGTGTCGGAGAAAGAGAATGTTGAATCATGCATATACACCCTTTTCCTTCAATGTGTGTGTGTATATATGTGTGTGCACTTGTATTAGTGTGTGTGTGTGTAGGAGTTGACGTGTGTATGTGTCAGAGAAAGAGAATGTTGAATCATGCATATACACCCTTTTCCTTCAATGTGTGTGTGTATATGTGTGTGTGCACTTGTATTAGTGTGTGTGTGTGTAGGAGTTGACGTGTGTATGTGTCAGAGAAAGAGAATGTTGAATCATGCATATACACCCTTTTCCTTCAATGTGTGTGTATATATGTGTGTGCACTTGTATTAGTGTGTGTGTGTGTAGGAGTTGATATGTGTGTATGTGTCGGAGAAAGAGAATGTTGAATCATGCATATACACCCTTTTCCTTCAATGTGTGTGTGTATATATGTGTGTGTGCACTTGTATTAGTGTGTGTGTGTGTGTGTGTGTAAGAAAAAGAGAAAATGCAGAATTTCTCATTTCGTGACAGACCTGTACATACCATGAAATATACCTGTGTGTGCAGGATCCGCATGAAGGACCACAAGAAGAGAGCCCTGCGACGGATCCCTCTGACGCTGGGTGAAGGAGTCAGCCTGTCTGTGGGCGTGTGAGTTCTCCTTACCTGGCTTTGTGCCGTGCTTTGCCTTATCACTGTGTGTTGAATGGGTGCAAGGCTGGGTGTCTGTGGGCGTGTGAGTTCTCCTTACCTGGCTTTGTGCCGTGCTTTGCCTTATCACTGTGTGTTGAATGGGTGCAAGGCTGGGTGTCTGTGGGCGTGTGAGTTCTCCTTACCTGGCTTTGTGCCGTGCTTTGCCTTATCACTGTGTGTTGAATGGGTGCAAGGCTGGGTGTCTGTGGGCGTGTGAGTTCTCCTTACCTGGCTTTGTGCCGTACTTTGCCTTATCACTGTGTGTTGAATGGGTGCAAGGCTGGGTGTCTGTGGGCGTGTGAGTTCTCCTTACCTGGCTTTGTGCCGTACTTTGCCTTATCACTGTGTGTTGAATGGGTGCAAGGCTGGGTGTCTGTGGGCGTGTGAGTTCTCCATACCTGGCTTTGTGCCGTGCTTTGCCTTATCACTGTGTGTTGAATGGGTGCAAGGCTAGGTGTGTGTGTATTAACAGTTTCATGCACTTTAGCATTTCTGTATGCTATGCTTTGCCTTGTCACATTTAAAGTTAGTAAGGTGAGCGTCTGCCATTTTAAGAAAACACAGTCTAAAGTCTAGCCTAGCTGTAGAAAATGCATTGACATACTCGTTTTAAAACACTTGTAAGACCATTTAGAGACCATAGTAAAGATTATCCTTTATAAATATAAAAGATAAGATGTTAGAGAACATAAAAATACACATACCGGTAACTCAAAAATGACAAAAAATAAGATTTTTGATGTTGCAAGCCTTAATGTCCCTTTCGTGGTGCTGGGTCTCATATATGGTGATATCAGTGAATATTGTTCTTGTGTGTCGTGGTGGTGCTTTCAGCTACACCTTGGAGTAGACCTGCCCCAAATATACTTGTCATATTATAAGGCATAGGGGTCTCAGTCTAGGATGAAAAAAAAGTATTGCCTTACGTTATAGTCTGTGAAATACGGTACTTATGTTATGCTGTGGTGGTTTCAGCTACACGCTGGTGCGGACCTGCCCCAAGCCTCCCATGGTCAAACTGTCCAGGAAAGACAACTCTGAGCTGGAGAGCCACTCAAAAACCTACCTCCAGGTAAAGAGAACTCTGTAGACTCTTAACCCTTTCACCGCTAACGTCGCATTTTAGCACCACAGTGATTTAACACCTATGTCACTAAAAGGCATCAAATTGGGGTCCTATTATCCAAAGACCCTGTTGTCTTAGTTTTGGGGAAGTAAGGAGTAGACCTTATTTTATATACGTCACAGAAGAATCCCCCATACTGCAGATGGATTTTGTTCTCTACCCAGGTCAATTTAATATCATTTTTGGCTGAAATATGACTGGTGGTGAAAGGGTTACGGGTGTGCTACACTCCATATAATTCGATCCCGATGCAATTGTGACAATGTCTGTGAGTCATGATTCACGTGAAATTTTTCCGTCTAAAAATAATTCTACTATTTTCGCTCACTATGCTCATGCTCATGAATCAAATAAAACGTCTGATAGTGATACAAAAATGTAGATATTTCATCAGATTTGTGTACGGGGGACTACAAATATAGTGAACATAGCTAGTAGGATTTCATCAGATTCATTTAGACAGTTGAATTTCACGAGTCATCATGCCTCACAAATGTCAAATCGCATCGCATTGGGATCGAATTGTATGTAGTGAGCGGTCACTTTACTGTGCTGCATATTGCAGCACATTCATTGATTTCAATTTAAAGAAGAAGAAAATTGGACGTACAGGGAGCTAGACAACCCCGACCCCTCCACGAGTTCCCGTAGGATTACCAAGGATTCCCCCACAAGTGATTCCCCCACCTTCTGGAAGATCTGTGCTTGTAACTTCCTCTAATCTGTCTCTGTCTTTGACTCTACTTTTTCCCTTTGCTTTCGGTCATCTATTATCCTTCTGCCTTTACTGGTCCATTCTCCTGCCTTTGTTCAGAAACTCTTACACAGAATTTCTCCAGCCGAAGACGGACATGGGTGCTGGGCCTAACTATTTCTTAGTTTGGTGCAATCACAAAGCAGCAGCAGGGTGCATCTGCCTTGGTGTTCTAGTCTATGTCAATTTGTCTGACACAGCCTTAACTCATTCGCATCGCAACGGTTTTGAATTATTAAAAAAACCTCACAAATCTCTCCAGCCATGCACACAAAACAAAACCACATAAACAAAAGGAGAAATGAAAGAAGATTGCAGGTTTTTACTTCAGGTTTAGACATGCAGGAAGAAGTGGTAGATCAGACTTTTTATATATATAGACTTTATATAGAAAAACTCTCCTACACCGATTGGTTTCCCCACGAACAAACCACTTACAAAAGCTAAAGTCAGAGGCAAAATTGTGGTCTAATTAGGGAGCGAAGCGAGTTTTAAGAAGTGACCCAACAAAGAAGGTATGGTTTGCACACAGATTTACTTCCCTTGAAGCAAATGCATCAAATTGAGACCATGCTATCTATTAATTCCTGACATAATATGTCCGGACCGACTTGAATGAGTTAATCCAAGGCGAGAGCATTTGTGCGACATTTTCTTTTCCCTGCCAGGACACGGTGGAGGTTCTGATGCCTCAGGACCTGAAGAAGGCCCAGACGTACGGCGGTCGACGCATCTGCTTTGAGAACGACGAGGTGGCCGAACTGAGACGGTTTGATGAGTCAGGTACGTGTGGTGAACATCTAACAGACACGCAGGCCAGCAGAAAGCTGGTGCGTCACACATGCGCACAGTCACTGGCTTCTGCTCTGAGAATGGTCAGGTGTCTGAATTGATACATCATACAGTGTGGCGAATCAAGTGAATAGGTTGTGATTTACATGGATGCAACCTTGCTTCAGATACCGCCGCTCTGGTTTTCAAAATTTTGACCACCAAATTTTTTTTTGATTCAAAGTTCAAGGGGAAAAAAGTGTTGAATTCTCACTTTACAAGCCTGGAATAAGCTTCAAATTGAGTATGATTTTGCTTTTTCTTCACTCTTCAGGGGGGCAACGGCTCCGGCCCTTTGCCCTGTACCATGCCAGGGGCCTGGGCAGCCCCTGACCAGGCCTGTTTTTGGATTTTCTCCAGTTGCATCCATGGATTTAACACTCTGCAACATACATTTGCAAAGATGATAAACATACCGGTACATACAGCACACTATTGACTGCATGCGATGGCATTCAGACACTTCGTCTGCTCACCTAAGACTTTGCGGAAGAAGATGATGTTATCTGAAGAATGTATGGTATGGGATTTCATTGGTCTGAGACATGATTTACCTAGATTAACTGATGGCTGTGCTCTTTACATTTGCATTTTCATGGATGCTCCTGCTTTCAGGATTTCTCTGAAGTTCAGGATTTTTGGAAAAGTGGGCCTTGGACGCTCGGGCGTCGCTCGGATATATAAATGAGAACTTGAGAATATGCATTTTGGCTGGTTATAGAGGTGCAATAAGTTTAACCATGAAGTAGAAGATGCAACATAGCAATTTAGAAGGACTGTCAATTACGATTGCAATACTGTTGTTTCCCTATGGCATGCTTCGGCAGGGGTGGTATTGGCACCCGCGCGCTGGGGAATTTACTTGCAGGAGCACCCATGCATGTTTAGATAAATAGTGTGTGCTACAAATTGCATTAACTGTTAGCCCTTTTCTTTTGATTTCCTAGGGCCTGCATCGCTGATAGGGGTTCAAACCTCAGGTCATGTATCAAACCTTACTACGCTACGTCAATACCCGGCCCAGTTTGTCTATTGCCAGTATGAAGGGGTATGTATTCAGTGTTGTTTGTGTTTGTTCATCAAACCTGCCCAGTTTGTCTATCCAGATCAAGGGGTATGTATCAGTGTTGTGTTTGTTGTTCGTCAAACCCGCCCAGTTTGTCTATCCCAGATGAAGGGGTATGTATCAGTGTTCTGTTTCTTGTTTGTTGTCGTCATAACCTGCCCAGTTTGTCTATCCAGATGAAGGGGTATGTATCAGTGTTGTTTGTTGTTTGTTCGTCAAACCTGCCCAGTTTGTCTATCCAGATGAAGGGGTATGTATACTGTAGTTGTTTTTGTGTTTGTTCGTCTAAAACCCGTCTGCAGTTTGTCTATCCAGATGAAGGGGTATGTATCAGTGTTGTGTTTGTTGTTTGTTCGTCAAACCCGCCCAGTTTGTCTATCCAGATGAAGGGGTATGTATCAGTGTTGTGTTTGTTGTTTGTTCGTCAAACCTGCCCAGTTTGTCTATCCAGATGAAGGGGTGTGTATCAGTGTTGTGTTTGTTGTTTGTTCGTCAAACCCGCCCAGTTTGTCTGTCCAGATGAAGGGGTATGTATCAGTGTTGTGTTTGTTGTTTGTTCGTCAAACCTGCCCAGTTTGTCTATCCAGATGAAGGGGTGTGTATCAGTGTTGTGTTTGTTGTTTGTTCGTCAAACCTGCCCAGTTTGTCTATCCAGATGAAGGGGTATGTATCAGTGTTGTGTTTGTTGTTCGTCAAACCCGCCCAGTTTGTCTGTCCAGATGAAGGGGTATGTATCAGTGTTGTGTTTGTTGTTTGTTCGTCAAACCCGCCCAGTTTGTCTATCCAGATGAAGGGGTATGTATCAGTGTTGTTTGTTTGTTCATCAAACCTGCCCAGTTTGTCTATCCAGATAAAGGGGTATGTATCAGTGTTGTGTTTGTTCGTCAAACCCGCCCAGTTTGTCTATCCAGATGAAGGGGTATGTATCAGTGTGTTTGTTGTTTGTTCGGAACGCAGGGGTAGGGGATAGAGGATTGAACATAACACGCTTTGGCCAGTTTGTCTGTCCATATGAAAGGGTATGTATCAGTGTTGTTTGTTGTTTGTTCATCAAACCTGCCCAGTTTGTCTATCCAGATGAAGGGGTGTGTATCAGTGTTGTGTTTGTTGTTTGTTCATCAAACCTGCCCAGTTTGTCTATCCAGATAAAGGGGTATGTATCAGTGTTGTGTTTGTTGTTTGTTCATCAAACCCGCCCAGTTTGTCTATCCAGATGAAGGGGTATGTATCAGTGTTGTGTTTGTTCGTCAAACCCGCCCAGTTTGTCTATCCAGATGAAGGGGTGTGTATCAGTGTTGTGTTTGTTGTTTGTTCATCAAACCCGCCCAGTTTGTCTATCCAGATGAAGGGGTATGTATCAGTGTTGTTTGTTTGTTCATCAAACCTGCCCAGTTTGTCTATCCAGATAAAGGGGTATGTATCAGTGTTGTGTTTGTTCGTCAAACCCGCCCAGTTTGTCTATCCAGATGAAGGGGTATGTATCAGTGTTGTGTTTGTTGTTTGTTCATCAAACCTGCCCAGTTTGTCTATCCAGATGAAGGGGTGTGTATCAGTGTGTTTGTTGTTTGTTCATCAAACCTGCCCAGTTTGTCTATCCAGATGAAGGGGTATGTATCAGTGTTGTGTTTGTTGTTTGTTCATCAAACCCGCCCAGTTTGTCTATCCAGATGAAGGGGTATGTATCAGTGTTGTGTTTGTTGTTTGTTCATCAAACCCGCCCAGTTTGTCTATCCAGATGAAGGGGTATGTATCAGTGTTGTTTGTTGTTTGTTCGTCAAACCCGCCCAGTTTGTCTATCCAGATGAAGGGGGGTGTATCAGTGTTGTGTTTGTTGTTTGTTCATCAAACCTGCCCAGTTTGTCTATCCAGATAAAGGGGTATTATCAGATTTGTGGTTTTGTTTCGTCAAACCGCCCAGTTGTCTATCCAGTGAAGGGGTATGTATCAGTGTTGTGTTTGTTGTTTTTCGTCAAACCTGCCCAGTTTGTCTATCCATATGAAGGGTAGTATCAGTGTTTGTGTTTTGTTTGTTTGTTCGTCAAACCTGCCCAGTTTGTCTATCCAGATCCAGATGAAGGGGTATGTCTCATTGGTTGTGTTGTTTTGTATCGTCAAACCCGCCCAGTTTGTCTATCCATGATGAAGGGTTAATGTATCGTGTTGTTTGTTGTTTGTCGTCAAACCTGCCCAGTTTGTCTATCCAACCATATGAAGGGGTATGTGATCATTGTTGTGTTGTTTGTTCGTCAAACCCCTCCAGTTTGTCTATCCAGATGAAGGGGTATGTATCAGTGTTGTGTTTGTTGTTTGTCTTCAACCCGCCCAGTTTTGTCTATCCAGATGAAAGGGGGTGTATCAGTGTTGTGTTTGTTGTTTGTTTCGTCAAACCTGCCCAGTTTGTCTATCCAGATGAATGGGTATGTATCAGTTTTGTGTTGTTTGTTCGTCAAAACCGCCCAGTTTTTGTCTATCCAGATGAAGGGGTAATGTATCAGTGTTGTGTTTTGTTGTTGTTCAGTCCAACCCGCCCAGATTTGTCTATCCAGATGAATTGGTATGTATCAGTGTTGTGTTTGTTTGTTTGTTCGTCCAACCC
>CM065701.1:46661079-46721397 GCA_017654935.2 Phymorhynchus buccinoides
ACACTAGTTACAGGTTGAATGGAAACTGTGACATGCAACTGAAACCAAACTATTGCAGCAAAGCTTACACTAGTTACAGGTTGAATGGAAACTGTGACATGCAACTGAAACCAAACTATTGCAGCAAAGCTTACACTAGTTACAGGTTGAATGGAAACTGTGACATGCAACTGAAACCAAACTATTGCAGCAAAGCTTACACTAGTTACAGGTTGAATGGAAACTGTGACATGCAACTGAAACCAAACTATTGCAGCAAATGCTTACAAAACTAGGATCCAGTGACACTAGTGACAGTGTAAACCCATACCATGGTTACGAATCAAGCCACTGCTTTTGAGGGATATGAATCAAAGCCTCACTGTTGACCTGATACAAGGGTGTCAAATCAGGCAATACCTTGATGCCTTTTAGACCAGATCTTTTAGCAAACTGTTCACCTGAGAAGGTGCATGGTTCACAGAATCCCATCAGTAATGCACTCTCCCTATGCGGGTAGACTGAACTTCACCAGGAGCTATCAACTGTTACCTGGGGGGGAGGTGTCTTTCATACAAATAGTTCCCCCACTTTCTGGAAGTTCTGTGCTTGTAACTTCCTCTAATCTGTCACTCTCTTTGACTCTGCCTTTTCACTTTGCTTACTGTTATCTACTCAGACCTGCCAACCCCCTAACAGACCAAAGAGGAATATTTGTAGCAGCAAAGAGGAATTTTGGTGAGCTAAGAGGAATTTTGGTGAGCTGAGAGGAATTTTGACGCAGCATCTTACCATTCGAGCGCAAACATCATTTGAAGCAATCACTTTTTAATCGCTGTGAACTTATCTTGTTTCAAACATGTCTTGTCTGGAAGTGTCACAACCATTCTTACACAATAGGAAGCTTTTGGTTTGTTCCTCTGTGCTTTTTATTTGGGCAGACCTAGACGGTTGGTGCCATAGATGACTTAAATAATGAGACTTGGAAGGAAGATAATGAATCAATTCAAGTTCGTCTTTGTCCTCATTTCCTTCCGTTGTCTTGAAAAAGTTGGTGAGAGTGGAAGAAGAAGCCTGGGAGTTTACAGTTTCGATATTACGCTGAGAGGCAATGTGGCGTTTGATGTCTTGATACCATCCATGGGAGACTTTAAAGTCAAGCGAGCACATCGTACATTGAGTGTGACGCACAATTTCTTGATCTCTCAATGCACAGACACTTTTCCAAGTATTCTTGACGGAAATGTTGATCTATTCTCTTTTCTTCAGCTAGTAAGCAGTGAGATTGTCGCACACATCGACGTATTGACGGAAGTGGGCGGCCGAAAATGCTTATATAGACTGCAAAGTCGGTTATATGCACGGCACCTAAAAAATAAAAATAAATTTAAAAAGCGGCATTTTATGGACTTGAGCGGAAGGGAGGAAGAAAGTCCGCTCCAAGTGGAAAGGTTGGCAGGTCTGTCTATCTTTCTGCTTGTTCCATTCTCTTCCTTTTGTTCTAGAAAGTCTTACAAATATTTTTTTCTCCAGCCGAAGACGGACATGCTGGGCCTACCTATTTCTTAGTTTTTTTTTTTTTCCCCCTTTTTTAGGCGCATAACGGCAGCATAACGCATCTGCGCTCATATGACAGGAAACCATCTGAGCGATCGATGAAGAAGGAATAACCTGTAACCTAACCTGTAACTACTAATTGACCTCGACATTTGTACAAACATTTGGCTGTCCCTTTTGTTACTGTTATCATAATTACCTGTCCTCCGATGTCGGAATGTGGCTGCCCACGTGGCGGGGTAATCAAAAACGGTCACACACCTAATGTTCTCATCCCTAGCTGGTGCATTTGTACTGTAGTGTTCAAGTGCTTCTCGCTGTTGGGATGATCCCTGGATTCTTTTAGCCAGGGTACAACAACAAACTGTCTTTTTTAAGGCGATACTTTTTTTCCCCAGACATGACCAATAAAATAGTATGAAAAAGAACAAAATCTGAATTTCTTGTGAAATTAGGGGAGTGCGCCTTAAGTTATAGTCCGAAACACATGGTAATTACCTGTAGCATTTGGTCGACGGTGATGTTGGTGCAGACAAAGGTCTGGTTGTCTCCGTCAAAACCTGGAAGCTCCGTTTCCTCCACCTCCTCTCCGCTCAGCATCAGAACTCTAGACACAGATACGCACACAGAACTCTAGACACAGATATGCACACGTACAAACACACATAAAACATGAGCATGAAGACAGAAAGTATCTCTCTCTCTCACAAATACAAATATGAATACACAGAAACAAAACCTTACAGCTTAATTCTCCATAAGTTTTCTACACTGAGCATCTGATAATTCAGACAACACACACGTACGTGTCCCCATCTCCCCTTTTCACATACACAAATAATGAGATATGACTCCACACACACACACAAAGCATTATACACTCATTCATTTGGAAAATCAACAGATCAAATGAACCATCCATCACCTAATCTTTCTTTGACACATAACTGTTATATTTTTCATCATTTATGCAATTTTGCTGGGCCTAGCTATTTCTTAGTTAGGCGCATAACTGCAGCATGATGCATCTGCGTTCATAATTAACAGGAAACTGTCTGAGCGATCGAAAAAGAAGAACTACTTTCACCCATGCTTTTCTTTTGTTCATTCTTTTAAAAAAAAACTGATCTGCCTCTCTATTCTATACACTTCATCAAGCCATCACACACATACACACACACAGTGACATACACACACACAATGACATATACACAGTGACACACACAGTGACATATACACAGTGACACACACACACACAATGACATATACAGTGACATACACACACGACATATACAGTGACACACACACAGTGACAACACACACACACACAGTGACACACACACACAGTGACACACACACACACTGTCTGAACGCGCGCACACACACACTGTTCCCCTTTAGTGGGAGGATGTTACACTGAAGAGCAGCACCCCCACTGACCTGGACTGGCCCACAAAGGACAACACCAGCAGGTTGTCAAACTTCTCAGAATTCATCTTCAACGGCCACAGCCCTGAAAACACAAACAAACAAATCATATTAACTCATTCAAGTCGTTCCGGCCATATATGTCCGGAATTAATAGATAACTGTCAATTTGATGCATTTGCTTCAAGGGAAGTAAATCTGTGTGCACACCATACCTTGGTCACTTCTAAACTCGTTTCGCTCCCTTAGACCACAATTTTGCCTTTGACTTTGCTTTTGTAGTGGTTTGTTGTGGGGAAACCAATCGGTGTAGAGACTTTTTCTGTATAAAGTCTATATATAAAAACATGTCTGATCTACTATTTCCCTACGTCTAAACATGAAGTAAAAACCTGTAATCTTCTTTCATTTCTTTTTTTGTTTATGTATGTTTCGTTTGTGTGTATGGCTGCAGTGATTTGTGAGTTATTTGAAATAATTCAAAATCGTTGCGATGCGAATGAGATAACGTGCCTCTTCCTCTCTGTTTTTTTGTTTGAACAACAATCCATGTACCGTATTTTTCGGACTATAAGGCGATACTTTTCCCCCAGACTGAGAGCCCTTATGACTACTAAAATAGTAAGAAAATATAATAACAGAATCTGAATTTTGTGTAAAATTTGGGGGGTGCGCCTATAATCAGGTGCGCCTTATAGTCCAAAAAAATATGGTAGAAGAAAAGAGGCTGAGGTGATGACCGACCTTTGATGCCGGGCAGGTCGATGTTGGCATGCTCATGGATGCCGATGCCGTTGCGGATGATCCTCAGGGACCCTTCCTTGTAGGCCCCCGAACACGTCACCAGCTGAAAAGACGACTACAGTGGAACCTCCCTTATAAGACTGCCTCCCACATAAGACCTATTTCTCTGAGACATCGCCCTTCTTTGTCAGTATTAAAATTGCCTCCCTTACAAGACTGCCTCCCACATAAGACCTATTTCTCTGAGACATCGCCCTTCTTTGTCAGTATTAAAATTGCCTCCCTTATAAGACTGCCTCCCACATAAGACCTATTTCTCTGAGACATCGCCCTTCTTTGTCAGTATTAAAATTGCCTCCCTTATAAGACCTCCGATTATAAGACTCCCTCCCACAAGACCTACTTCTCATTTTTGATGATTTTTCCAGGTCTTATAAGGGAGGTTCCACTGTACCACACATTGTCATTTGAAGACTTAAACCATCACCACTGCGGTGAGAAAAAAACTCGAACAACGAATAAAAGATGAAAGATTAAAGATCAATCAAAAACCAAAATGGAAGAAAATCTCTTTAGTTGCCAATGTCGCACCACACTGATGCAACTCCAATGTCACTAAAAGGCATTAGGATCTGTAACCCTTCAGCTGCCAATGTCGCACTTTTGCACCACACTGATGCAACACCAATGTCACTAAAAGGCATTAGGATCTGTAACCCTTCAGCTGCCAATGTCACACTTTTGCACCACACTGATGCAACACCAATGTCACTAAAAGGCATTAGGATCTGTAACCCTTCAGCTGCCAATGTCGCACTTTTGCACCACACTGATGCAACACCAATGTCACTAAAAGAAATGGCATTAGGATCTTTAATCCAATGAGGCGTTATACTACTCCTTGCCAACACGAAAGGGAGATAATTTTAGGCCCAAACTGCCGATGCCCCCCCGTGACGAGTCATGAGCAGATCATTTTCGGTGTTAGTTCCTGACAGACAAGGGCGATAATCTTAAGTAGGGGCGTTCGCATCTCAGGTCACGACACAGGGGCAGAGGATTTTCGGTATAAAGCCTCACTACTTTATGTTCACAATTTTGGGCAACAAGAATTGGCCTTACTTGATGCAAATATGAAATAGTGAGGCTAAGAGAGAGGATATGGTGAAATGAATCAGGGGAAGAAACTTCTCATAATTAACTCCCTTTTACCAAAGTTATTTATGACACCCATTCGCCCTTAGTAACTTTCATAAAAGGGAGAGGGTAGTTAATTACGAGAAGTTTCTTCCCCTGATTCATTAAACTTATTTGATACGTGTCACAGAAGGATTCACAGAACTGCAGACACCAACCCTTCTTTACCCAGGTACTGTATTTTTCTGGCTATAAGGCGCACCTTTGTATAATTTTACTCAAATTTCAGATTTTGTTTTTATATTTTCTTACTATTTCATCAGTCATATTATAAGGCGCAGGGGTCTGAGTTTTGGAAAAAAAAGTATCGCCTTATAGTCTGAAAAATAAGGTAGGTTTGACAGAATTTGTTGGCTAAAATATGGCTGGCAGTGAAAGGGGTTCAGGATGTTTTCCAGCTTTTCGTATCCCCTTAAATCTACAGAAGTGCAAGATCAAGGTCACAAAACCTAAAATTTGATGCCCTGAAAACACCAAAACCAGGGGCGAGTTTCACAAGGGCTAACGTTACGTAGCGTGAGCGCAAATCGGCAAAAACAGTACTAAGAAACATCTCTTTTGCCAACGTTTGCCAAAAACGTTTTGTGGCTGTCATCGAGCTAGCTTTTCACCAACTATCACGTGACTAGCATGGGGTGAATACATTTCTTGTTTTTGATTGGTCCATTAAAGTTTGGTTAAAACAATATAAAAAAATTTTGACCAATCAGACAAGAGCTTGTAATATTCTTCCGCAAACGCTTTCTAAAGTGTTTCTTAGGCCCCGTTTGCCGTAAGCGTTATTCGCTCGGCGACCGTTATCTACAGAAACTCGTCCCTGAAATGAAAAATTGTGGCAACTAAAAACCTGAAGCTGAACTTCACAAAACCTAACGGAAAAATCATCAAAAAGCAACTTTTGTTGAGAGGGGGGAAGGTGGGGAGGGTGTGAAGTAATATATATTTTTTTTTTTTACTTCAAAACTTCCCAAGCTTTGGGAGGAAAGGTCTCCATGACTCAACACACCTCCTCCTCTCTCCCATCTACACCCCACCCCCACCCTACTCACACACCTGTCTTCACTCCTAAAAACACCGCATACGATTCGACCCCAATGCGATCTGATTGCGACGATGTTTGTGAGTCGCGATTCGCGCGAAATACTTCCGTCCAAAAATAGTTGTATTTTCGCCCTCTCTACTCACGTAGACCCCAATACACGAATCCAATAAAACTCCGATACAAAAATACAGATATTTCATCAGATTCATGTACGGGGGACTACGAATACAGTAAACATAACTACAGTCCCCTCTTTTAAGACCTTCAAAAAATCGCGCAAAAATCGGTCGTAAAAGAGGGGGGTCTTAAATCAGGGGTGACCAAAACAATGCACTCAGTGACTCACTACACCGTATATGACGCACAGCGCATGCATACACTAGAACTAAAACATGCTTTCTCCGTCATTCTTGAATGAAACATCGCGGTCTAGCTAATATACGAAAACGAGCGAAAACGGGCTAAAACAGAAAGTGTGCTCGCGGTCCGTGTTGTACTCACACACAAACTACACATAACAACAGTACAGACCTAATTTTCGCCATTTTACGCTCTGGCAGTTCATTTTCAATCACAGTTTGCACACACGGAACTTTTACCGCGCATACAACTCGGCTGACAAAATGGCGCCGCATACACCGCAAATACGAAATCACGGCAAACGCTAATGCGCCAGCTGCTTTCATTTATCGGATTTTGTGTGTTGTTTGCATTCAGTGAGTGTTTCAGTGCACGCACTAACGCCGATTTATCAGTTTGATAACGGAAAGGAGCTGCTTTTCAACTTATTTTTTGTAAAGTGAGACCATTCATTGAGTTCCAACTTATGGAGTGTGACCGATCACCTAGTTTCAACTTGGGAGTTGACTTCGCATTTAGGCCTACGTGTGCAGAGTTCGTAAAGATCGACACGATCGCGACCGTTTCAGTTCAAACTTTGATCATAAACTGCTCAGTGATGACACATGTGCATAAAAGTGGTGACATTTAGTGGTCAGATCGTGATATCGCTGATTAAATTCTTCAATTTCGGCATGAGAACGGTTCGTTTTTACCGAGATTGACCTAACAACAGTGGTACCCCAGCTGTGCGTCGGCTCGAACTGAGGCCGAGAAGGATAGATATCATCGTTTTTGCGACTGATAATTGTCAGAATGTGTTGCATCGGTCGTAAAATCAACAAGATTTACGGTCGCAAGACGCGTTAGAGGGGGAGTCGTAAATGAGGAGGCAAGTTTAGAAGAAAAACGATCCGTCATTCATATTTCAGTCGTAAAAGAGGGGAGGTCGTAATTCAGAGGGCCGTTCGTGAGGGGGTCGACTGTACCGATACAGAAATTTCATCAGATTCATGTACGGGGGACTACGAATACAGTAAACATAACTACCGTACTTTTCGGACTATAAGGCAATATTTTCCCCTCCAATTTCGACCTGTGTGCCTAATAAACGAGGGCGCCCTATTAGTGAACAAAATCATGAAAAGAGAGGCAACGATTGCCGTACTCAGTACAGTCTACTGTGAGTCACAACATCGAAAGTGGTCACGAGTCGCCGATACGACGAATACTCGCGTTAAAATGCTTCAAAATCCCTATTATCATCCGAGATACTGTCCAACAGATGCCATAACCCTTCATTGGATGTAAAAAGCATCGTTGCAGAGCTAAAAGACCCACCACGTCACATGTCAAAATCACGGTTTTCACATGTTTTCCCTCTTATAGCTGGTAAGAAATCTTAAGAAATCTTCCAAGCATAAGAGGGAATGTGACATGTGACATGGGGTGTCTTTAAAATGCCATAATTCTACCAGTTTTCGCGAAGAAAAGTCCAAACACAACAACCGGAAGTCGCAAAAACGGAAGTCTGATTATTTGAGAAGGGAGCCAACTCTCGTTTATGACAGCAGTAATGGCGGTCGGTAAGCGTTTACAGGACGTGTACGGGCTTCAAACTTTGACTTTCTTTTGCGAGGTGTGCATCACCTAACGAGGGCGCTTTTTACTTTCATTTTTTCAGATTTTGTTTGCCCTATTCGCCTTATACACATCAGCGCCTAACGATCCGAAAAATACGGTAGTGGGATTTCATCAGATTCATGTGGTCAGTAGAATTTAATGAGAATCATACCTCTCCGATTGTGGACCACACACACACACATGTCCACTATGGGGCCCAGGTTGACAAACGTCTCCATGACCTAACACCCTCCCCACTTCTCTCCCCCCCTCCACTTTCTGATAGTAGTTACCTGCCCCTGCCCCTGCCTCTCCAGGTCCACCACACACATGTCCACAATAGGGCCCAGGCTGACAAACGTCTCCCATGACCTAACACCCTCCCCACTTCTCTCCCCCCCTCCACTTTCTGATAGTAGTTACCTGCCCCTGCCCCTGCCTCTCCAGGTCCACCACACACATGTCCACAATAGGGCCCAGGCTGACAAACGTCTCCCATGACCTAACACCCTCCCCACTTCTCTCCCCCCCTCCACTTTCTGATAGTAGTTACCTGCCCCTGCCCCTGCCTCTCCAGGTCCACCACACACATGTCCACAATAGGGCCCAGGCTGACAAACGTCTCCCATGACCTAACACCCTCCCCACTTCTCTCCCCCCCTCCACTTTCTGATAGTAGTTACCTGCCCCTGCCCCTGCCTCTCCAGGTCCACCACACACATGTCCACAATAGGGCCCAGGCTGACAAACGTCTCCCATGACCTAACACCCTCCCCACTTCTCTCCCCCCCTCCACTTTCTGATAGTAGTTACCTGCCCCTGCCCCTGCCTCTCCAGGTCCACCACACACATGTCCACAATAGGGCCCAGGTTCACAAAGGTTTCCATGACCTGCACGAAACTCCCGTTCTCATCCGGATCCTGGTTCAGCTGAAAAACAAAACCCAGCAAACAATGCACACAGTTTATTACGATAATAATGGCAGTAACACACACAAGCACATATGCATGTATGCACAAACACATACATAAATGCGCACACACACACACAAATATACATGTACACCCATGCAAGCACACACAACACACATTATGTGAACATGTGCATTCACACACACAAACTTGATTACAATGTCGACAGCTTACTTTATATTTTATTCTTGTATCCCAAAATAACCATCATTGACTCCACACCAATTGATGGGTTATTCTTTGGGTGATAACTGAGCTCCTCACCGAGTTTTAGTGAACATCTGTCTCCTGAAAAACTATTGAAAATACTGCTACTAGTCCTATAATAGACAAGCATAAGAATAGAAAAAGATATTGAAAATACTGCTACTAGTCCTATAATAGACAAGCATAAGAATAGGGAAAGATATTGAAAATACTGCTACTAGTCCTATAATAGACAAGCATAAGAATAGGGAAAGATATTGAAATTGAATCACAACTTTTGAGTATTTGGCACTTTATAGTCACAGAGGCGTCTCTGTAAAATTCGGGTTGCTCCCACCTGGAGAACGCATTGCAGCCAGAGGTGCGCCACCCTTTTTTTTTTTTTTTGGGCATGCAGTTTTTGTGTGACTGATGAGGAAGGAAAGGGGTGGGGTGGGGAAGGGGTAAATTTTTTACCAAATTTGACAACTTTTTTTTGCCACAGGGTTTAATGTATGCTAAGTGCATGGGCACACAGGACATTGGTTTATCGTCTCATCCGAAAGACTCCAAATTCAGACCATAAGCCCAAGTGTAGAATGAGAGAAAAAAAATCCCCTGTACCCAGGTTCAAACTCAGGTCTATAGCATACGAGGCGAATGGGTACCTCTGTGCCACTCTTTCGAACATTGCTAATGGTCAAAATACATATGCACATTTTCACTCTTTCCCCATGGCAAGCTAGCTAATGCATCGTTACTAGCATATGACTGTATTGTCATGGGAAAAGTGTGAAAAATAACAATATGTATTTCGACCATGACACACAGACGGACAAAATAAATCATCTTGTAACTTTGCAAATAATTTAGAAAAAAACAACCAACACAAGAACAGATAGATAGACAGACATGGGTACTCTGTGCCACTCTTTCGATTCACAAAGGAAATTCCATGCACCCTTGAAATAGGAACACCTGAAGGTGCTGAGATGCACCAGCCACGCCCGTCCTATCAACGCGAGAGCAGCCCTGCCCCAGCCTTGAAAGTCCGTGTTGTTACTGGGGAGCAGGGACACAGGGACATTCCATGCACCCTTGAAATAGAAACACCTGAAGGTGCTGAGATGCACCAGCCACGCCCGTCCTATCAACGCGAGAGCAGCCCTGCCCCAGCCTTGAAAGTCCGTGTTGTTACTGGGGAGCAGGGACACAGGGACATTCCATGCACCCTTGAAATAGAAACACCTGAAGGTGCTGAGATGCACCAGCCACGCCCGTCCTATCAACGCGAGAGCAGCCCTGCCCCAGCCTTGAAAGTCCGTGTTGTTACTGGGGAGCAGGGACACACGGGACATTCCATGCACCCTTGAAATAGAAACACCCGAAGGTGCTGAGATGCACCAGCCACGCCCGTCCTATCAACGCGAGAGCAGCCCTGCCCCAGCCTTGGAAGTCTGTGTTGTGTTACTGGGGAGCAGGCACACACGGGGCATTCCATTAAGTATACAAGGCACATAGCTACTCGGACCATCGGATACGATACAAAGGAGTCCTTGCGAAATGTCCCCATGGGTGTACCAGTCCATTTTTCATGACTGCAGAGCCCACCGGCAAAAGACACCCACTCAGAAACCAGAACGCATCCAACAGCCCCCAAAAAGGACAGGCGAGGCCAGTGCATTCACCCTTTAGCTTAGTTTAGTTTCGTTGCACCAAGCGTTTGGAATTCTCTCCCTGACCATACCCGTAACCAGTCCACTCTTCCTTCATTCAAGTCCCAACTAATGGGGATGGTTGGGGTGGGGGTGGTGGGGGTGGGTGGGTTGAAGGGAGGTGGGTGTTAGTGTGTTATGATTATATGCAATGCATTCTCTAATGCATTCATTTTCATAGAGATGTATGGTGGGGATGTGTGAACCAGTCTGTTAGAAATGTCTGTACGAATGGTGAGCGAAAAGCGCATTGAGTTGCTTAGCAAGATTATGCGCTATTAATTATTAAGCATTATTAATTATTATTATTTATGATGATGGAGGTTGCGATACCTTGACAAGCTGCGAGTCGCCCAGTCTGGATCCAATGAACACCACTCCGTTGTCCAGGTAGGTGATGCACTCTGCTATCGTCGTCTGCAAACAAAAACAATGTCATAATTATCATCGGTCAAATTCAAAAACCTTGTATCTCAATTTTTTTTAGTTAGATACATAGTCAGCTCTCTAATTTTCCCCGCCATATTCCACCGAAAGCTCGTATCTCTAACGACTTTCTATCTGGAGTAAATGAGGTTGTGAAAGTCCCAAATTCAGATCTAGTTCAGGACAAAAACCTCGTGTCTTCATTCTTTTCAAGTAATTTTAACAAAGTGCAGGACTAAACTCGCAATGTCTTGAACAACATATTCATCATAGTTAATCAATTGTGGTCAACGTGGTTAATTTTTAAAAAGTTTTTTTTTCATTTTTCTCAAAACTACAAAAATTGAGATACAAGGTTTTTGAATTTCACCATGTTGTCGTGACTCACTTTCACAATTTAAAAAAAAATCCTCAATCTTGGACAAAGAAAAAGGAATGATTATAATTCAATCTACTCATTTTTTTGCGGTGCTTAGCAAAGGTAAAAAGAGTAAAGACAGAAAGAACTTAATTGAACAAAGGGGGAGAACTCTCTTTCTAATTACCCCCTCCACCAAAGTTGATTACAATACCAATCATCCAGCAATGTGTGGATCAGAGCCAAAGGGAGGCAAACAAAGCATCATTCTCAAAAAAGAATGCGCCAAGTTCGCATTAATGATCCTTCACCCACACAGTACACATCAACAAGAACTTAAAATACAAAATCAAATATAGTAATTATAAACGAGAATGTTACCACAAGATCCTGTTACCGGTACTCTGCAAATGAGTCAGTTACTTTATGGACTGTTTTAATGGTCTTCATTCACCCGTCTGTGTTCAGTTCTCTCTCAGAATTGTGTTCACAGAAATAACTCTCTCAGAATAATGCATGCATAAACCATGTCCATGTGTATACGAATTTAAAAACAAACATCTTGAAAGATTCCCTAATTCTGTTCCTTCCCACACGAAGTAGAAAAGCAGTCCAAAAAAACAAACTATCTCAGAATTTTCACTTGAAATTTTCTTCGAAAAGAAGAAGCCCTGTCTAACAGAGCAGCACCATTATCATTCCTGAAAGTTCCATCGTAAGTTTTTTCTAACACTCTCTCTCTTTCCCTTCCCCTTCTCCGCTCCTCCCACCCCACCCACCCCCACCATAAACAGCAATCCAGCAATGTTTCACCAAGGCATAACTTGATCACAACATACTTCTTCTTCATCTGCGTTCCCATCACAGCATGATACAAAACGTCTCTAAATAAAGTAAATCGATGCACAGTTCTGTTTACCTTTCTCTCAGTAGTTCCTTCACCATGTGCGTTCTATCCATTTTCTCTTCTCGTTCCAACACGAGCATGAACAATCAGCTATTTGTATGTATATCACTAGACCCGATAATATCTGTAAATAACACACGTATCACACAACCCACCTCTCCCAAGAGTTCCACCTTGAGGTCTTTCACCACGTGCGTGCCATCCATTTTCTCCTCTCTCTCCAGGACCAGCATAAACAGGCGGCCAGCCATGTCCCCCAGCAGGTAGCGAGAGCCGTTGGCGTCCACACGCCCGTAACACATCAGGGCGAATTGCTGCAAACCAACGTCCTTCAACATAAAACGCTTGCCCAACATTTTCATCAATTGGTTTGTTTTATTAAACAAGAGGCGAAAAAGCCTGCATCAGCTTGCTCGTTGTCAGAGAGGGTGTAAGCTCTCTGTCATAGTGTGTGTGTGTTGCTACAAATCTTCAAAGTGTTGTAGAAATGACATCATTTTTGTTTTTACATCACAAAAATGACATCAATCTTTACTATGTCGAGCAGATCATGCTTTGGGGAAAGGAGAATTTCCGGTAAAGGTAAAGATGTGCCACCCCCCATGCATTTCTCGGTTAATTGTATTTTTCCGTTTTTGCCTTTCTTACCATACATAAAGCTGTATTTTAGGAACATTTTGAGCTAATTACCTTTTTGGAATACTAACCCTAACCCTAACCCTACCCCTAAACCTAACCCTACCCCCCCACTATGTACTGCAGTACACCGCGATTTGTCACAGTTGTGGTTCGTTGCGTTTTTCCGTCTTATACGGTGGGGGGTAGGGTTAGGGCTAGGGTTAGGGTTAGGGTTAGGGTTAGTATTCCAAAAAGGTTATTAGCTAAAAATGTTCCTAAAATACAGCTTTATGTATGGTAAGAAAGGCAATAACGGAAAAATACAATTAACCGAGATAGGTAGGGGGGGTGGCACATCTTGACCTTTACCGAATTTCCAGCAGATTTTAAGAATAGTTTATTTTTAGGTAGCGAAAAAAAATGGTCACAGATCAATGAGACAGCGTGTGTGTGTGTGTGTGTGTGTGTGTACATGCAATGAGTATGCATGTGTAGCTTTAAAAAAAAAAAGATATCCAAGGGGCGGGGAGATGGGGGTGGGGAGGGAGGAGGGAGAGCATATATGCAATTGGGAAATCCTCTTAAGTCCGCCCATGTTTAAAAGTTTTTGGGCAAGGTGACCACATACACACAGCACAATTCTATAACCTCATTGTGCTCAGTAAACAGTTCTAAACAAGTCTCTTAACAAGAAGAGAGACAACAGACACATTCTTTTTTAAATGCTGATATTTTTGTTGTTGCTTTTTTTCTACTTGAAACTATTCATGAATACATTTCTGACACTTTCCTCACTAACTATTTAATGCTAGAAAGAAAGAAAGGAAAAGAAGATTCTTACCTAAATAGACATTTCTACAAACAAAGAAAGTTATACAGTGCAATGCTGAGAGGGACAGCCAAGCACATACACACACACACTCACTTTGATAACAGGGGGAGCGATGGGGATGTACTTGTCTCCCTTGTGGTAGGTGACCGACTCCTGACCAATGATCAGAGCTCCACCGTACGGCTCAGGCACTGCACGATATTGACAGACACACGCACAAAAACAATTGTGAATTGTTGTTGCCGTACCCTGGCTAAAAGACTCCAGCGATCATCCCAACAGCCGAAGCACTTGAACACTATGGTACAAATGCACAGAGCTTCAGATTGTTATTGACTCATTGTGACGATGAATTGACCCCTCATTTTGAGCAGCCAGGGATCATCTGACCCACAAAGTAGTTACGGAGATAATGTTAGCGAAGCGATGATTTGGAGTACCCTTCTGTGGGTGCCTGAATGCGTCTGCAGCTGCAGGGGAAAGCATCGGCTCAACGACTGAATGCGTCTGCAGCTGCAGGGGAAAGCATCGGCTCAGCGACTGAATGCGCCTGCAGCTGCAGGGGAAAGCATCGGCTCAACGACTGAATGCGTCTGCAGCTGCAGGGGAAAGCATCGGCTCAGCGACTGAATGCGTCTGCAGCTGCAGGGGAAAGCATCGGCTCAGCGACTGAATGCGCCTGCAGCTGCAGGGGAAAGCATCGGCTCAGCGACTGAATGCGTCTGCAGCTGCAGGGGAAAGCATCGGCTCAGCGACTGAATGCGCCTGCAGCTGCAGGGGAAAGCATCGGCTCAACGACTGAATGCGTCTGCAGCTGCAGGGGAAAGCATCGGCTCAGCGACTGAATGCGTCTGCAGCTGCAGGGGAAAGCATCGGCTCAGCGACTGAATGCGCCTGCAGCGTGCTAACGGTTAAAATAAAACCAGGAACAAAGGTGACTTCATTCAACAACACTGACCTGGTACACACTGAGCAGCCCAAGAACAGAAGGAAGGGTGAGAAGCTCTTCAATAATTTACTTGAGGGTGCCAGTCTGGTGCTGATCTCAGTCAATAAAGAACACACTCTCTCTCTCTCTGACCTGATTCACACAGAGCAGCTAAAGAAGGAAGGGTGAGAAGCTCTTCAATAATTGTACTTGAGGGTGCCAGTCTGGTGCTGATCTTAGTCAACAAAGAACACTCTCTCTCTCGGGTCTCTTTCTCTTTACCTCTCTCTCTGACCTGATTGACGCACACACACAAATGCATGCATGCATGCTATACTTGTTTACCTTTAGGCTTACTGCCCAAGTGCTAGTCATAGTAGGTAAACTGGGTCTGTGACGTCATATTCAGGGGGCATCTACTCTTAACAGTGGCAACATGGCGACACCCTTGGGGCCTAAAATTCTGCACTTTAAAATTGTATTATTTCTATTTGAAAAACATGAAATAGAAAGAAATGCACAGTGATTGTTTATTACACATAAACATTGATTTAACTTTTTCACTATGAACAGCAATCTGTCTTCTGAGTGCTTTCCCGAGTGCTTTCCCTTGAGCAAAACTGCACTAAATAGGTCACAAGCAGCTTTTAAAAAGACTAACTGAAAGCGCGGCCAATAGTGGCTAACAGGCAAAAACACTATCGGAACAAGATGGTTATTCCTGCATTGCTGGTGTGAAAATGGAAAAAAATAGTAAAAACGACTTGATGTAGTTGTAGCCAGGGACTTGTTCTGTCCAACAATGCCAAACCCTTGCACTGATTATGCAAAACAAAGTAAGGAAAAGTAGAGATGAAATGTGTTGATTTTAGTACGTCTGTGGTGAAAAACTACTGGGAATTAGTATGAGGTGAAAGAGTTAAGGTCGACTCGGCTTTTGACTTACTGTTCCCTTTAAAATAGAGGTTTGACTGTATGTTTTAAACTTCAAAGTGACAAAAGAACTTGGAACTAAAGTGTTGCATACCCGGTATGATCATGCCAGCCTCTGTCTCCACATTGTTCTGTTTCCAGGGGCTCTTGGTCAGCTCCTTGTCGCGCAGGGAAATCTCGTAGGTCCGCACGTGACGCCCGTGATGATCCTGACACAGCAACCACAACGGAACGATAATGTAACAATATTACAATCAATTATCAGGGCTCCCAATCGTCCCGCAAAACAAGGGGTCCCAGGGACTCCTTCACTTACAGTATAGAGGGTCCCAGTGGCATTGCGAATGCTAAAAAAAATGTTCTAGTGCATCCGTGCGCATTCTTTCAGAGGGTCCTTTAGAATTTCAGTGCTTCATAGACCCCCAAATGGGGGTCCCTGGGAGCCCTGATTATACAAATATATATGAGTCCATTTCCAGGCATACATGTATCTCAGACACATTCTAAACTCCCACCTGATGCACTGGATGTGAGGAAATGATGTCACTAAAACACAGCAAGTTTTTATCTGGCACATCCTTTCTTCGACAAATGCAATACAGCTTAGAGAATCATGTGAAACTAAAGCATTTAGCATCAAATAATCGATGGTGAACCCCTAAAATATTCAGTGACCCCCTGAAATTTCAGATGTATATTTTGGGCATATTCAGAGGTATATTTTGGGCATTAATACTGACACCCCGATTTTAAATACAGAATTAACATTGAATGTTAACAGACCTACACAAAATTACCTTTACTACGTATGTTAAAAAAAGAAAAGAAAAAAAAGAATATTGGCCTAAGCTTAGCAAGTATCTTTCAAGAGAAACAAGAGGCACAGGGAAATCACATTCCAAGCAAGAATTTTGAAGCTTAGTGAAGAAAATTGAGCTTCTAAATGTTTTCTAAAGTACTAATAATTCTCTCAGAAACATATGCTAGGCAATGCACAGACAAAAAAGACTTTGGCACAACAGATATTTTACGTAAGTTTCTAGGTTTGTAATATTAAAAATAAAAGTAGTTCTTACCTGATGAATCAAGGCGATGGTCGGGTGGTTACAACAGTACAGGAACTGGATGTCAATCACCGTCAACTCTTCAAGCCTGCACACATACACACACACACACAGTGACATACACACATGTATGCATACTCACACACAAATGCACGCACACACACAAACATTCATGAATACACAGTGTTGCACATTTTTACAATTTTCAGGACACTGACATCAAATTTGCAATTGTCATATTGTCTTGGCCTCTGTGAGGACAATTGTCCTATTGTGTCACAGTTGAAGCGGACTTTTGTCCTATTGTCTTGGCCTCTGTCAGGACAATTGTCCTATTGCGTCACAGTTGAAGCGGACTTTAGTCCTATCGTTTTTGCAATCAAGGGGACATGGCATTCCCAGGTGGGAATCAAACACCCTTCTCTTAGTTTTAGGAGTTTCCCTCCATCCAAATCTGTTTGGGATGATTTTATACAAATATTCACTTCACGATGTTGGGCTGAGCATTAGGTGTCCTATTGAAATGGCATGTTCAGGACAATTGTCCTGTTGATATTCTTGATTCAGGACACATTGTCCTATTAGGGGTAACAAAATGTGCATCACTGCATACAGTTACACTCACATCAGTAGAGAGAGACGGCACCGAAACTTAATATGACAAACACCTTTACTGCCTCACAAATGGCAAACTATTGCAAACATCTAGACAAAAGGTTAAGATTAAGATGAAAATTATAGTCCCGTCGACAAATAAGGCCATGTCAGGGCTGTCATGTTAAATGTTACCACGTAATAAACATCCATCTAGACAAACCCTGCTAGCAAAATGATAGTCGCGTCGACAAATAAGGCCATGTCAGGGCTGTCATGTTAAATGTTACCACGTAATAAACATCCATCTAGACAAACCATGCTAGCAAAATTATAGTCCCGTCGACAAATAAGGCCATGTCAGGGCTGTCATGTTAAATGTTACCACGTAATAAACATCCATCTAGACAAACCCTGCTAGCAAAATGATAGTCCCGTCGACAAATAAGGCCATGTCAGGGCTGTCATGTTAAATGTTACCACGTAATAAACATCCATCTAGACAAACCCTGCTAGCAAAAGGAACATTTGAGAAAACTCCAACAGTTGAATTAACCCTTTAGACAACAAACATTCTGCTCTAAGTACTGCAGCCTTGGGGATTTGTTGGCTTCTGGGGATCCGATCATCATCGATGCCAATAGCATCTTCACCTTAAACAACTTTCAGTCCAGTTTTCCAGAATTATATTAATATATGGAGGTCAATGTTAAACACAACAAATAAACAAACATGCACCCACACACACACGCACATGTATACACACACACACACTTCAAATATGTCCAACTTTTTGTGAAGCATGATAGATTGTCCATTCTTTTCCTTAGTTTTGATTTCATTTTTAACGCATGAATGTGTGTTTTCTTGTTTGTACTGTCCTTGTATGAGACCACACTGTAATTTCTCTTAACGAGATAAACTATAAAGTATTTCTGACTTTGACTTTCACAAACACAAGCACGCACGCAAACACACACAAAACTCTCCGTTACCTGAGGTTAAATGCCTTCAGCTCCTTGTTGTCCTTGTCAAGGGGGATAACCTTGAAGAGGCCGTCGTAGAGGCGCAGTCCAATGCAGCGACACTCAGGGTCGATGATTCCCAGGATGCCTGTCTCTGAGGGCCGCCCGATCTTGTCCTGTGGGACAGGATATTATTATTAATACCAATATGCTGACTTGAAATTTGTACAGTTCTAACACACATCACGGCACACAAATCTAGCATAACTTAGTTCTTGCTTGCCCAGGCTATTTTTACCCACCCGTCAACCTCCCCCTTCCTTTTCTGCCCATCTCCCCTCCCCCACCCATCTCCATCATTCTGACAGTCCCGGTGGTCAGTTTGACCTAGAGCTTTTCCCCCTTCCTTTTGGCTTAGCCTGCCAGGCGGCGTATGTAACCAATTAGCCACACACGCCCACAGAGAGAGAGAGAGAGAGAGAGAGAGAGAGAGAGAGAGAGAGAGAGAGAGAGAGAGAGAGAGAGAGAGAGAGAGAGAGAGAGAAACACACACACACACACACTCACACTGAAACAGCAGACTTACTTATTGGTTTGGGTCGCTGATGTCTGGGCCTGCTGCTTTAAATATCCAAGATCCACAGAACAATAAGTCAGTTACCTTTGAAGCAGGGGCCTAGAAGATAGTGCACCTTTTGTTTTTCTTCCAGCGTCCAAAATAGATTTCGTATTTAATTTATTAAAAAAAACCCAGCGTGTATTCATAGTTCTCTCCATTTCTCGTTTTTACATATTACTCATTTAATATTTTTGGTGTGAATTGCAGGACAGCAATTTCATTTTGCAAAACAACAAAGCACAACAGTAAAGTTGAGCAAATTAAACAAATGACAAAGACAATGACATGCAAATAAAAAGATAGAAGAAAAACTGACCAAGATTTTCGGATTACTGTTCTGAGCCGAGGTCAGCTTTCGCGGGCTACTTATGCAGACTACACAGTTAGGTTGAATCGGCGCTGACATTGACATAATTATTCAATGATTTTCAAACTCGCCTCACGCCTGAAAGCGTAATAGCTATGGAACAAAACTTGTAAGATGGACTCGTTTTTAGTATACGATTCTGTCTGGCAACTTTTAAGGAAATAAAAAACTTAACCTAAAGCACAAGATTGCCTTTAAAAAATAGTAGTCTTAAAGAAGGGAAACTGAACGAGAATTGACGAATTCTATTGTGGGAAACTACGAAAGTAGAGTTGGGGCCTAGTCAATTAATCGAAATGAAAGTTGATACTTGTATCTGCTGAAAGCTACGGCCCTTATAAACAATGGCACTCAATCAATGATCACAGTAGTATTCAAAACACTGCACAATCGGCACAACAACAACACCATGTAGAAATGAGACACTCACACCAGCACAAAACTGAAAGCGTCTTTTCCACTACCAGTACACCGCAACAGTGCTTTGCTTTGCAGCATCACAGCAAGGAAGGCTGTAAGTGGGCCAGTGACCCAGTGACGCTGGGTTGCTTTAATTAGTTTTACAGCCTCTCTGAGACTAAGTCTCAAGGAAACTAAAGAAGGTCGGAATGGGGGGACTTCGTGTGCCATGACATGCATGCAAGAACACACACACACATGTTTTCACACAATCTGAGAGAGAGAAAGAACGAGAGAAAGGCAGAGACTGAGAGAGAGAAACAAACCTACACAATTCAGTCAACCCTGGTTAGGATCTCTAGGCTGTTTGATCTTGCTCGCACTCCAGAATCATACCGTAGCTTTGAAGGTCAATGCAGACACATGGACAAGACAGACAATGAGAGCGGAGACAGACAGACAAACACATCTGCACATTTCCATCACCCTGGTGATAATCTGTTTTTGTTGTTTCCATCTTTGCTCAGTTGCCGGCACTTTTGAAGTCATAGCAAAAATTAGCATTGTACTTGCAGGGCTCCCAATCGTCCCGCAAAACAAAGGGTCCCAGGGACTCCTTCACTTACAGTATAGAGGGTCCTAGAGGCAGCATAGTGGATCCCAGTGGCATTGCGAATGCCAAAAATAATTTTCTAGTGCATCCCTGGGACCCCCTGCACATTCATTTAGAGGGTCCTTTAGAATTTTAGTGCTTCATAGACCCCCAAATGGGGGTCCCTGACTTGGAGTCCACCCACAGACAGATCAAACGTTGCCATCAAAAAGCTCTGGTGATGAGCTCTAAGTTGCCTCCCTCCTGCTGACACTCCAGGATCAAGGTGTACTGGAGATCAACACACACACACACACACACACAGACAGACACACACCTGCACATTTCCGTCAGCCCTGGTGATGATCTCCAAACTGTCTCCCTCCTGCTGACACTCCAGGATCAAGGTGTACTGGAGATCAACACACACACACACACACACACACACACAGACAGACAGACACACACACACACACACACCTGCACATTTCCGTCAGCTCTAGTGATGATCTCCAAACTGTCTCCCTCCTGCTGACACTCCAGGATCATAGCGTTGTACTTGGCAGTCAGCACAAACATCTGGTCCTTGTTCTCTCCCTGCACACAACAAAAGAACATGCTCGACCACTTTCAACAACTAATTAACAAACAAAGATTACAACACCCTTCCACTGTTCAAGTCACTCGCACGCATCATGCATGGACAGACATTTTCCTTTTCTGCTGCAGACATTCCCAGTCCATACACAATCACCTTCTTTCTCGCTTACACAGCGTGAAAACAGACAAGGAATGTTAACATTAATATTCTGATTTTTCAAACTCATCAACAAAGGACAGTCCAGTCCGAAGCATTGGAGAAAAAACACAAACCTGCTCGTTCATTTATTCTTTGTGTGTGTGCATTTAATATTCTTAGTATATATATGATGAGACACAAACAGGTACCTAGGCAGTAAGGTAATATTAACATTTCTTTCCATGTAGTGTGTACTCTTAAAAAATACAAAGTGGCTTTTTCTGTAAAAGAAAGAACAGTCTGGACACTTCTGAGTCTTTAGAAATGAAGAGTGCCCCTGGGACGAAATATGAATATTAGCATTACCCACAAATATTACAACATCAGATAATAAACTTAGTACTATTACTAGTAACAGCATGCTGCCAACATACCGGAGGTCTGAACAGCTTCATGACGGCGATACGGCCATAGATGCCGACTTCTTTGACGGGCCGCAGTCCTTCGGGCGTCACGGAGTAGATCTCCATCCTGGTGTTCTTGGCGATGATCAGGTTCAGGTCATCAGGCGACGTGAAATTCCCTGCATAACAACCAATAAAATAGTGCAACTACAAGTTACATCAGATTAATTAACAAAACCTGACACTTCATGTCTGTGGGTATTTCTTTTTCTTCTTTCTCCGCATTCAATTGGCTCGCACCAAAAATTGAATATTACTTCTGTGTGTGCGCGTGTGTGTGCGTGATTGTTTGAGCGAGAGAGAGAGAAAGAGAGAGAAAGAGAGAAAGAGAGAAAGAGAGAGAGAGAGAGAGAGAGAGAGAGATACTGAGATAATGTGTATCTGTGTGAATGTGAGCGAGAGAGAGTGTGTGTGATTGAGCGTGCGAGAGTATGAGAGAGAGAGAGAATGTGTGTGTGTATATATTATCACTGCATGTGTATTACTGTATATATATATATATATATATATATATATATGGCTTAGGCTATAATGATGGAATGTGTGTGTGTGTGTGTGTGTGTGTGTGTGTGTGTGTGTGTGTGTGTGTGTGTGCGTGTGCATGCGTGTGTGATCAATCAAATTCAAAGAATCACCAATTACTTTAAGTATTCGTTACGTAAACATGTAGCACTAGCAGACGCTGTAAGTGTAACGCTACTATTTGCGTTGTGTAAGTGCCAAGAGCTAGCAGAAGAAATAATTATCTGAAAATTAATAGTATAGTATAGTAAGTAATAGTATAGTAATTAGTATAGTTGTGCAGCGTATATAGGCCACAAGGCCTGTTTCTGATCTTTGGATCAGGAAACTAACTAGCCAAACTTTGGGCTACAACCTAGCAATCTTATGATTGCTCTTATTTCTATGACTGTTCACACGGGCGGTCTGCAGCAGACACAATGGCTGTGGCACGCAGCGGGTGGCTCACGTTGCTGATATAGTCCCCGAGGACCTTATCTATTCTGTTCTTGAAACTGTTAGTGACCAGGCATTCACAATAGCACCATCAAGATTGTTCCATGTGTCCACTGCTCACATTGTGAAGCTCTGTCGCAGGCTATTGCAAGACTTTTTGAGTTTTTCCTGAGTTTAACCCTCTCAAGGCTACAAACACCAGACTTGTCGGATTTTTTTAATACCACTGTCTACCGTATGCGCCCGCTGAACGCACAGTCTAGTAGTTTCACTTTCACTTTTGCCCTACCCACAATGCAATATAGTTAGTTCTTCCTGTTCCTGACTCTCAGTGGTCCGTTTTTGGTTCTTGCAGCAAGGGAAAGCACCCACTAGTCTTTTTAAACAGATTTTTCGAAGTGATCCCAATTTTTTTTTCTTCTTTCCACGTGACGTGCGCAGCTCGGAGCGCCATTACGGATTTTTTTAATTCCAATTCATGGTTTGTTGTGTGACAGTGTGTTGTGTTATAGTTGATCCATTACTATCTTTTGAACCACACATCAACGATACTGTTAAAAAGGCAAACCGTACTGCTGGACTACTAATCAGAACAATAACTAATAAATCAAAGGAAATTATGCTACCTCTTTATAAAACATTAGTACGCCCCTTATTAGAGTATGGAAATCCTGTCTGGTGTCCCTTTTTGAGAAAACATATTGATCATTTAGAAGGAGTCCAAAGGAGATTTACGAAAACAATTATTGGAACCAGAGATATGGACTATGAAGAACCTAAAGTACTTGGGAATACCTAGTTTGGAATACAGACATCTAACAACATGGTTCGTGGGGACTTGGAAGAGTGCCAAAAAAGGACCTTAAAAGGACCTTTAAAGGACCAGCACATTTTTTTAAAGGACCTATTTAAACCTTGTTTGTAGTTGTGCTTGCAGACGTGGTGGGCGCAGAGCCAAACGCCGACGATTGTGGCTGAGCAGATTTTTTTTTTTTTTTTTTTTTTTTTTTTGGCTGAGCAGATTCATTTGCTGCTTGCAAAAAAAGTCGGTCACAATGCACCTCGATTCCGCCTTGTGCCTTCTTTCAGCTTTCTTGTGATTTTCAGTCTTTGCGTGTTGTTTCAGCACCGACTCTCCCATTGACAAGATGTTGATGTTTTTTCACAATATGCACAACGAACTGCATGTTTGTTGTGCATCACTTTTCGGACCCAGTCCTTATAAATGTCTTCTCTCAGCCAACGATCCTGAAAACGAACACTTTCCAGGCATTTTTACACTTTTTACTTGAAAACAAGCACTGAAGCAGCCGCATACATACATTGTGTGAAAAATTTCAACATGGCGCATAAGATATCTCGCAGAATCTCGCGCACGTGACTGGATTTACAGTGACTATTAAAATGAGATCGTCTGCTCGAAAGATACGAAGGCGATCGATTTTTGGCAAATTTTATTTCATTTAATATATTTTTTTGAGTTAATTTCTTATGACAAGGTACTTAGTTTTGTTTTTTGGCCCGATTAAAGGATTTAAACTGACCGCACCAATTTTAAAAGGACCTTTGACTGATTTGAAAGGACCTCCTTGCTGATATAAAGGACTTAACAGGCCTTTTGAAGACCGATCAATTTCACAGCACTTTAAAGCACCTGAAAGGACCCCACGAACCCTGTCTAAGAGGCGATTTGATTGAGGTGTATAAAATTCTTAACTAGTTCTATGATCCTAACACAACTAAAACTTTACTAACTCTAACTGACGAGGAGAGAACACGAGGGCATGATTTCAAACTAACAAAAAAACTAAATAACAGTCGTTCAGCTCAAAACTTTTTTATTAACACTAGAGTAATAACTGCATGGAACAATCTTTCTAATGAAACTGTAAATGCATCATCACTAAATATGTTAAAAAATCTCATTGACAAAAAATTTAATACTATTATGTACTCCACAAATTTGGAGAAATAAAAAACAAACAAAAACCCCAAAAAGCAAATACACAATAGCTGAAGTAATTCACGGGCAAAAAAAAAGAAAGAAGAAAAATGAAAATATAAATTTATATACATTTGAGAAAAATATTTAGAGGGCAAAAGGCTTCAAAAGCCTACAGAGCCTAAACTGATATGAGTGTGTTAGCTTTGGAATGAAAATATCATTGCTATTCAATATCATCATAATCATGAATATGCATCTTTCAGAAATTAAATGTTAAGACTTTATTCTGGGTGATTTTTTTAAATAAAAGATTTGGTGTGACGTTCGGAGTTACTTCCCATCACTTGGTACTCAATATAGATTATCGGTTCCATTGATCCGAGTGAGAGGGTTAAAATCATCATGATTATCATGTCCTCTTGACTGACTTGTCTTGTAAACCCTAAATCATTTATCTGAGAACTGCACAATCTTAAATCTTCACCTGTTACACAAGCACTAACTGCCGTAGGTTTATGTGCAGTAACGACATAGTTGTGCGCCATTGTGAACAAGTGTCGAAAGTTAAAGAAAGCAGCTTTGATGTTTTGTAATCAGTAAAATGCTGCCTTGAGTTTGGCACGATCAACTCTTGGAGTACCGGAAGTTCATGAAAACATAAATATGGCGCATGTGTGGCGCCAAATGTACATTCCGCTTCCGGTGAAAGCGGCATCTTTTGTTGTTGACACTGCCGAGGGTCTGCTTCTTTTTAAGTCAATTCTAAAGGGTAAATATGCACAATTTT
The DNA here is from genome assembly GCA_017654935.2 of Phymorhynchus buccinoides. NCBI lineage: Eukaryota > Metazoa > Mollusca > Gastropoda > Neogastropoda > Raphitomidae > Phymorhynchus > Phymorhynchus buccinoides. The sequence goes on from CM065701.1 coordinate 46,686,356, forward strand.
CTTTCATTTTCAGAAGGAATGCTTCTTAAGACTTTGAATTTAAGGTGCCTTTACTTTTGATACCCATGTGATAACTTTTACACGATTAGTTTTGCCTAGAATCTGGAATTGTGGAAATGAAACCACTTCAAATCACAAAATGTAATATATAATAATATAGTTAATATACTATTAAAATTGGACTTTTATCTTCTTTCCTAAACCTCCCATATTTTACCTATACTGATATTCTCTTTTCTTTTTCTGCTACCCCCCAAAGTGCAGCAGAATCTTCAACGTGCAGAAGTTGGAGAGTCATATACCTAAAATTCCTATCACAGCAGGGGAAACTAAACCATCATGGATAAATAAAAAGGTGTTGAAGAAAGCTAGAAAGAAACATAAACAATATTCTAAATTCTTACAAACTAAAGAAGGACAAGCTTATTTAGCGGATAAGCAGAATGATAATAACAAAGGGCCAGCCTATAAGAAATATAAAAAATCCATAAATAAATGTAATAAATCAATTAAAAAAGCAAGGAAAAAATATGAGAAAAGCATTGCTGATAATTGTAAAGTAAAACCTAAAGCGTTTTGGAAATATGTAAATGAAAGATCAAAGACCAATGTAGGAGTGAGTGCACTGAAACGGGTGAATGGAGACTTTGCTGTTACTGATGAAGATAAAGCAGAGGTTCTAATCTAAATAAAAAATTTGCTAGTGTGTTTATAAAAGAAGACATAACAGATATACCTAATCTAGAAGAGTGCATTAATTCTAATGGGATATCAGTCTCTGACATAAGAGTTACCCCTTTAGCAGTTGAAAAAAAACTTAGGGAGTTAGATGCTTCAAAAGCACAGGGTCCAGACGGCATACCTCCACGAGTCTTAAAAGAATTAGCAAAAGAACTATCCCTTCCACTAACCTTACTCTTTAATAAGTCCTTAGAATCTGGTGTGATTCCCACTGACTGGAAACAAGCTGATGTAACTGCCATTTTTAAAAAGGGTTCCAGATCTGATCCTGGAAATTATAGACCTGTTAGTTTGACATGCATAGCATGCAAGATCCTTGAGTCATTTATTAGAGATGCGATTGTAAATCACATGCATGACAACAAATTGTATACAAAATGTCAACATGGCTTTAGAAGTAAGAGATCATGTACCACCCAGCTTATGGAAGTCATGGAGGAACTAACAGAGTTATTAGATAATGGTTATCCAGTGGACATAATTTATTTAGACTTTAGAAAGGCTTTTGATAGTGTACCACATAATAGATTATTAATGAAAGTTAAGTCTTATGGCATAGTTGGAAATGTTCATAATTGGATTAAGGACTTTTTAACCAATAGAGCTCAAAAGGTTAGGGTTGGAGACAAATATTCATTTGTAGCCAATGTACTCAGTGGAATCCCTCAGGGTAGCATACTTGGACCCATTCTCTTTACTATTTTTTTTATTAATGATCTTCCTGAGTGTGTAGAATCTCCATGTAAAATATTTGCTGATGATACAAAAATGTTTAACAAATCATGTAACTGTAAATTACTTCAGCAAGATTTGAACAAACTACAGGACTGGACTACTAAATGGAATTTATATTTTAATACAGATAAATGCAAGATTATGCATGCTGGTAGGAAAAATCCAAACAAAGATTATACTATGACTAAGAACGATGTCCCCGTTTCATTAATAACATGTGAGAAGGAGAAGGATTTGGGAGTTATATTTGATAAAGATTTATCTTTTGATGCACATATTCAAAGCTGCGTAAATAAAGCGAATAAAATGATAGGGTTAATTAAAAGAACATTTATTAATATTGATTATGACATATTTACCAAACTATATAAAGCACTAGTAAGGCCACATTTAGAGTATGGCAACAATATATGGTATCCTAAATATAAATATCAATCGGTAGCTATTGAAAAAGTTCAACGAAGGGCTTCAAAGCTTGTTAAAAAATGCAGAAATATGACTTATGAAAACAGACTTCTTTATCTTAATCTCTATTCCCTTAAAGGTAGAAGAGTCAGGGGAGACCTGATTCAAGCATATAAAATATTTAATGGTCATGTTGATTTGTCATGGGATGATTTCTTTAAATCTGTACAATATGATATAACAAGGAATTCATATGGTAAGGTCTTCATTAAGCGATATAACACTAACATTAAAAAATATTGTTTTACTAACAGAATTGCTAACCTATGGAATGATTTACCAGTGGACCTAAAATGTGCACCCAATACTAATACATTCAAAAATCGTCTAGATAATCATCCAAAATTTATAAATGTATTTAGAAGCATTGATTAAAATTGTATGATAGGAAAATTCAACCGATTACACCTTGATCAAAGATACAAAATAAAAATTGATGATTCGATGGGACTGCCAAAAAGCTTGACGGCTTATTTAGTCCCTACCCCTACTACTACTACTACTACTACTAAACAACAACAAGAAGAAATCGGCCGACTGAAGTGGAAAGCCGAAAGGTGCAGTTTGTGTCGGAATACAGACGTTTCGTACCCTGGATGTTTCGTACAAAGACGTTTCGTACCCTGGATTGGTCGTTTCGTACATTATTTTCAAGACATTTCGTACATGAACTTAGCGTTTCGTACACAAGACATTTCGTACACAAGACATTTCGTAACAGTGAGCTAGGCCTATCTGCAGTCTGGACTCCAGCTACTTTAAGCAATTTCATTGGATAACGGTGTCACGATAAATAAGTACCTGCCATGAAATATCTACCGCGGCATGAGAATTATAACCATCTAACCCTAACCCTATCCCTAGCCACGGAAATAACCAAGAAAGTTTTCATTTCTAACCCTAACCCTATCCCTTTCCCGGGCGTTATATCCTAACCCTATCCCTGTCTAACCCTAACCCTATCCCTAGCCACGGAAATAACCAAGAAAGTTTTCATTTCTAACCCTAACCCTATCCCTTTCCCGGGCGTTATATCCTAATCCTATCCCTGTCTAACCCTAACCCTATCCCTAGCCACGGAAATAACCAAGAAAGTTTTCATTTCTAACCCTAACCCTATCCCTTTCCCGGGCGTTATATCCTAACCCTATCCCTGTCTAACCCTATCCCGACCTGCAGAAAGGGGTAGGAGTAGCAGTGAGTTCAAAACTTGAAAACAAAAATCATTGGCGTCCAGACTGCAGATAGCTTTCTGTCATTTCGTACACAGGCGTTTAGTACATTTTGGTGTTCGAAACGTCCACAGACTGGCTATATGGCTCCCCCCCCCCACCAAGTTTTAGAGATGTTTTGCTTGTGTACGAAGTGTCCAAGTGTGTACGAAGTGACTAAGACGAAAAGGTCATGAGGTACGAAACGACCAGACGAAACGTCTAAGACGAAACGTCCAGGGTACGAAACGTCTGTATCCCGTTTGTGTCGTCTGCTGTGCAAGGCCTAGGCCCATAAGTGTAGTGCAAATCTGCCGCTCGCTACTATGAGAGTCTGTATTTGCAACATTGAGCATGAAATCAAATTTCACTTTTTTGTAGAGTTAGGGTTAGGTAAATGGTTCAAGTAAAGGAAGAGTGAAATTTGTGGTTGTCGCAAATACAGACTCTCATAGTAGCGAGCGGCAGATTTGCATGAGCTACACTTTTGACTGCGACAGGCCCTACTTGCTAGTAATTTCACTTTTTCAGGAAAGTAGCAGCTGACCCCAGGCAATGGTATTTTCCATTATGTGTTTAAGAAAGTTTTGTAATATATACATGTATCATTTTTTGTATGCTAACATCTGTTTCAGGTTTGCCTAATCTGTCAACATGGCTGATTTTGGATTCAAGCAGTTTGGAGAAGATGATGATTTGAATGAGGAGGAAGAAGGGGAAGAGGTAAGGCTAATCCACCTTTTCGATAATTCAGTGACAGAAAAGATGGTAAAGGTAAAGATGCGCCCCCCTCCTCCATTTCTCGGTTGTTTCCATTTTTCCGTTCTTGCCTTTATTACGGCAGATTGAATACTTCATCCTCTATCATTTGCAGTATTTAACATTAATTTTCATCCATTTACATAATAAAACACATGTATGCATTCAATAATAGTAGAAGATAAAGGCAAGATGAAAAAACGCAATGAACCAGGACTGTGACAAATGCTGCGGTCTACTGCACTACATAGGGGGGGGTCCTATTAGATAATGGCCTTTATCATGACTGCCATTAATTATTCAATCAAGATAATTAGCTGAAAAGGTTAATAAAATACAGCTTAATGTTTGGTAAGAAAGGCAAACTGGAAAATGCGGGGATAGCTGAGAAATGTAGGGGGGGTGGCACATCTTGACCTTTACCGAAAAGACGTCAATATCCTCATTTCTGCCCCTAGGACTAGGAGTTCTAAACATTGCTTAGTAAAAGTTAGTTTCAGTCAACTGATTATCATGTAAACTTGTATTCTTTTTCGTTAGTTTTTGCCCTATCTCATCATTGTATTCATTTGTGACATTCATGAATACAAACGATATTTAAGCCCAAAGCAACAACAGATTATTGGGTAGTCATATAGTGATGTACTGATGTAGATTAATTTAACACCCCCTCCTGAAGTTCTTGGTTCTTTACATTTTTTTTTCAGTCAAGATTACCTTCAAGACCTCAAGAAAAAAATGGCTTCAACTCAGTTCAAGACCACCCAAAGGAAAGAAGGGCAGCTATGGCCAGGCTATGCCCGAGGAAGACATGGACCAATGCGCCCTGTAGCCTACTTAGTAGGATGGGCTATTATTACTGTATTTTTCTATCAGTGATGTCCCGATGCCCCGGTCATAGGATATTGACCTATTCAAATTGAAAATGTCTATTGTGTTCTTCCTGTCAGGACAAATGTCTGATTAAATTTTAAACACTGGCACACTTTGTCTTATTGATTTCTTCAAGAGCCAGTACATTGTCCTATTGATTTATCTTGTCTCAGGACAGTTTGTCCTATCACTTTTCGATCCTCAGTACATTACTGGACTCTAAGGCGATACTTTTATTTTCCAGACTGAGACTCCCATGACTACTAACACAGTAACAAAATATGGTAACAAAATCTGAATGTTTTGTCCAATTTGGGGGTGCGTCTTTTGAGGTGCGCCTTCTATGGTATATCTTTTACAGTGGAGGGCGCCCACAACCCGAGATGGCATGCTTTTCCTGGTGGATTGTTCGAAGGCCATGTTCGAACAAGTTGATGACACCACGCAGTGCCACTTTCAGCTGGCCGTTAGGGTGTGTACCTGTGTATGTCTGTCTGCCTGTGTGTGTCACTGTAAGGGTGTGTGTGTGTCTTTTAGGGCTTGTGTTTGTGTGTGTGTGCAGATGTGTTTGTGTCCGTTAGGGCTTGTGTATGTGTATGCCTATGTGTGTGTGCCTCTGTGTGTGTGTGTTCGAACAAGTTGATGACACCACTCAGTGCCACTTTCAGCTGGCCGTTAAGGTGTGTTTGTGTGTGTGTGTTAGGGTGTGTTTGTGTGTGTGTGTTTGTACAAGTTGATGATACTACTCAGTGCCACTTTCAGCTGGCCGTTAAGGTGTGTGTGTGTGTGTTTGTGTGTTCGTACAAGTTGACGATACTACTCAGTGTTTTCAGTGTGTGTGTGTTAGGGTGTGTCTGCCTAAGTGTGTGTGTGTTCTGTAACAAGTTGATGACACCACGCAGTGCCACTTTCAGCTGGCCGTTAGGGTGTGTACCTCTGTATGTCTGTCTGCCTAAGGGTGTGAAAGGGTGTCTGTGTGTGTGTGTGTGTTTGAACAAGTTGATGACACCACGCAGTGCCACTTTCAGCTGGCCGTTAGGGTGTGTACCTGTGTCTGTCTGTCTGCCTAAGGCATAGCTGCCAACCCTCCCGATTTTTTCGGGAATGCCCCGATTTCCTAAGCATGTCCGGATAATCCGGAAAACGATCTGATCTTCCCGATTTTGAGATTTCCGAGCATAGATTTTCGATCCAGTAAGGTTTTTTCGTGCCGATGCGGTAAAAAGACGCAGGCTTGAAGTCTTGGTTTGCCGTAAAAGATCACTGCGCAAGCGTACCACAGCCCATTTCCGGGAAAGCCACAGCCATGTCTGGACCGTCAGAAAAATCGGCCGATAAATCGGCCCTGCGAGAGAAGGCTAAAGTGACATTTTCAAACAAATACATAGAGCTCTACGACTTTATTATGCACTCTGAGAAAGGAGAGTACTTTGCCTTTTGCGAGTTTTGACGGAGTGACATCTGCATCAGTCACAGTGGCAAAAAAAGACATCGAGCTGCATGCTAAAATGGCGAAGCACGTGTCCAACCAAAAGCAAACTCAAGCCGTGAAAAAGACACCAACGATAACTGCGGTGCTTCCTAGTGCAGCTAGCACAAAGACAACATAAGACACCAACGATAACTGCGGTGCTTCCTAGTGCAGCTAGCACAAGGACAACAAAAGACACCAACGATAACTGCGGTGCTTCCTAGTGCAGCTAGCACAAGGACAACAAAAGACACCAACGATAACTGCGGTGCTTCCTAGTGCAGCTAGCACAAGGACAACAAAAGACACCAACGATAACTGCGGTGCTTCCTAGTGCAGCTAGCACAAGGACAACAAAAGACACCAACGATAACTGCGGTGCTTCCTAGTGCAGCTAGCACAAGGACAACAAAAGACACCAACGATAACTGCGGTGCTTCCTAGTGCAGCTAGCACAAGGACAACAAAAGACACCAACGATAACTGCGGTGCTTCCTAGTGCAGCTAGCACAAGGACAACAAAAGACACCAACGATAACTGCGGTGCTTCCTAGTGCAGCTAGCACAAGGACAACAAAAGCAGAGGTAAGTGGCGATATTTTCATTACTGATTTTAACATTAACAGTTTGATTTCATCACACAACTGGATGAGAAGTGAGAGGAGGTGGGGGTAGGGGTTAAAAGGAATATATATCATCTCTCTCTCTCTGCCTCTGTCTCTATCCGATATCTCTCAGTTTCCTCGCTCTCTCTCTCTCTCTCTCTCTCTCTCTCTCTCTCTCTCTCTCTCTCTCTCTCTCTCTCTCTCTCTCTCTCTCTCTCTCTCTCTCTCTCTCTCTCTCTCTCTCTCTCTCTCTTCTCTTTCTCTCTCTCTGTCTCTCTCTCTTCTTTCTGTGTTTCTCTCTTCTTTCTGTGTTTCTCTCTATCAAGTTGTGACAGGATATTGAGCTCTCCTCCCCCATCTCCCTACTCAGTTTGTGACAGAATAGTTAACTTTTATGTTTTCTTTCTCTAATGTCATTCTCTTTATGATTATTTGTTAATGTACAGGTTAAAAAACATTCTTCAATAGTTCAAACCAAGTTTTGCTGTTTCATTTTATACAAAACCGTCAGCTTCTGGGGGCGTTGCCCCCAGACCCTCACCAGAGGCTTTGCCTCCGGACCCCCACCTTTTTTTGTCAGGATTTTCAATTTCCAAAAGTTGGCAGCTATGCTAAGGGTGTGTAAAGGGTGTCTGTGTGTGTTCAGACAAGTTGATGACACCACTCAGTGCTACTTGCAGCTGGCCGTTTGGGTGTGTATCTGTGTCTGTCTGTCTGTAAGAGTGTGTGTGCAAGGGGGGGGGGGGGGGGGCGCAGGCATGTGTGTGTGTGTTTAAACAATTGGATGATGCAACACTGTGTGTGTGCAGAGGTGTACGTGTGTTTGAGCAAGTGGATAATGTTACCCAGTGGCACTTTCAGCTAGCTTTCATGTTGATTGATGGGGTGCACATGTGTGTGGTCAATGTGTTCTCTGGTTACATGTTTTATGTTTTCTGTAGTGATGGGAGGTTAAGATGAAAATATTTACAAGTTTACTTTTGCTAATGCTATCATTGATTTCCGCAGTGCATCAAAACCACGATGCAGAACAAGATCATCAGCAGTGAGAAGGACTGTGTGGGCGTGGTGTTCTATGGAACTGTGAGTACCTGAAGGCATACACGTTGCATGTAATCGCTCTCTAGCCATGGCAACACAGTGACTCGCTTCCAAGGGCAGAAGAAAAATAGTAACGCTTTCTATTGGCAGGCTAGAAACTATCCACTGGGTTGCCATGACACGATCGATGACTGTATTATGTCGTCGCGCAAGAGCGTTCATTGTCCTTATGCCTGTCTTTCTTTCGATGTAATATAGGTCTTTTTTGCTCGGAACTCAAAATGCTGCCATTTTTGTAGCAGAACTGTTTGAACTTTCCTAGTTAAGTAGTGTTACATTAAAAAAAACTGTTGTGGTAAGACAGAATAAAGAGCATTTCATTCTGTATAGCATGAAATGCAACTTTTCTGCTTTTCAGAATGTTTGCTAACTCTTCTAGAACCATGAGTGAATGTAAGGACATCACTTTATACTCCCACCAAATGCAAAGACATTTGCTGCCAAGTACCCTGCCATGTGTTTGCCTATGTTGAAAGCTTTTGTCACTGTTTCTTCCGTTAAAGGAATGCATGTGTACTATAAAAAACCATGCACACAACGGACAAACAAGAAAAAAATAATACATGGGACTAGAAGAGTTAAACTGTGTTGTTTTCTTTTTTACAGGCACAAAGTGACGGCCCCAACCGGCACATCAACATATACCATGTAAGACATCCACAGATCGGTGGTCTCTTTTGCCATTGCCAACATGACTCTCTGACTCTGGAATAGGGATAAACACTTCTCTCTCTCTCTCTCTCTCTCTCTCTCTCTCTCTCTCTCTCTCTCTCTCTCTCTCTCTCTCTCTCTCTCTCTCTCTCTCTCTCTCTCTCTCTCTCTCTCTCACTCTCTCTCTCTCTCTCTCTCTCTCTCTCTCTCTCTCAAACTCATCTCTCTCTCGCTCTCTCTCTCTCTCTCTCTCTCTCTCTCTCTCTCTCTCTCTCTCTCTCTCTCTCTCTCTCTCTCTCTCTCTCTCTCTCTCTCTCTCTCTCTCTCTCTCTCTCTCTCTCTCTCTCTCTCTCTCTCTCTCTCTCTCTCTCTCTCTCTCTCTGTCTCTCTCTGAGTCTCTCTCTCTCTCTCTCTCTCTCTCTCTCTCTCTCTCTCTCTCTCTCTGCTTAAACTTCATTCACTCTACCCCTTCACAATCTTTCTTTCCACTGTCCTTTTGCCTTCCCCCATCTCTCTCAAAGCTATTCTGTCCAACCTTTCTAATGTTGGACTGGACTGTCAAATAAAATTACATTTAAGCCAGGTGATGTCAGGAAGTAATTTTCATCATTCCGATTTATTGTTATATTAGTTGCCGTGTCTTTATGAATGAAAAGGGGGGAAAGTGATCCTTGATATTGTTGGGGTGTGTGTGTGCATGCGCACAGTGAGTGTGTGCGTGTATCAGGGTGTATGAGTCTATATCATTCTGTTTCTGTGTGAATGCTTTGGGTTTAGGGTTTGCTTGGGTGTTGGCTGTTAGAAAAGTTGCATGCGTTTAGCGTGAAAAAAAAGTGTTTGTTGTGATCAGTATTTTAGGGTGGGATTTGGGAGGTGTGAAGAAAACATTGTCTGTACTAAAACTGTTTTATTGCAGATTTGTTTTAAGTTGCATGATTGCACACTTAATTAAGCTAGGGCTGTTAAATAGACTCACTATTTCAATTTTTGTTAAATGAAATGTAAGTTTGAGGGGGGAGGGGGGAGTATTTGTTTTTTGTTTGATTTTTGTAAATAATTGATAAATGGTAGCCTGCTCTTTACTTTTTGTGCAAGTAATGTTTGTCCCTTCTGTGCGTGCACTGTGTAGTTTGTGCAAGTGTGTGTTATCTGGTGTGGTGTGTGTGTGTGTGTGTGTTTTTGTTTGTGTGTCACGTTTATGCGTGCGCGTTTGTGTGTGTGCATGTGTCTCGTTAGTGTGTGTGTGTGTGCAAAGCAATTTTTGACATTCTCATATTTTGTACTGCTTTTTTTGGTGGGTGGATGGTTTTTTTTTCATTTATTTGTTTCTTATTGTTAGGGCTTCTTGTGAGAATAAGCGCATATAAATGCTCATAATTATTATTATTATTATTATTAAGCATGCTGTGTGATTCTGCAGGATCTGGGGCAGCCTTGTGCCAGCCGTATTTTGGCCTTGGAGGACATGGAATTTGAGAGTAAGGGTTTTGTTGTTGTTGTTTTTTTCACGATTAAATGGCCAGAGAATAAATAGTATGCATGGTTATGTTTTATCACTATCCATTGTGTGCGAATGACCTCCGCCTCAGGGGTGTCCCCAACACTGAGGTGCCCGTTAGGTGGGGTTCGACTGTACATGCCCTTTCCTGCACTTACTGTGTAGTTTGTGCAAGTGGTGTACTTCAGTGTTATCAATGTGGTGCCAAAACGTGACCTTGGCGTGTGAGTGTGTGCCTGTATTGGGGTGTACCGGTCTATATCCTGTTTCTGTGCAAATGCTTTGGGTTTAGGGTTTGCTTGGATGCTGGCTGTTGCATGTGTTTAGTATGCAGGGCTCCCAATCGTCCCGTAAAACAAGGGGTCCCAGGGACTCCTTCACTTACAGTATAGAGGGTCCTAGAGGCGAGATAGAGGGTCCCAGTGGCATAGCAAATGCTAAAAAACAATGTTTCTAGTGCATCCCTGGGACCCCCTGCACATTCTTTTAGAGGGTCCTTTAGAATTTTAGTACTTCATAGACCCCCAACTGAGGGTCCCTGGGAGCCCTGGCTGAAAAAAAGTGGCGTGAAAAAAAAGTGTTTGTTGTGCTCAGTGTGTGATTTGGGCGGTGTGAGGAGACCATTGCTATGTTGTGTGCAGCTGGCTGGAAGAACTTCAACACGCTGTACGGCCGTGATTCTGACTACTCCCTGAGTGACGCTCTACTGACCTGTGCTGACCTGTTCTCCAAATGGTAGGCTTTCTTAAAACTTGTTTCTTCTTTTTTCTTCTTCGATCGCTCAGACAGTTTCCTGTCAATTATGAGCGCAGATGCGTCATGCTGCCGTTATGCACCTAACTAAGAAATAGTTAGGCCCAGCAAGTCCGACTTCGGCTGGAGGAAATGTTTTTGAAAGTTTTTCTGAAAAAAGGCAGGAGAATGGACCGGTAAGGCAGACAAATAGTAGATGACAGTTAGCAAAGGGAAAAGGCAGAGACAAAGAGAGTGACAGATTAGAGGAAGTTACAAGACAGAACTTCCAGAGGTGGGGGAACTATTTATACAAAAGACCTCCCGGTATCCCCACGGGGGGGGGGGGGGGGGGGGTATTTTTTATTGCTTAGAAGTGGGTGAATGAGGCTTTATACTGAAAATTCTGCCCCTGTCTCGTGCACTGAGATGCATGCAAAATCTACATAAGATTGTCGTCCTTGCCTGTCATGAAGTGGTAGTTTATAGCCACAGACAATTATCTGCCCCTGTCTTGCACTGAGATGCATGCACCATCTACATAAGATTGTCGTCCTTGCCTGTCATGAGGCTTTTATAGCCACAGAAATTATCTGCCCCTGTCTCGTGCACTGAGATGCATGCACCATCTACATAAGATTGTCGTCCTTGCCTGTCATGAAGTGCTAGTTTATAGCCACAGACAATTATCTGCCCCTGTCTCGTGCACTGAGATGCATGCACCATCTACATAAGATTGTCGTCCTTGCCTGTCATGAAGTAGTAGTTTATAGCCACAGAAAATTATCTGCCCCTGTCTTGTGCACTGAGATGCATGCACCATCTACATAAGATTGTCGTCCTTGCCTGTCATGAAGTGGTAGTTTATAGCCACAGAAAATTATCTGCCCCTGTCTCGTGCACTGAGATGCATGCACCATCTACATAAGATTGTCGTCCTTGCCTGTCATGAAGTGGTAGTTTATAGCCACAGACAATTATCTGCCCCTGTCTCGTGCACTGAGATGCGTGCACCATCTACATAAGATTGTCGTCCTTGCCTGTCATGAAGTGGTAGTTTATAGCCACAGACAATTATCTGCCCCTGTCTCGTGCACTGAGATGCATGCACCATCTACATAAGATTGTCGTCTGTCATGAAGTGCCACAGACAATTATCTGCCCCTGTCTCGTGCACTGAGATGCATGCACCATCTACATAAGATTTCGTCCTTGCCTGTCATGAAGTGCTAGTTTATAGCCACAGACAATTATCTGCCCCTGACTCGTGCACTGAGATGCATGCACCATCTACATAAGATTGTCGTCCTTGCCTGTCATGAAGTAGTAGTTTATAGCCACAGACAATTATCTGCCCCTGTCTCGTGCACTGAGATGCATGCACCATCTACATAAGATTGTCGTCCTTGCCTGTCATGAAGTGCCTAGTTTATAGCCACAGACAATTATCTGCCCCTGTCTCGTGCACTGAGATGCATGCACCATCTACATAAGATTGTCGTCCTTGCCTGTCATGAAGTGGTAGTTTATAGCCACAGACAATTATCTGCCCCTGTCTCGTGCACTGAGATGCATGCACCATCTACATAAGATTGTCGTCCTTGCCTGTCATGAAGTGCTAGTTTATAGCCACAGACAATTATCTGCCCCTGTCTCGCACTGAGATGCGTGCACCATCTACATAAGATTGTCGTCCTTGCCTGTCATGAAGTGCTAGTTTATAGCCACAGACAATTATCTGCCCCTGACTCGTGCACTGAGATGCATGCACCATCTACATAAGATTGTCGTCCTTGCCTGTCATGAAGTGCTAGTTTATAGCCACAGACAATTATCTGCCCCTGTCTCGTGCACTGAGATGCATGCACCATCTACATAAGATTGTCGTCCTTGCCTGTCATGAAGTGCTAGTTTATAGCCACAGACAATTATCTGCCCCTGTCTCGTGCACTGAGATGCATGCACCATCTACATAAGATTGTCGTCCTTGCCTGTCATGAAGTGCTAGTTTATAGCCACAGACAATTATCCGCCCCTGACTCGTGCACTGAGATGAATGCACCATCTACATAAGATTGTCGTCCTTGCCTGTCATGAAGTGCTAGTTTATAGCCACAGACAATTATCCGCCCCTGACTCATCACAAGGTGGCATGGTCAAGTCAGTCCTAAGATTATTGCTGTTTCGTGTCGTCAAGTATTATAAAGCCCCATTAACATGAAAAGAAATTGTGATTATTATTGACATCAAAATAGTGTTTGGGTGCAATATTTTTGCGGACTATAAGTATAACTCGTACATTATGAGGTGATATTTTTTTCGCCTTATAATCTGACCAGGACTATAGTAAGAAAGTATTTTTAGCAAAACCTGAATTAAGTGTGAAATTTAGGGGGGGGCCTTTTTGTCCCCCAAAATATGGTAGGTATCCATTTGTGATCCTTATGCTTAAAAAAAAAAGAGTGATCCATCTGATTGAATAATTTGAATTGAACATTATTTTTTTCGTAAATGTTTATTTGCTTCCATGTATGATTGTGATAATATTCTTTTACCATTTAATGTTTCGGCATCATGCTAACCCTCTGTGCTTTCCACGTGTTATGTATCTGTAGAATTGTGTAATTGCAGGACTCCACAAAACAAGGGGTCCCAGGGACTCCTTCACTTACAGTATAGGCAGTGTTGATTCTAGAGCGCGGTCTTGCGGGATTCCCGCATTTATTCCCCCTAGGACGCATAAAATCACGAACAGTGCGGCCCAACTCACGCAAAAAAATAAAAACGAACGCACTTTTACTTAACGAGTGCGTAGTCGCGGCTGCTGTGTCTATAGCCTTCTCGATATTGAGTCGAACCGAGCATCCTTTCTGTCAACGTTTCTGATTGGCAGATGACCCTGGCTTTGTCCAATCACACAAATTTTCACTCAGGAGCACAACTTTTCAGTCCGCCATTTTTGTTTTGGTGCACACTATCGAGCTCAATGCCACAGCCAGCGATTCTCGTTCTGTTGTAGGGCCTCTAAGGCGCAGTGAGCAAAGAAAACAAAGCAAACTTGTTTTATTTCGTGTTTCGTGGCCTATCAACGAAGGATGTTTGTACAACTGAGTATACACGCAATGGGTCAGGAAGTGAAACGGAGCTCGCGATGCCGATGTCAACCAGATCCGAGATTGGAACTTCTTGAAATTGCCTTGCCCAACTAACTGGAAAGACGCGAAAAACAGTCTTTCCAAAGGCTTAGTTGTGTTTCAAGGAAGAGTGCGAGGGCGATAACATCAACGATGAGAGTTTTTATGCGATCACTGAATCGGCGAAAGTCACAACTCGAACTCGAAGAATCTTGAGTGTGGCAGTTGTAAAGTGATGACTTCGGCCTGAGCACAATGATCTCTCGTTCTCTCTCTCTCTCTCTCTCTCTCTCTCTCTCTCTCTCTCTCTCTCTCTCTCTCTCTCTCTCTCTCTCTCTCTCTCTCTCTCTCTCTCTCTCAAGTCTCTCTCTCTCTCTCTCTCTCTCCTCTCTCTCTCTCTCTCTCTCTCTCTCTCTAGTCCTGAGTCTCTCTCTCTCTCTCTCTCTCTCTCTCTCTCTCTCTCTCTCTCTCTCTCTCTCTCTCTCTCTCTCTCTCTCTCTCTCTCTCTCTCTCTCTCACACACACACACACACACACACACTGTGACAGGCTCTGTCTCTCCCAGTCTCTGTGTTTAAATGTTGCTGTCTGGGAATGTGCTCTTTCCTTTACTTTCTGTGGTCGCTGCGTTATTCTTCATTCTGTCTATCCTCCTGCAAAAAGACATAAAGTGCTAAAATGCATTCATACTGCTGGGTTTTGTTTAATTCTCGAAAAGCTCTTGGGTCCCTTCTTTTTATCCCAGGGGTCCCTTGGGGCTCCTTTTTTTCACCTGAGGGAGCCCCAGGGCTCCCTTTTTTGAAATCATAGATGCAACACTGTAGAGGGTCCTAGAGGTGGGATAGAGGGTCCCAGTGGCATTGCGAATGCTGTAAAGAATTTTTCTAGTGCATCCCTGGGACCCCCTGCACATTCTTTTAGAGGGTCCTTTAGAATTTTAGTTCTTCATAGACCCCCAAATGGGGGTCCCTGGGAGCCCTGAATTGTGTAATTCACTATAAACTTCAAGCTTGTTGCTGCCGTTATTTCTGTTTATCATGTGTTGTTGGTCAATAAAAATGATTTAAGCCACTTGTGTAGTTGATGTGAGTGTACCTGTGTGTGTGCAGTTCACAGACTCTGAACAACAAACGCGTCATGCTGTTCACTGACAACGATGACCCGCACGCCGGCAATGCTAACCTGCAGGTAACTTCAGTCAGTTTGTGTTGGGTTTTTTTATTGAAATTTTTTTTCCATTTTACAAATTTCATGAAGACAAAACAAAGACACACACACACCTACACACACAGTGACATAATAGTTATAATAAAAATGATGACTGCAATAGTAATTCCATCTCTATCATAACTGTCAGCAACATAATTGACAACACCAACCATGAACCAGGGTTGAGCACAGGGTAAGTCATGATTATGAAGTGTGTACAAAAAAGGGGTAAAAGTGTAAGTGGGCAAAGGTACATAGAATTATAAATCATCAAAAATTCTAAGTTTAGGCTCCCCCAAGAAGAGCAAAAAGTATACACAGTGACACCCCTTCCCCCCCCTACACACACACACACACACACACACAATCTGTACCATATTTGTGTTTTTGATTTGTGTGTCTGTCTGTGTGTGTGCACTAGAGTCACATTTTGACTATGTCAACCTCCAATACAAACCTCTGGCTAGGAATCTCTCACGGAGTGATACCAGTCGGCAACAACTTGACAACCGTTGAACATAGATTCCAAGATCCACGCCTTGGCATGAGGCTGTGTCAGGCCAGTTGCAGGCATCAGAACGGTCCGTGGATTTCCACGGTTTTGGTAGCCACTGGCCGCGGTTTGGGCACTGCCGTCCGCGGTTTGTACTTCATGAGGCAGCGCGATCTTATTCTCAAATGGTATTCTTAAACGGTTTGTTTTCATACTGCGCCTTCAGAAACGAAAAATCGCGGCCATGTTTGTTTTTTTTTCCGAGTTTAGAGCTCTCTAGACTCTTACTTTCACTGTTTCAGAGTTTGTTTTGATGACAGTGATTGTGATTTGGGTTTTAAATGAGTCGATTTAGAGGATATGATCACGGGAGACTACGATGATGTGAGAACTTTGAACTTTTCCGCGAGAAATCGGGTAGCGAATGATCGCAGCGATGCCGAGTTTTGTGGGGTCCGACTCGATGTCGACTCCGAGTCATGGAGAGTGTTGTTCGTCCGCGGATTGGACTCTGGAGTATTCTGATGCCTGAGTTGACATAAGCTAGAACACCAAGGCTGCATCAAAATGTTATGTTTTTTATGGGGGGGGGGGGGTTTATGCGAACAAAAAAACTTCACATATGCACATGTAATTTATTCCTCTCTTGTTTTTCTATCATATTCTTTTTTACTAGTATAAGGCGCACCCCCCAAATTTTACACAAAATTCAGATTTTGTTAGTATATTTTCTTGCTATTTTATTAGTCATTTATAAGGCACAGGGGTCTCAGTCTGGGGGGAAAAAGTGTCACCTTATAGTTAAAAAAAAAGGATTCCTCCCTAAGTACTATTACTATTGTAGAAATTCTTCTTTTATTGTTGTTATTCTCGGTAGTAGTGGCATTACTCATGTTGCTGTGTTCAGGTCCAGGCTCGCACCAGGGCCAGCGATCTTCACAACAACGGCATTGACCTGCAACTGATCCACCTGGTGAATCCTGGACAGACCTTCGACACCACCAAGTTCTACAGGGTCAGACACAGAGAGAGAATGACACACAGAAAGAGAGAATGATAGAGAGAGAGAATGACATTGAGAGAATAGAGAGAGAGAGAATGATAGAGAGAGAGAATGGTAGAGAGAGAGAATGGTAGAGAGAGAGAATGACATTGAGAGACATAGAGATAGAGAGAGAATGATAGAGAGAGAATGACGCAGAAAGAGAATGACATTGAGAGAGAATGATAGAGAGAGAGAATGACAGAGAGAGAGAGAGAATGATAGAGAGAGAGAATGATAGAGAGAGAGAATGGTAGAGAGAGAGAATGGTAGAGAGAGAGAATGACATTGAGAGACATAGAGAGAGAGAGAGAATGATAGAGAGAGAATGACGCAGAAAGAGAATGACATTGAGAGAGAATGATAGAGAGAGAGAATGACAGAGAGAGAGAGAGAATGATAGAAAGAGAGAATGATAGAGAGAGAGAATGATAGAGAGAGAATGACATTGAGAGACAGAGAGAGAACTGACCCACCTGGTGAACCCTGGACAGACCTTCGACACCACCAAGTTCTACAGGGTCAGACAGACAGAGATTGACAGAGAGAGAATGATAGAGAGACAGAGAGAACTGACCCACCTGGTGAACCCTGGACAGACCTTCGACACCACCAAGTTCTACAGGGTCAGACAGACAGAGATTGACAGAGAGAGAATGATAGAGAGACAGAGAGAACTGACCCACCTGGTGAACCCTGGACAGACCTTCGACACCACCAAGTTCTACAGGGTCAGACAGACAGAGATTGACAGAGAGAGAATGATAGAGAGACAGAGAGAACTGACCCACCTGGTGAACCCTGGACAGACCTTCGACACCACCAAGTTCTACAGGGTTGGTTAACTTTAACTTTAAATGCATTATCCCTTCCTCAGCTGTTTTCTGTGGAACCCCCCTCGGACACCTCTGTATCGCGGACACCGCAGTAACCTGCACAGTTTTTGCCAGTCTCTTTCTTTCTTGTTCATTACTAAAACAAATCTTCAGTATAGCGACCACCTCACAGTTTTGGTGGTCGCAATACTGAGGTTCCACTGATTTAAAAATCAGCAAAGGGTTTTTCTGCGGGTTGATGTAGTCATGTTATGTCTCCGGCAACTGTTTTACATCCAAGGGGAAAAAAAAGACAATTACCGTTAAGTGTTGGGCATGCACTGTGTGTTAGCATGGGTGCAACTTTTCCTGGTATACAAGGATTTCCTGTTTTTGAATGTTACCAGAAAAGGAAGTTCCTTTTATTTTTTAAATTAAGTTTGTCAAACAAGATCTTTGTGTGTCTACTGTATATTTCAAACTTTAAAATAAGCATTTGTATAAGTTGTGGAAAAAGCAAACTAAAATACCTTCATAAATAAATTTTTGCTTCAGCTGCAGGGGGACATTACCCCTGGACCCCGGCCTTTCAGGGGTTTTTCATTTTGTGTAGTTGCACCAATGTGTTAGTACTTTGCCAGGAAAGTGTTCACTGAATTGTTGAAATGTAGCGCTGTGTTTTTCTCAGAAAGTGTTTCGCTGTTGAGCGATTTATTGAAAAATTGTGTTGTTTCCCAGGAGCTGTTGTTCACGGAGGATGATGAGCTGACGGAAATGCCTGACGCCGCTGAACGAATTGAAGAACTGCTGACCAGGTGATAATAGTTGCTGCATTTGTGCGTGCATGTGTGTGTGTAGGAGTTGACGTGTGTATGTGTCAGAGAAAGAGAATGTTGAATCATGCATATACACCCTTTTCCTTCAATGTGTGTGTGTATATGTGTGTGCACTTGTATTAGTGTGTGTGTGTGTAGGAGTTGACGTGTGTATGTGTCAGAGAAAGAGAATGTTGAATCATGCATATACACCCTTTTCCTTCAATGTGTGTGTATATATGTGTGTGCACTTGTATTAGTGTGTGTGTGTGTAGGAGTTGATATGTGTGTATGTGTCGGAGAAAGAGAATGTTGAATCATGCATATACACCCTTTTCCTTCAATGTGTGTGTGTATATGTGTGTGCACTTGTATTAGTGTGTGTGTGTGTAGGAGTTGACGTGTGTATGTGTCAGAGAAAGAGAATGTTGAATCATGCATATACACCCTTTTCCTTCAATGTGTGTGTGTATATGTGTGTGTGCACTTGTATTAGTGTGTGTGTGTGTAGGAGTTGACGTGTGTATGTGTCAGAGAAAGAGAATGTTGAATCATGCATATACACCCTTTTCCTTCAATGTGTGTGTATATATGTGTGTGCACTTGTATTAGTGTGTGTGTGTGTAGGAGTTGATATGTGTGTATGTGTCGGAGAAAGAGAATGTTGAATCATGCATATACACCCTTTTCCTTCAATGTGTGTGTGTATATATGTGTGTGTGCACTTGTATGTAGTGTGTGTGTGTGTAAGAAAAAGAGAAAATGCAGAATTTCTCATTTCGTGACAGACCTGTACATACCATGAAATATACCTGTGTGTGCAGGATCCGCATGAAGGACCACAAGAAGAGAGCCCTGCGACGGATCCCTCTGACGCTGGGTGAAGGAGTCAGCCTGTCTGTGGGCGTGTGAGTTCTCCTTACCTGGCTTTGTGCCGTGCTTTGCCTTATCACTGTGTGTTGAATGGGTGCAAGGCTGGGTGTCTGTGGGCGTGTGAGTTCTCCTTACCTGGCTTTGTGCCGTGCTTTGCCTTATCACTGTGTGTTGAATGGGTGCAAGGCTGGGTGTCTGTGGGCGTGTGAGTTCTCCTTACCTGGCTTTGTGCCGTGCTTTGCCTTATCACTGTGTGTTGAATGGGTGCAAGGCTGGGTGTCTGTGGGCGTGTGAGTTCTCCTTACCTGGCTTTGTGCCGTACTTTGCCTTATCACTGTGTGTTGAATGGGTGCAAGGCTGGGTGTCTGTGGGCGTGTGAGTTCTCCTTACCTGGCTTTGTGCCGTACTTTGCCTTATCACTGTGTGTTGAATGGGTGCAAGGCTGGGTGTCTGTGGGCGTGTGAGTTCTCCATACCTGGCTTTGTGCCGTGCTTTGCCTTATCACTGTGTGTTGAATGGGTGCAAGGCTAGGTGTGTGTGTATTAACAGTTTCATGCACTTTAGCATTTCTGTATGCTATGCTTTGCCTTGTCACATTTAAAGTTAGTAAGGTGAGCGTCTGCCATTTTGAGAAAACACAGTCTAAAGTCTAGCCTAGCTGTAGAAAATGCATTGACCTACTCGTTTTAAAACACTTGTAAGACAATTTAGAGACCATAGTAAAGAGTATCCTTTATAAATATAAAAGATAAAATGTTAGAGAACATAAAAATACACATACCGGTAACTCAAAAATGACAAAAAATAAGATTTTTGATGTTGCAAGCCTTAATGTCCCTTTCGTGGTGCTGGGTCTCATATATGGTGATATCAGTGAATATTGTTCTTGTGTGTCGTGGTGGTGCTTTCAGCTACACCTTGGAGTAGACCTGCCCCAAATATACTTGTCATATTATAAGGCATAGGGGTCTCAGTCTAGGATAAAAAAGTATTGCCTTACGTTATAGTCTGTGAAATACGGTACTTATGTTATGCTGTGGTGGTTTCAGCTACACGCTGGTGCGGACCTGCCCCAAGCCTCCCATGGTCAAACTGTCCAGGAAAGACAACTCTGAGCTGGAGAGCCACTCAAAAACCTACCTCCAGGTAAAGAGAACTCTGTAGACTCTTAACCCTTTCACCGCTAACGTCGCATTTTAGCACCACAGTGATTTAACACCTATGTCACTAAAAGGCATCAAATTGGGGTCTATTATCCAAAGACCCTGTTGTCTCAGTTTGGGGAAGTAAGAGTAGACCTTATTTTATATACGTCACAGAAGAATCCCCAATACTGCAGATGGATTTTGTTCTCTACCCAGGTCAATTTAATATCAATTTTTGGCTGAAATATGACTGGTGGTGAAAGGGTTACGGGTGTGCTACACTCCATATAATTCGATCCCGATGCAATTGTGACAATGTCTGTGAGTCATGATTCACGTGAAATTTTTCCGTCTAAAAATAATTCTACTATTTTCGCTCACTATGCTCATGCTCATGAATCAAATAAAACGTCTGATAGTGATACAAAAATGTAGATATTTCATCGGATTCATGTACGGGGGAGTGCAAATATAGGGAACAAAGCTAGTAGGATTTCATCAGATTCATTTAGACAGTTGAATTTCACGAGAATCATGATTCACAAATGTCAAATCGCATCGCATTGGGATCGAATTGTATGTAGTGAGCGGTCACTTTACTGTGCTGCATATTGCAGCACATTCATTGATTTCAATTTAAAGAAGAAGAAAATTGGACGTACAGGGAGCTAGACAACCCCGACCCCTCCACGAGTTCCCGTAGGATTACCAAGGATTCCCCCACAAGTGATTCCCCCACCTTCTGGAAGATCTGTGCTTGTAACTTCCTCTAATCTGTCTCTGTCTTTGACTCTACTTTTTCCCTTTGCTTTCGGTCATCTATTATCCTTCTGCCTTACTGGTCCATTCTCCTGCCTTTGTTCAGAAACTCTTACACAGAATTTCTCCAGCCGAAGACGGACATGCTGGGCCTAACTATTTCTTAGTTTGGTGCTCACAAAGCAGCAGCAGGGTGCATCTGCCTTGGTGTTCTAGTCTATGTCAATTGGTCTGACACAGCCTTAACTCATTCGCATCGCAACGGTTTTGAATTATTAAAAAAACCTCACAAATCTCTCCAGCCATGCACACAAACAAAACATACATGAACAAAAGGAGAAATGAAAGAAGATTACAGGTTTTTACTTCAGGTTTAGACATAGGGAAGTGGTAGATCAGACTTTTTTATATATAGACTTTATATAGAAAAACTCTCTACACCGATTGGTTACCCCACAACAAACCACTACAAAAGCAAAGTCAGAGGCAAAATTGTGGTCTAAGGGAGCGAAGCGAGTTTAGAAGTGACCAAAGGTATGGTTTGCACACAGATTTACTTCCCTTGAAGCAAATGCATCAAATTGACAGCTATCTATTAATTCCGGACATATATGTCCGGACCGACTTGAATGAGTTAATCCAAGGCGAGAGCATTTGTGCGACATTTTCTTTTCCCTGCCAGGACACGGTGGAGGTTCTGATGCCTCAGGACCTGAAGAAGGCCCAGACGTACGGCGGTCGACGCATCTGCTTTGAGAACGACGAGGTGGCCGAACTGAGACGGTTTGATGAGTCAGGTACGTGTGGTGAACATCTAACAGACACGCAGGCCAGCAGAAAGCTGGTGGTCACACATGCGCACAGTCACTGGCTTCTGCTCTGAGAATGGTCAGGTGTCTGAATTGATACATCATACAGTGTGGCGAATCAAGTGAATAGGTTGTGATTTACATGGATGCAATCTTGCCTCAGATACCGCCGCCTGGTTTTCAAAATTTTGACCCCAAATTTTTTTTTTATTCAGTTCAAGTAGGAAAAAAAGTGTTGAATTCTCACTTTACCAGCCTGGAATAAGTTTCAATTTGAGTATGATTTTGCTTTTTCTTCATCTTCAGGGGGGCAACGGCTCTGCCCCTGTGCCCTGCCAGGGGCCTGGGCAGCCCCTGGACCAGGCCTGTTTTTGGATTTTCTCCAGTTGCATCCATGGATTTAACACTCGCACATACATGCAAAGATGAAAACATACCGGTACATACACACACATTGACTCATGCATGCATTCAGACACTTCGATGCTCACAGACTTTGCGGAAGAAGATGATGTTACTGAAGATGATGGTATGGGATTTCATTGGTCTGAGACTGATTTACCTAGATTAACTAGGCTGTGCTCTTTACATTTCATTTTCATGGATGCTCCTGCTTTCAGGATGGCCTGAAGCTCAGGATTTTTTTTATTGCCTGGAGCCGGCGTCGCCGGATTATGAGAATTTGAGAATATGCATTTTGCTGGTTATAGAGGTCATGAAGTTTAACCAGAAGTGAAAGTGCAACGAGAGCCTGTCAGTTACATTGCATACTGTTGTTTCCCTTCAGCTTCCAGGGGGTATTGCACCCCGCCGGGGAATTTACTTGCAGGAGCACCCATGCATTTTAGAAAAAGTGTGCTACAAATTGCATTACTGTTGCCCTTTTCTTTTGATTTCCAGGCCTGCAGCTGATGGGGTTCAAACCTCGGTCATGTATCAAACCTTACTACCACGTCAAACCCGCCCAGTTTGTCTATCCAGATGAAGGGGTATGTATCAGTGTTGTGTTTGTTGTTTGTTCGTCAAACCTGCCCAGTTTGTCTATCCAGATGAAGGGGTGTGTATCAGTGTTGTGTTTGTTGTTTGTTCGTCAAACCTGCCCAGTTTGTCTATCCAGATGAAGGGGTGTGTATCAGTGTTGTGTTTGTTGTTTGTTCGTCAAACCTGCCCAGTTTGTCTATCCAGATGAAGGGGTATGTATCAGTGTTGTGTTTGTTGTTTGTTCGTCAAACCTGCCCAGTTTGTCTATCCAGATGAAGGGGTATGTATCAGTGTTGTGTTTGTTCGTCAAACCTGCCCAGTTTGTCTATCCAGATGAAGGGGTATGTATCAGTGTTGTGTTTGTTGTTTGTTCGTCAAACCCGCCCAGTTTGTCTATCCAGATGAAGGGGTATGTATCAGTGTTGTGTTTGTTGTTTGTTCGTCAAACCTGCCCAGTTTGTCTATCCAGATGAAGGGGTATGTATCAGTGTTGTTTGTTGTTTGTTCGTCAAACCTGCCCAGTTTGTCTATCCAGATGAAGGGGTATGTATCAGTGTTGTGTTTGTTGTTCGTCAAACCCGCCCAGTTTGTCTGTCCAGATGAAGGGGTATGTATCAGTGTTGTGTTTGTTGTTTGTTCGTCAAACCCGCCCAGTTTGTCTATCCAGATGAAGGGGTATGTATCAGTGTTGTGTTTGTTGTTTGTTCATCAAACCTGCCCAGTTTGTCTATCCAGATGAAGGGGTGTGTATCAGTGTTGTGTTTGTTGTTTGTTCATCAAACCTGCCCAGTTTGTCTATCCAGATGAAGGGGTATGTATCAGTGTGTTTGTTGTTTGTTCGTCAAACCCGCCCAGTTTGTCTGTCCAGATGAAGGGGTATGTATCAGTGTTGTGTTGTTTGTTCGTCAAACCCGCCCAGTTTGTCTATCCAGATGAAGGGGTGTGTATCAGTGTTGTGTTTGTTGTTTGTTCATCAAACCCGCCCAGTTTGTCTATCCAGATGAAGGGGTATGTATCAGTGTTGTGTTTGTTGTTTGTTCATCAAACCCGCCCAGTTTGTCTATCCAGATGAAGGGGTATGTATCAGTGTTGTGTTTGTTGTTTGTTCATCAAACCCGCCCAGTTTGTCTATCCAGATGAAGGGGTGTGTATCAGTGTTGTGTTTGTTGTTTGTTCATCAAACCTGCCCAGTTTGTCTATCCAGATGAAGGGGTATGTATCAGTGTTGTGTTTGTTGTTTGTTCATCAAACCCGCCCAGTTTGTCTATCCAGATGAAGGGGTATGTATCAGTGTTGTGTTTGTTCGTCAAACCCGCCCAGTTTGTCTATCCAGATGAAGGGGTATGTATCAGTGTTGTGTTTGTTGTTTGTTCGTCAAACCCGCCCAGTTTGTCTATCCAGATGAAGGGGTATGTATCAGTGTTGTGTTTGTTCGTCAAACCCGCCCAGTTTGTCTATCCAGATGAAGGGGTATGTATCAGTGTTGTTTGTTGTTTGTTCATCAAACCTGCCCAGTTTGTCTATCCAGATGAAGGGGTATGTATCAGTGTTGTGTTTGTTGTTTGTTCATCAAACCTGCCCAGTTTGTCTATCCAGATGAAGGGGTGTGTATCAGTGTTGTGTTTGTTGTTTGTTCATCAAACCCGCCCAGTTTGTCTATCCAGATGAAGGGGTATGTATCAGTGTTGTGTTTGTTGTTTGTTCATCAAACCCGCCCAGTTTGTCTATCCAGATGAAGGGGTATGTATCAGTGTTGTGTTTGTTGTTTGTTCATCAAACCCGCCCAGTTTGTCTATCCAGATGAAGGGGTATGTATCAGTGTTGTTTGTTGTTTGTTCGTCAAACCTGCCCAGTTTGTCTATCCAGATGAAGGGGTGTGTATCAGTGTTGTGTTTGTTGTTTGTTCGTCAAACCTGCCCAGTTTGTCTATCCAGATGAAGGGGTATGTATCAGTGTTGTGTTTGTTCGTCAAACCCGCCCAGTTTGTCTATCCAGATGAAGGGGTATGTATCAGTGTTGTGTTTGTTGTTTGTTCGTCAAACCTGCCCAGTTTGTCTATCCAGATGAAGGGGTATGTATCAGTGTTGTGTTTGTTGTTTGTTCGTCAAACCTGCCCAGTTTGTCTATCCAGATGAAGGGGTATGTATCAGTGTTGTGTTGTTTGTTCGTCAAACCCGCCCAGTTTGTCTATCCAGATGAAGGGGTATGTATCAGTGTTGTTTGTTGTTTGTTCGTCAAACCTGCCCAGTTTGTCTATCCAGATGAAGGGGTATGTATCAGTGTTGTGTTGTTTGTTCGTCAAACCCGCCCAGTTTGTCTATCCAGATGAAGGGGTATGTATCAGTGTTGTGTTTGTTGTTTGTTCGTCAAACCCGCCCAGTTTGTCTATCCAGATGAAGGGGTATGTATCAGTGTTGTGTTTGTTGTTTGTTCGTCAAACCTGCCCAGTTTGTCTATCCAGATGAAGGGGTATGTATCAGTGTTGTGTTGTTTGTTCGTCAAACCCGCCCAGTTTGTCTATCCAGATGAAGGGGTATGTATCAGTGTTGTGTTTGTTGTTTGTTCGTCAAACCCGCCCAGTTTGTCTATCCAGATGAAGGGGTATGTATCAGTGTTGTTTGTTGTTTGTTCGTCAAACCCGCCCAGTTTGTCTATCCAGATGAAGGGGTATGTATCAGTGTTGTGTTTGTTGTTGTTCATCAAACCCGCCCAGTTTGTCTATCCAGATGAAGGGGTATGTATCAGTGTTGTGTTTGTTGTTTGTTCATCAAACCTGCCCAGTTTGTCTATCCAGATGAAGGGGGGTGTATCAGTGTTGTGTTTGTTGTTTGTTCATCAAACCCGCCCAGTTTGTCTATCCAGATGAAGGGGTATGTATCAGTGTTGTGTTTGTTGTTTGTTCGTCAAACCCGCCCAGTTTGTCTATCCAGATGAAGGGGTGTGTATCAGTGTTGTGTTTGTTGTTTGTTCGTCAAACCTGCCCAGTTTGTCTATCCAGATGAAGGGGTATGTATCAGTGTTGTGTTTGTTGTTTGTTCATCAAACCCGCCCAGTTTGTCTATCCAGATGAAGGGGTATGTATCAGTGTTGTGTTTGTTGTTTGTTCATCAAACCCGCCCAGTTTGTCTATCCAGATGAAGGGGTATGTATCAGTGTTGTGTTTGTTGTTTGTTCATCAAACCTGCCCAGTTTGTCTATCCAGATGAAGGGGTATGTATCAGTGTTGTTTGTTTGTTCATCAAACCTGCCCAGTTTGTCTATCCAGATGAAGGGGTATGTATCAGTGTTGTTTGTTGTTTGTTCATCAAACCTGCCCAGTTTGTCTATCCAGATGAAGGGGTATGTATCAGTGTTGTGTTTGTTGTTTGTTCATCAAACCTGCCCAGTTTGTCTATCCAGATGAAGGGGTATGTATCAGTGTTGTGTTTGTTGTTTGTTCGTCAAACCCGCCCAGTTTGTCTATCCAGATGAAGGGGTATGTATCAGTGTTGTTTGTTGTTTGTTCGTCAAACCCGCCCAGTTTGTCTATCCAGATGAAGGGGTGTGTATCAGTGTTGTGTTTGTTGTTTGTTCATCAAACCCGCCCAGTTTGTCTATCCAGATGAAGGGGTGTGTATCAGTGTTGTGTTTGTTGTTTGTTCATCAAACCCGCCCAGTTTGTCTATCCAGATGAAGGGGTGTGTATCAGTGTTGTGTTTGTTGTTTGTTCGTCAAACCCGCCCAGTTTGTCTATCCAGATGAAGGGGTATGTATCAGTGTTGTGTTTGTTGTTTGTTCATCAAACCTGCCCAGTTTGTCTATCCAGATGAAGGGGTATGTATCAGTGTTGTTTGTTTGTTCATCAAACCTGCCCAGTTTGTCTATCCAGATGAAGGGGTATGTATCAGTGTTGTGTTTGTTGTTTGTTCGTCAAACCCGCCCAGTTTGTCTATCCAGATGAAGGGGTATGTATCAGTGTTGTTTTGTTGTTTGTTCGTCAAACCCGCCCAGTTTGTCTATCCAGATGAAGGGGTGTGTATCAGTGTTGTGTTTGTTGTTTGTTCATCAAACCCGCCCAGTTTGTCTATCCAGATGAAGGGGTGTGTATCAGTGTTGTGTTTGTTGTTTGTTCATCAAACCCGCCCAGTTTGTCTATCCAGATGAAGGGGTATGTATCAGTGTTGTGTTTGTTGTTTGTTCGTCAAACCCGCCCAGTTTGTCTATCCAGATGAAGGGGTGTGTATCAGTGTTGTGTTTGTTGTTTGTTCATCAAACCCGCCCAGTTTGTCTATCCAGATGAAGGGGTATGTATCAGTGTTGTGTTTGTTGTTTGTTCATCAAACCCGCCCAGTTTGTCTATCCAGATGAAGGGGTATGTATCAGTGTTGTGTTTGTTGTTTGTTCATCAAACCTGCCCAGTTTGTCTATCCAGATGAAGGGGTATGTATCAGTGTTGTTTGTTGTTTGTTCGTCAAACCTGCCCAGTTTGTCTATCCAGATGAAGGGGTGTGTATCAGTGTTGTGTTTGTTGTTTGTTCGTCAAACCTGCCCAGTTTGTCTATCCAGATGAAGGGGTATGTATCAGTGTTGTGTTGTTTGTTCGTCAAACCCGCCCAGTTTGTCTATCCAGATGAAGGGGTATGTATCAGTGTTGTGTTTGTTGTTTGTTCGTCAAACCCGCCCAGTTTGTCTATCCAGATGAAGGGGTGTGTATCAGTGTTGTGTTTGTTGTTTGTTCGTCAAACCTGCCCAGTTTGTCTATCCAGATGAAGGGGTATGTATCAGTGTTGTGTTTGTTGTTTGTTCGTCAAACCCGCCCAGTTTGTCTATCCAGATGAAGGGGTATGTATCAGTGTTGTGTTTGTTGTTTGTTCGTCAAACCTGCCCAGTTTGTCTATCCAGATGAAGGGGTATGTATCAGTGTTGTGTTTGTTGTTTGTTCGTCAAACCCGCCCAGTTTGTCTATCCAGATGAAGGGGGGTGTATCAGTGTTGTGTTTGTTGTTTGTTCGTCAAACCTGCCCAGTTTGTCTATCCAGATGAAGGGGTATGTATCAGTGTTGTGTTTGTTGTTTGTTCATCAAACCTGCCCAGTTTGTCTATCCAGATGAAGGGGTATGTATCAGTGTTGTGTTTGTTGTTTGTTCGTCAAACCCGCCCAGTTTGTCTATCCAGATGAAGGGGTATGTATCAGTGTTGTGTTTGTTGTTTGTTCATCAAACCTGCCCAGTTTGTCTATCCAGATGAAGGGGTATGTATCAGTGTGTTTGTTGTTTGTTCGCCTTTTGTACCGTATTGCATTTGTTGTGCAGATATCTTGATGACATTTGTTGTGCAGATATCTTGATGACATTTGTTGTGCACATATCTTGATGACATTTGTTGTGCACATATCTTGATGACATTTGTCAAGCTATCAAGGGAAAGCCTTCATTTGAGGAAGTAAGAGTGTGTACTAACATCAGCCCAATTAATCTGTATGCATGTGTGTGCACGCATGTGTACATGTTCTAATTTATAGGTTCTGGTTAAATGTGATATATATGTAAAGTTTTTCTGCTCCATCAAGCAGGGTTCATACAGTTTGTGGAAAATGAGGAACCATTTTCAAGTCCTGGAAAGTTTGGGAATTTTTTCAGAGGTTTGTGAAAGTTTGGGAATTTTGACAAGTTGGCAAAATAAAACATTTTTAATGGCCAGTATGTATGAACAGGTCTTTTAAATTGGTTCTACCATTAAAAAGGTTTTATGGAATAGCAAAACAAACCAACAAAAGGGGCCGACTTTGCGATTACCGCCGTTTGTCTACTTTCGCTTTTCATGCCGGAGGTGGATGAGGAGTTGTTGTTCCTTTACTTGTGCCTTTGCATCTGGGTTTCGTGATCGACAATAACCCCATGTAGCAAGCTGCCTGGTTTGGAAAAATGGTCAGTAGCGTTTTGGAAAGTTAGTGAAAAGTTTGGGAATTTTGAAGTAAGAAATTTGTATGAACCCTGTCAAGGGACTTTACTGAAATGGATGTCTTGTAATTGTATCTTTATCTTCTGAATTGTTTTCTTAAACATCGGTGAAGACTCACATGGGATGGTGTTGTGCAAGGATAGACACCAAGGATGTTTCCCCGTTGGTATACTGGGAGGTCTTTCGTACAAATAGTTCCCCACCTTCTGGAAATTCTGTGCTAGCAACTTCCTCTAATCTGTCAGTCTCTTTGACTCTGCCATTTTCTTTTCTTACTATCACCTACTATTTTTCTGCCTTATTCATTGGCCCATTCTACTGCCTTTTTTCCCCAAAAAATCTATCAAATAATTGTCTCTTCTTTTGAGCTCCTTCGGAATGTGTCGATTAAATGCAACAGGGAGACCAATGAAAACTGAACACTCACCCATTATGGCCATATGGCCATGAAACAGAATAACTTTGATTGATTTACTGATCTCCTAGTCTTTCTTTAGCACTTTGATTGACTGGTGAATTGATTGATCGATTGATTTGATTATGTCTTCATTCATGTATTCGTTCATTCATCCACTCATCGATCCATTTTTGTCTTTCCAGACTGTTACGGGCAGCACCACCCTATTCACAGCCCTGCTGAAGAAGTGTGCTAAGAGCTGTGTGATATATTGATCAATTCATCATGTGTTTGTTGAATCATTCATTGATTCATTCTTGTCTTTCCAGAGCGTTACAGGCAGCACCACCCTATTCACAGCCCTGCTGAAGACATGCGTGGATTGAAACGCATTGAGGCTGTGTAAATGCTTGATTGATCAATTGATTTGATCATGTCTTCATTCATGTATTCATTCATTCATTCACTCATTGATTCATTCCTGTCTTTCCAGAGCGTTACAGGCAGCACCACCCTATTCACAGCCCTGCTGAAGAAATGTGCTGACAGGGACGTATCTGTGTGATATATTGATCATTTCATCATGTGTTTGTTGAATCATTCATTGATTCATTCCTGTCTTTCCAGAGCGTTACAGGCAGCACCACGCTATTCACAGCCCTGCTGAAGAAGTGTGCTGAAAGGGACGTGGTAGCTGTTTGTAAATACGTGCCAGGCAAGAGCAACCCGCCCAAGTTTGTGGCCCTTGTACCTCAGGTAAACAGAAACTGTCAGGTGTTTTTCCCCCGCTATCTTGCAGTTTACCCTCCCTCGAATGTTCTCATTAAAAATGTTCACTTACAAGCACCATTCTGCCATTAAAGGGGTAGGGGTAGGATCAGCCTAGGCTTATTTTCAATAAAACTGAAAGAAGCAGACTTTGAGATTTAGGGTCTTAGCACAATCCAGCCACCTGCTGCGTCAGCGCTACAATCCCCCAGTGATGCATAGCAACGCCCACGCCTATTCCCTGCCGACTGCATATTTTGGCACTTTTCTGATGATTTTTTTTACGATAGCTAAACAAAACCTAACAATAAAGTGTAGCAAACAATGAACTAATCGGTTATGGTAACATTTGTTCAATAGCTGAATAACATGCGGCCAAGCTCGTCTCTTAACCCATTTACCACCCGAGCAACCGCTAGCGCCCGGTAAAAAAATTGCGGAGCGCCCGCTAGCGCCTAATTTGCACTTGCCGACTACGACCACAGACTGTACTGTGTATGTAACGTGAGAATATCGCAGCGCGAGACTTGCCTTTCGGCTACTTCCTTCGGCCAAAAGTGAAGCAGAAGTTTTCTCAAAAGTATTTGAAAGTGCCAGGAATAACAAGTTCGCGTTTGGGAGACGAGCATGCACACTGCAAGTACTGCAGCGTGGACTTCAAAATTTCGCATGGCGACATTGCAATGTGAATTCTTTTTTTTTTCCTCCCAATTCCGGGTTGTTCATTATAAGGGTAAACAGGTCTGCACACCATGTTTTATAACAATGATATAGAATGAAAGTAACATTATTTAATAACACATGAGAGAGAGAGGAGAGGCAGAGGAAGAGGGGGGGGGGGGGGGCTGACAGACAAAAAGACGGAGACAAGTGGGCAAACTATGGTATAAATGCATCAGCTAGGGATGAGAACATTACGTGTGGGACCGTTTTTGTGTGAATTATAAGGCACACCCACCCCACCCCAATTTTAGTAGAATTTCAGATTTTGTTATTGCACTTACAATTTTGTTTGTCATCTTATGAAGCGCGTGGGTCTCAGTCTGGGAAAACAGTATTGCCTTATATTACGTAGAATACGGTAATTTCCCCTTCCATTCCTTCCACCTTTCCACTCCCACCAACAGATGTTATACATCCGGATCACTGACACACACACGTTTGTGTGTGTATGTGTGTGTACATGCGTGCCTCTGTATGTGTGTGTGTGTGAAAGTTCATACAGTGGAGTCCAACTATAACGAACTCGCTTTTAACGAAATTTCGCGATTAACGAACTGACTTCAATTTCCAGGCAAATGCCCTTCTATTTGTCACTTGCAAAGCCATGGGTATAACGAACAAAAAATCCTTTTGAAATAACGAACATCCGCTTTTTACGAACACATGTTCTACGCCCCAGGCTAATTTTATTTACTTGGAAAAATAGCCTATAACGAACTCAGCCTGTGCGATGCGTTGCAAAAACCTAGGCCTTCAAACTCCAAGCTAGAACGTGTTGTCAAGAGGAAGGAAGTTGGAAAATATGAACTGCGCATGCGTGAACTCATTTAGATTCACACTGGGTCGTCTGCTAGGCCTAGGCTTCCTACAGATCATTCGGTTTCTCAAGGTCGCTTTACAATTCGCGCTCAAAATAAAGATCGAAAAGTTCGTGAAAGCCTATAACAAACTAAATTTGTGTGATGTGTTGTCACTTAATGGACAAACTTGTTAAAAAGTGTGCCAAAACAGATCAGCGTCAAACAACACTGCTGAACTTCTTCAAGCCTTGTACATCCCGTGATTAAGACAGACGATCCAAACTGGTCAAGTTTATGTTTTCGGTTATCATTGGTGAGTGTTTGAACTGTTTTTGTTTTCAACATACATTGTACATGTACATGTATAACGAAATCCTGATACAACAAACTGAGTCTGTGTTCCGTTAAAATTCGTTTTACCCGGACTCCACTGTATATGAGTTTGTGTGTGTACGTGCGTGCCTGTGTGTGTGTGTGTGTGTGTGTGAAAGTTCATATATGAGTGTGTGTGCAATGTTCTCCCTCTATTTTAAGTTAATGACTTCTGTTCAGCTACCTTAGTTCGTGCATATTGTGTTTCTCACTCACTCGATTTTTTTCCGATCAATGTTCACCTGTACCTGTAAAAGTTTTGTGTAATGTTATTTCCTTTCACTCATTCCTGAAGAAAAAAACGTTGGGTTTTGAAAGCTTAAAAAAATGGTGTTAGTGTGTTTACTTTGAGAAACATGTTTTTTCTCGGTTTGGTTTGCAGGAAGAAGAGTTTGATGAGCACAAGGTACAGACAACTCCGCCGGGATTCCACCTCATCTTCCTCCCCTTCGCGGATGACTTCCGTAAAGTCAAGCTGGAGGAAACTCCCAGAGGTTAGTGCTGGCAAGGGTCATAAATCCTTATGGATGAAGCCACCCATCAGAAAAAAAAGGATCCTCTGAAGTCGGGAGTGTGGCTGCCCATGTGGCAGGGTAATAAAAAACGGTCACACACACGTAATGTTCTCATCCCTAGCTGATGCATTTGTACCATAGTGTTCAAGTGCTTCGACTGTTGGGATTACCCCTGGAGTCTTTAATTAAGCCAGGGTAAGACAACAACGACAAACAACAGTAAAAGCAGGAATCCTGAATCTGGCTTTGTTATTTTTTAGGAAATCCTGAAATTGCATTACTTTTATTGACGAATTATTACACTGGAATAAGGGGGGGGGGGAAAGCTTGTTTTACTGTTTAAAAAAGAAGAAGAAGAAAGCTGTCTCTAAATGCTGTTCTTCGATCGCTCAGACAGTTTCCTGTCAATTATGAGCGCAGATGCGTCATGCTGCCATTATGCGCCTAAGTAAGAAATAATTAGGCCCAGCAAGTCCGACTTCGGCTGGAGGAATCTTTTTTGAAAGCATTTCTTGAAAAAAAGCAGGAGAATGGACCGGTTGGGCAGAAAGATAGTAGATGACAGCAAGCAAAGGGAAAAGGCAGAGTCAAAGAGAGTGACATATTCGAGGAAGCTACAAGCACAGAACTTCCAGAAGGTGGGGGAACCATTTATACAAAAGACCCCCTGGTATCCCCACGGGTGGATCTAAATGCTGTGATTTTTGTAAAAAACAGCAACACCCTTCAGCTTCAGGGGCTTTGCCCCCTGACACTTCCTCCCTCCAAACTACTCCGCCCCTTGACCCCACCAGAACGCAGTCCTTCCTGCTTTTCACTTTGTCCAGGGTTCACCCTTGAATCCACTTCATCTGAAAATGTGTAGGAAAGGGAATAGAAAACTTGAATAATGCAAAGCAGAATGTCGCTTTGAAAATTCAATGTTCTATAGAGTGGAGTTGGATTGAAATGGGGAAAAAATGGTGCCCTCTTCTTCCAATTACTGGACAGGGCCCTATCTGAAGAACAGCTTTTACCCCTCTGCTGTCAGAGCCATCAATACTCAGTAGGCTCATTCCCCTAGGGGAATTCTGCATCCTATTTTGCCCAGACTTGTGTCAATCGGTGTGCCTGCATGCTCGCGGTCTTGTGTGTGAGTGTGTGTGTGCGTGTGTGAGGAGATGGGACATGTATTGGTATAAATGTGTATGCACACGTGTATGTGTGTGTGTTGATGTATTTGTAGGTGTGCGTCTGAGAGAAAGAGAGAATCTGAGGGAGAGACTGATACATGATGATGTAATTTGTCCATTTGATGTGCATGCTTTCGTTGTTGGATTGCGTCTTGTGCAAAACCAAAACGATTTCCTTTGTATTACTATTACGGTGCATTGGCTGAGTAAAGAATCTTGATCTTGATCTTGATCGCGGGCGTTTGAAGTCCAACTAACTGGTCACATTAGGCAGGCGGCATTAAAAACAGGATTTTAAAACAGTGCAGTACTGTTATTTAAAATTGGACGAAGAAAGTCACTGATGGAAATAGTGCGGTAGGTATTCCTGCATTAGTGAAAGTACCTTATTTGGGGGACTATGAGGCAATACTTTTGTTCTTTCTTTTTTGACTGAGACCCCTGCGCCTTTTAATGTTACTACTAATATAGTAAGAAAATGCAATAACAAAATATGACTGTTCTGTTAAAAATGTTGGGGGTGCGCCTTAGTGTAAAGTGGCACAGTCAAGTAAGCCCGAGTTCGAACCTGGGTACAAGGGATTTTTCCTCTCACTTTGCACTAGGCCTTATGGTCTGAACATGGAGTCTTTCGGATGAGACGATAAACCGAGGTCCCGTGTGCCCATGCACTTAGCATACGTTAAACCCAGTAGCAATGAAAAAGTTGTCATTTGGTCAAAATTTACCCACCCCCTTTTTCCTTCCTCGTCAGTCACACAAAAATCGCATGCGAATTTCGCATGCAACATTTTTTTTTTTTAATTGGGTGGCGCCTCTGGCTGCAACGCGCTCTCCAGGTGGGAGCAACCCGGATTTCACAGAGACGCCTCTGTGACTATAAAGTACCTAATACCCAATAGTAAAAAAAATACGGTGGTATGATTTGATGTGCTTGTGGCTGGGTGTTGCAGCCACCCAGGATCAGATAGACGCGGCCAAGGAGGTGATCAGGAAGCTCAAGTTCCCCTTCTCCAGTGAGGCCTTTGAGAACCCCGTGCTGCAGAACCACTGGAGGAACATCGAGGCTCTGGCCCTGGACAGAGAGGAGCCGGACGAGATGATCGACTACACCAGTGAGTAGAGAGAAAAATAATAGAATCATTAAATACATTACTAGGTGCAGAGCTGCCAACCGTTACGTTCCGGACATATTTTGATACGGCGACCTTGAAATAATATGGAACTACGGTCCGGTACAAATTAATACGGCGACAAACTTGTACGGCCTTCTATAGCTTATCTTCTTGTCAGTCCGAGTAGGCTAATCGAGCCAACAGACTTGCCAGGCCTATAGCAGGCCTATAGCGGACCTAGAGTGGCTGTAACAGACTTTCAGCCGTTCGTTGCATAACTTCTAGTGAATCCGAGTAGGCTAATCGAGTCAAGACTTGCTTGGT
>CM065701.1:46721897-46761059 GCA_017654935.2 Phymorhynchus buccinoides
TCGCTATCCACTCTCTCCCGACTAGTCTACCGCTGCCTTCTCGCTAAGAATAACACGACGTCTACCCATCATGCTCATCTCCTCACTGAGCCCCCCTCTTCGACCCCCCCCTTCCTCTCACCTTTCGCACCCCAACCACTTCTCTTTGCGCGGAGAGAGACGACCTCTCGACTCTTCTCCTCTCTCTACTCTTTGTTCTCTCTTCTTCTCCTTTTCCCCTCTTTCTTCCTAGTCTTTCTCTCCCTCTTCTCCCCCGACCTCTTCTCTTTTCTTTTTCTGCTACCCCCCAAAGTGCAGCAGAATCTTCAACGTGCAGAAGTTGGAGAGTCATATACCTAAAATTCCTATCACAGCAGGGGAAACTAAACCATCATGGATAAATAAAAAGGTGTTGAAGAAAGCTAGAAAGAAACATAAACAATATTCTAAATTCTTACAAACTAAAGAAGGACAAGCTTATTTAGCGGATAAGCAGAACGACAATAAGAAGGGGCCAGACTATAGGAAATATAAAAAATCCATAAATAAATGTAATAAATCAATTAAAAAAAGCAAGGAAAAAATATGAGAAAAACATTGCTGATAATAAAGTAAATCCTAAAGCGTTTTGGGGGACGCAAAAAGGTTAGTAAAAGACGATCAAAAGACCAATGTATGAATTTTGAGTGGGCACTGAACATGGGTGAATGGATATATTTGTCTGTACTTCTGAATGAAGATAAAGAAGAGGTTCTCATCTAATTCCATTGTTTTGCTATAGTCTGTGTTTTATAAACGAAGACCATAGCATATAATTATACCTAATACTAGACGAGTACATTTAATTTAAAATAATGGATATCAGGTTTTTCTTGATATAAGCAGTTTCACCCCTTTAGCAGTTGAATTTTTTTTTTCAGGTAGTGTAGAATGCTTCAAAAGCAACAGGGCTCCCAGAACCTGCATACCCTCAACAGAGTTTCCTTAAAAAGAATTAAGCAAAAGTACACTCTTCCCTTCCACTAACCTTACATCTTTAAATAAGTCCGTAGACTCTCGGTGCACTGCGATTCCTACCGACTGGAACACAAACCTATGATGTTACCTCTATGCCGCCTTTTTTATTCTACAAGGGTTCAGAGATCTGATCCCGGAAAAATTATAGACCTGTTTAGTTTGACGCATGCATAGCATCGGCGAGAAGATCTATTGGAGTCCTTTTATTCAGAGATGCGATCTGTGTAAATCACATGTACATTACCTACACGATTGTATGCAACCGTGTCAACAGGGTTCTACAAAGTAAGAGATCCATGTAACCATCCCAGCTTATGGAAGTCAATGGAGGAATTAACAGAGTTATTAGATATTGGTTATCCAGTGGACATAATTTATTTAGATTTTAGAAAGGCACTTGATAGTGTACCACATAATAGATTATTAATAAAAGTTAAGTCTTATGGCATAGTTGGAAATGTACATAATTGGATTAAGGACTTTTTAACCAACAGAGCTCAAAAGGTTAGGGTCGGAGACAATTATTCATTTGTAGCCAACGTACTCAGTGGAATCCCTCAGGGTAGCATACTTGGACCCATTCTCTTTACTATTTTTTTTTAATTAATGATCTTCCTGAGTGTGTAGAATCTCCATGTAAAATATTTGCTGATGATACAAAAATGTTTAACAAATCATGTATCTTGTCATTTACTTCAGCAAGACTTTCAACGAACTCACAAGAAACTGTACTTCTGAATAGGAGAATTTGTATCTCTTTATATACAGATAAATGCAATGGTTAGTGCGATGCTCGCTGGTAGAAATACAATCCAAACACAGATTTATACTATGACTAAGAACGATGTCCCCGTTTCATTAATAACATGTGAGAAGAAGGATTTGGGAGTTATATTTGATAAAGATTTATCTTTTGATGCAAATATCCAAAGCTGCGTAAATAAAGCGAACAAAATGACAGGGTTAAAAAGAACATTTATTAATATTGATTATAACATATTTACCAAACTATATAAAGCACTAGTAAGGTCACATTTAGAGTATGGCAACAATATATGGTATCCTAAATATAAATATCAATCGGTAGCTATTGAAAAAGTTCAACGAAGGGCTTCAAAGCTTGTTAAAAAATGCAGAAATATGACTTATGAAAACAAACTTCTTTATGTTAATCTCTATTCCCTTAAAGGTAGAAGATTCAGGGGAGACCTGGTTGAAGCATATAAAATATTTAATGGTCGTGTTGATTTGTCATGGACCTGATTTCTTTAAATCTGTACAGTATGATATAACAAGGAATTCATATGGTAAGGTTTTCATTAAGCGATATAACACTAACATTAAAAAAATATTGTTTTACTAACAGAATTGCTAACCTATGGAATGATTTACCAGTGGACCTAAAATGTGCACCCAAATACTAATACATTCAAAAATCGTCTTGATAATTCTTCAAATTTTATAAATATATTTTGAAGCATTGATTAAATTTGCATGATAGGTAAATTCAACCGATTACACCTTGATCAAATATACAAAATAAAAATTGGATGATTCGATGGGACTGCCAAAAACTGAAAAAGCTTGACGGCTTATTTAGTCCCTACCCTACTACAACTACTACTACTACTACTAACAACAACAAGAAGAAATCGGCCGACTGAAGTGGAAAGCCGAAAGGTGCAGTTTGTGTCGGAATACAGACGTTTCGTACCCTGGACATTTCGTACAAAGACGTTTCGTACCCTGGATTGGTCGATTCGTACATTATTTTCAAGACATTTCGTACATGAACTTAGCGTTTCGTACACAAGACATTTCGTACACAAGACATTTCGTAACAGTGAGCTAGGCCTATCTGCAGTCTGGACTCCAGCTACTTTAAACATATTTCATTGATAACGTGTCATGATAAATAAGTACCTGCCATGAAATATCTACCGCGGCATGAGAATTATAACCATCTAACCCTAACCCTATCCCTAGCCACGGAAATAACCAAGAAAGTATTTCATTTCTAACCCTAACCTTATCCAGTTTCCCGGGCGTTATATCCTACCCCTATCCCTGTCTAACCCTATCCCTATCCTAGACCACGGAAATTAACCAAGAAGTTTTCATTTTCTAAACCTAACCCTATCCCTTTCCCAGGGCGTTATATCCGAATCCTATCCCCTGTCTAACCCTGACCCTGTCCCTAGCCACGGAAATAACCAAGAAAGTTTTCATTGTGTCTAACCCTAACCCTAACCCTTTCCCGGGCGTTCTATCCTAACCCTATCCCTATCTAACCCTATCCTGACCAGCTGGAGAAAGGGATAGGAGCAGCAGCGAGTTCAAAACTTTAAAACAAAAATAATTGGCGTCCAGACTGCATAATTATAGCTTTCTGTCATTTCGTACACGGGCGTTTCGTACATTTTGGTGTACGAAACGTGCACAGACTGGCTATATGGCTCCCCACCACACAAGTTTTAGAGATGTTTTGCTTGTGTACAAAGTGTCCAAGTGTGTACGAAGTGGACTAAGGACAGTACTAAGGTCATGAGGTATAGGAAACGACCAGACGGAACACGTCTAGACGAAACGTCCAGGAGTAGCGAAACGTCTGTTTATCCCGTTTGTGTCGTGCTGCTGTGGCAAGGCGCTAGTCCAGCATAAGTATAGTGACAAATCTGCTCGCTCGCTACTAATGTTAGTATTTGTATTTGCGAAATTGAGCATGAACCACAAATTTCACTTTTTTGTAGGGTTAGGGTTAGGTAATGGTTCAGTAAAGGAGATGAAATTTGTGGTTGTCCGCAAATACACTTCTCATAGTAGCGTAGCGTCCGATTTGCATGCAGCTACATCTTGTGACTGGCGACAGCCCTACTTGCTATTAATTTAACTTTTTCAGGAAAGTAGCAGCTGACCTCAACCCCATGCTGGTATATTTCCATTATGTGTTTAAGAAAGTTTTGTAATAATATATATATTTATCATTTTTTGTATGCTAACATCTGTTTCAGGTTTGCCTAATCGGATCAACATGGCTGATTTTGGATTCAAGCAGTTTGGAGAAGATGATGATTTGAATGAGGAGGAAGAAGGGGAAGAGGTAAGGCTAATCCACCTTTTCGATAATTCAGTGACAGGAAAAGATGGTAAATGTAAAGAATGCGCCCCACTCCTCCATTTCTCGGTTGTTTCCACATTTTCAGTTCTTGCCTTTCTTACGGCAAATTGATCACCTCATCCCCTATCGTTTGCAGTATTTAACATTAATTTTCATCCATTTAAACAATAAAACACATGTATGCATTCAATAATAGTAGAAGATAAAGGCAAGATGAAAAAACCGCAATGAACCAGGACTGTGACAAATGCTGGCGGTCTACTGCACTACTAACATGGTGGTGGTCCTATTAGATAATGGCCTTTATCGTGACTGCCATTATTATTCCAGTGCAGATAATTAGCTGCACAGGTTAATAAAAATACAGCTTAATGTTTGTAATGTTTGGTAAGAAAGGCAAGTGTGAAAATGCGTTGAGAGCCGAGAAAATTAAAGGGGGGTGGCACATATTGACCTTTACCGACAAAAGAACGTCAATATCCGCATTTCTGCCCGCTAGGACTAGGAGTTCTAAACATTGCTTAGTAAAAGTTAGTTTCAGTCAACTGACTTATCATGTAACCTTGTATTCTTTTTTCGTTATTTTTGCCCTATCTCGTCATTGTATTGATTTGTGACATTCATGAATAAAAACGATATTTAAGCCAAAAACAGCAACAGATTATTGGGTAGTCATATAGTGATGTACTGATGTAGATTAATTTAACACCCCCTCCTGAAGTTCTTGGTTCTTTACATTTTTTTTTCAGTCAAGATTACCTTCAAGACTTCAAGTTCAAGAAAAATGGCTGCAACTCAGTTCAAGACCAACCCAAGGAAAGAATGGCAGCTGTGGCCCAGGGATATGCGCCGAGGAAGACATGGCACCAATGGCGTCCTGTAGCCTACTTAGTAGGATGGGCTATTATTACTGTATTTTTCTATCAGTGATGTCCCGATGCCCCGGTCATACGCCATTGACCTATTAAAACTTAAAATGTCCTATTTGTGTTCTCCCCTTTCAGGACAAATGTTTGATTAAATTTTAAACACCGGCACGCTTTGTCTTATTACTGATATCTGCAAGAGCCAGAACACTGTCCTATTGATTTATCTCGTCTCAGTAACAGTTTATCCTATCACTTTTCGATCCTCAGTACATTACTGGACTCTAAGGCAATACTTTTATTTTCCAGACTGAGACTCCCGTGCCTTATAATATGACTACTAA
This sequence comes from Phymorhynchus buccinoides, assembly GCA_017654935.2. NCBI lineage: Eukaryota > Metazoa > Mollusca > Gastropoda > Neogastropoda > Raphitomidae > Phymorhynchus > Phymorhynchus buccinoides. The sequence continues at coordinate 46,727,222 of CM065701.1, forward strand.
CACAGTAACAAAATATGGTAACAAAATCTGAATGTTTTGTCCAATTTGGGGGTGCGTCTTTTGAGGTGCGCCTTCTATGGTATATCTTTTACAGTGGAGGGCGCCCACAACCCGAGATGGCATGCTTTTTCTGGTGGATTGTTCGAAGGGGCCATGTTCTGATACAAGTTGATGACCACGCATGCAGTTGCCACTTTCAGCTTGGGCCGTTAGGGGTGTTTACCTGTGTGTGGCTGTCTGCTGTTGGTGTGCGTCCACTGTAAGGGGGGGGGGGGGGGGGGGGGTGTTCTTTTAGGGCTTGTGTGTGTGCAGATGTGTTTGTGTCCGTTAGGGCTTGTGTATGTGTATGCCTATGTGTGTGTGCCTCTGTGTGTGTGTGTTCGAACAAGTTGATAACACCACTCGGTGCCACTTTCAGCTTGGCCGTTAAGGTGTGTTTGTGTGTGTGTGTTAGGGTGTGTTTGTGTGTGTGTGTTTCGTACAAGTTGACGATACTACTCAGTGCCACTTTCAGCTGGCCGTTAAGGTGTGTGTGTAAGGGTGTGTTTGTGTGTTCGTACAAGTTGACGATACTACTCAGTGCCACTTTCAGCTGGCCGTTAAGGTGTGTACCTCTGTATGTCTGTCTGCCTAAGGGTGTGAAAGGGTGTCTGTGTGTGTGTGTGTTTGAACAAGTTGATGACACCACGCAGTGCCACTTTCAGCTGGCCGTTAGGGTGTGTACCTCTGTATGTCTGTCTGCCTAAGGGTGTGAAAGGGTGTCTGTGTGTGTGTGTGTGTTTGAACAAGTTGATGACACCACGCAGTGCCACTTTCAGCTGGCCGTTAGGGTGTGTACCTGTGTCTGTCTGTCTGCCTAAGGCATAGCTGCCAACCCTCCCGATTTTTTCGGGAATGCCCCGATTTCCTAAACATGTCCGGATAATCTGGAAAACGATCCAATCTTCCCGATTTTGAGATTTCCGAGCATAGATTTTCGATCCAGTAAGGTTTTTTCGTGCCCATGCGGTAAAAAGACGCAGGCTTGAAGTCTCGGTTTGCCGTAAAAGATCACTGCGCAAGCGTAGCACAGCCCATTTCCGAGAAAGCCACAGCCATGTCTGGACCGTCAGAAAAATTGTCCGATAAATCGGACCCGCGAGAGAAGGCTAAAGTGAAATTTTCAAACAAATACATAGAGCTCTACGACTTTATTATGCACTCTGAGAAAGGAGAGTACTTTGCCTTTTGCAAGTTTTGCCGGAGTGACATCTGCATCAGTCACGGTGGCAAAAAAGACATCGAGCTGCATGCTAAAACGACACCAACGATAACGCGGTGCTTCCTAAGCTAGCAGCTAGGACAACAAAAGACACCAACGATACGTGTCCAACCAAAAGCAAACTCAAGCCGTGAAAAAGACACCAACGATAACTGCGGTGCTTCCTAGTGCAGCTAGCACAAGGACAACAAAAGACACCAATGATAACTGCGGTAGTGCAGCTAGCACAAGGACAACAAAAGACACCAATGATAACTGCGGTGCTTCCTAGTGCAGCTAGCACAAGGACAACAAAAGACACCAACGATAACTGCGGTGCTTCCTAGTGCAGCTAGCACAAGGACAACAAAAGCAGAGGTAAGTGGCGATATTTTCATTACTGATTTTAACGTTAACAGTTTGATTTCATCACACAACTGGATGAGAAGTGAGAGGAGGTGGGGGTAGGGGTTAAAAGGAATATATATCATCTATCTCTCTCTGCCTCTATCTCTCTATCTCTCAGTTCTCTCTCTCTCTCTCTCTCTCCTCTCTCTCTCTCTCTCTCTCTCTCTCTCTCTCTCTCCTCTCCTCTCTCTCTCTCTCTCTGCTCTTCTCTCTCTCTCTTTCTTCTCTCTCTCTCTCTCTGTCTCTCTCTCTTCTTTCTGTGTTTCTCTCTTCTTTCTGTGTTTCTCTCTATCAAGTTGTGACAGGATATTGAGCTCTCCTCCCCCATCTCCCTACTCAGTTTGTGACAGAATAGTTAACTTTTATGTTTTCTTTCTCTAATGTCATTCTCTTTATGATTATTTGTTAATGTACAGGTTAAAAAACATTCTTCAATAGTTCAAACCAAGTTTTGCTGTTTCATTTTATACAAAACCGTCAGCTTCTGGGGGCGTTGCCCCCAGACCCTCACCAGAGGCTTTGCCTCCGGACCCCCACCTTTTTTTGTCAGGATTTTCAATTTCCAAAAGTTGGCAGCTATGCTAAGGGTGTGTAAAGGGTGTCTGTGTGTGTTCAGACAAATTGATGACACCCACTCAGTGCTACTTGCAGCTGGCCGTTTGGGTGTGTGTATCTGTGTCTGTCTGTCTGTAAGAGTGTGTGTGCAAGGGGGGGGGGGGGGGGGGGCGCAGGCATGTGTGTGTGTGTTTAAACAATTGGATGATGCAACACTGTGTGTGTGCAGAGGTGTACGTGTGTTTGAGCAAGTGGATAATGTTACCCAGTGGCACTTTCAGCTAGCTTTCATGTTGATTGATGGGGTGCACATGTGTGTGGTCAATGTGTTCTCTGGTTACATGTTTTATGTTTTCTGTAGTGATGGGAGGTTAAGATGAAAATATTTACAAGTTTACTTTTGCTAATGCTATCATTGATTTCCGCAGTGCATCAAAACCACGATGCAGAACAAGATCATCAGCAGTGAGAAGGACTGTGTGGGCGTGGTGTTCTATGGAACTGTGAGTACCTGAAGGCATACACGTTGCATGTAATCGCTCTCTAGCCATGGCAACACAGTGACTCGCTTCCAAGGGCAGAAGAAAAATAGTAACGCTTTCTATTGGCAGGCTAGAAACTATCCACTGGGTTGCCATGACACGATCGATGACTGTATTATGTCGTCGCGCAAGAGCGTTCATTGTCCTTATGCCTGTCTTTCTTTCGATGTAATATAGGTCTTTTTTGCTCGGAACTCAAAATGCTGCCATTTTTGTAGCAGAACTGTTTGAACTTTCCTAGTTAAGTAGTGTTACATTAAAAAAAACTGTTGTGGTAAGACAGAATAAAGAGCATTTCATTCTGTATAGCATGAAATGCAACTTTTCTGCTTTTCAGAATGTTTGCTAACTCTTCTAGAACCATGAGTGAATGTAAGGACATCACTCCCACCCCCCCCCTTTATACTCCCACCAAATGCAAAGACATTTACTGCCAAGTACCCTGCCATGTGTTTGCCTATGTTTAAAGCTTATGTCACTGTTTCTTCCGTTAAAGGAATGCATGTGTGTTACTAAGAAAAATTCCCCTCTTGTCATGCAACAGACAACCAAGAAAAAAATAATACATGGGACTAGAAGAGTTAAACTGTGTTGTTTTTTTTTTTACAGGCACAAAGTGACGGCCACAACCACACCAACATGCACCATGTATCCACATATCGAGACCTCTTTTTGCCATGTAAGATGACCATCCACAGCATCGGTGGTCTCTTTTGCCATTGCCAACATGAATCTTCTCTCTCTTCTCTCTCTTCTATCTCTTCTCTCTCTCTCTAGTCTCTTTCTCTCTCTTTCTCTCTATCTCTCTCTCTCTCTCTTCTCTCTCTCTCTCTCTTCTCTCTCTCTGATCTCTCTCCTCTCCTCTCTCTCTCCTCTCTCTCTCTCTCTCATCCTCTCTGCTCTCTCTCTCTCTCTCCTCTCTCTCTCTCTCTCTCTCATCTCTACCTGAGTCTCTCTCTCTCTCTCTCGCATCTCTCCTCTCGAGTCTCTCTCTGAGTCTCTCTCTGAGTCTCTCTCTCTCTCTCTCTGCTTAAACTTCATTCACTCTACCCCTTCACAATCTTTCTTTCCACTGTCCTTTTGCCTTCCCCCATCTCTCTCAAAGCTATTCTGTCCAACCTTTCTAATGTTGGACTGGACTGTCAAATAAAATTACATTTAAGCCAGGTGATGTCAGGAAGTAATTTTCATCATTCCGATTTATTGTTATATTAGTTGCCGTGTCTTTATGAATGAAAAGGGGGGAAAGTGTTCCTTGATATTGTTGGGGTGTGTGTGTGTGTGCGCACAGTGAGTGTGTGTGCGTGTATCAGGGTGTATGAGTCTATATCATTCTGTTTCTGTGTGAATGCTTTGGGTTTAGTTTTGCTTGGGTGTTGGCTGTTAGAAAAGTTGCATGCGTTTAGCGTGAAAAAAAAGTGTTTGTTGTGATCAGTATTTTAGGGTGGGATTTGGGAGGTGTGACGAAAACATTGTCTGTACTAAAACTGTTTTATTGCAGATTTGTTTTAAGTTGCATTATTGCACACTTAATTAAGCTAGGGCTGTTAAATAGACTCACTATTTCAATTTTTGTTAAATGAAATGTAAGTTTGAGGGGGGAGGGGGGAGTATTTGTTTTTTGTTTGATTTTTGTAAATAATTGATAAATGGTAGCCTGCTCTTTACTTTTGGCAAGTAATGTTTGTCCCTTCTGTGCGTGCACTGTGTAGTTTGTGCAAGTGTGTGTTATCTGGTGTGGTGTGTGTGTGTCTTTGGTGTGCACTGTGTAGTTTGTGCAAGTGTGTGTTATCTGGTGTGGTGTGTGTGTCTGTTGTGCGTGCACTGTGTAGTTTGTGCAAGTGTGTGTTATCTGGTGTGTGTGTGTGTGTGTCTTGTTTGTCTGTGTGTATGTCTGTGTAGTTGTGCGTGTGTGTTCATCTGGGTGGGTGTGGTGTGTGTGTGTTTGTCTGTGCGTGCACTGTGTAGTTTGTGCAAGTGTGTGTTATCACTGGTGTGGTGTGTGTGTGTCTTTTTGTCTGTGTGTGTAGTGTGTAGTTTGTGCAAGTGTGTGTTATCTGGTGTGTGTGTGTGTGTGTACTTTTTGTCTAGTGTAGTGTTTTGTGTAGTTTGGTGCAATGTGTGTGTTATCTGGTTGGTGGTGGTGTGTGTCCTTTTTGTCTGTGTGGGCACTGTGTAGTTTGTGCAAGTGTGTGTTATCTGGTGGGTGTGATTGTGTGTGTTTGTCCCTTCTGTGGCGTGCACTGTGTAGTTTGTGCAAGGTGGGTGTGTGTGTGTGTTGTTGTTGTGCCTGCGCTAAGTTTGTGCAAGTGTGTGTTAGGTGTTGTGGTGTGTGTGTGGGTTTTTTGTCTGTGCGTGCACTGTGTAGTTTGTGCAAGTGTGTGTTATCTGGTGTGGTGTGTGTCTGTGTTTGTTTGTGCTGTGCACTGTGTAGTTTTGTGCAAGTGTGTGTGTGTCTGGTGTGTGTATGTGCGTGCACTGTGTAGTTTGTGCAAGTGTGTGTTATATCTGGTGTGTGTGTGTGCGGTTTGTTTGTGCGTTGCCATGATGTGTGTATCTGGTGTGTGTGTGTGTGTGTGTGTTGGTGCGTGCACACTTGCACTGTGTAGTTTGTGCAAGCTGTGTTATCTGGTGGTTGTGTGTTGTGTGTTTGTTTGTTGCGTGCAATGTGTAGTTTGTGCAAGTGTGTGTTATCTGGTGTGGTGTGTGTGTGTGTGTTTGTTTGTGCGTTCACTGTGTAGTTTTGTGCAAGTGTGTTATCGCTGGTTGTGGTGTGTGTGTGTGTTTGTCTGTGCGTGCACTGTGTAGTCAAGTGTGTGTTGTGTGGTGTGTGTGTGTGTTTAGTTTGTGCGTGCACTGTGTAGTTTGTGCAAGTGTGTGTTATCTGGTGTGGGTGTGTGTGTGTGTGTGTTTGTCTGTGCGTGCACTGTGTAGTTTGTGCAAGTGTGTGTTATCTGGTGTGGTGTGTGTGTGTGTGTGTTTGTCTGTGCGTGCACTGTGTAGTTTGTGCAAGTGTGTGTTATGTTGTGTGGTGTGGTGTGTGTCTTTTGTGTCTTGTGCGTGCACTGTGGTTTGTGCGAGTTTGGTGTGTTTATATTGTGTGGGTGTGGTGTGTGTTTTTGTCTGTGCGTGGCACTGTGTAGTTTGTGCAAGTGTGTGTTATCTGGTGTGTGTGTGTGTGTATTTTTGTCTGTGTGTATTTTGTTGCAAGTTGTGTTTAAGTTTGTGTTTTTGTTTTGTGTGCACTGTATTGTGTGTGTGTTGTGTGGCTGTGTGTTGTGTGCTGTCTTGCGTGCACTGTGAAGTTTGTGTTATAATATGGTTGTGCGTCACCTTGTAGTGTGTGCAGTTTTGTTTGTGTGCGTGCAGTGTGTAGTTTGTGCAAGTGTTGTGTTATCTGGTGTGGTGTGGTGTGTCTTTTTGTTTGTGCGTGCACTGTGTAGTTTGTGCAAGTGTGTGTTATCTGGTGTGTGTGTGTGTGTGTTTGTCTGTGCGTGCACTGTGTAGTTTGTGCAAGTGTGTGTTATCTGGTGTGGTGTGTGTGTGTGTGTCTTTTTGTTTGTGCGTGCACTGTGTAGTTTGTGCAAGTGTGTGTTATCTGGTGTGGTGTGTGTGTGTGTCTTTTGTGAGTTTGTGCGTGCACTGTGTAGTTTGTGCAAGTGTGTTAAGTGCGTGCATCTGGTTTGTGTGCAAGTGTGTGTGTGTGTGTCTTTTTGTTTGTGCGTGCACTGTGTAGTTTGTGCAAGTGTGTGTTATCTGGTGTGTGTGTGTGTGTGTGTGTCTTTTTGTTTGTGCGTGCACTGTGTAGTTTGTGCAAGTGTGTGTTATCTGGTGTGGTGTGTGTGTGTGCAAGTGTGTGTTATCTGGTGTGTGTGTGTGTGTGTGCACTGTGTAGTTTGTGCACTGTGTGTTTTGCATCTGGTTATGGTGTGTTTGTGTGTGTGTGTCTTTTTGTTTGTGTGTGCACTGTGTGTTTGTGCAAGTGTGTGTTATCTGGTGTGGTGTGTGTGTGTGTGTGTCTTTTTGTTTGTGCGTGCACTGTGTAGTTTGTGCAAGTGTGTGTTATCTGGTGTGGTGTGTGTGTGTGTCTTTTTGTCTGTGCGTGCACTGTGTAGTTTGTGCAAGTGTGTGTTATCTGTAGTGTGGTGTGTGTGTGTGTGTCTTTTTGTTTGTGCGTGCACTGTGTAGTTTGTGCAAGTGTGTGTTATCTGGTGTGGTGTGTGTGTGTGTCTTTTTGTCTGTGCGTGCACTGTGTAGTTTGTGCAAGTGTGTGTTATCTGGTGTGGTGTGTGTGTGTGTCTTTTTGTTTGTGTGTGCACTGTGTAGTTTGTGCAAGTGTGTGTTATCTGGTGTGGTGTGGTGTGTGTGTCTTTTTGTTTGTGCGTGCACTGTGTAGTTTGTGCAAGTGTGTGTTATCTGGTGTGGTGTGTGTGTGTCTTTTTGTTTGTGTGTGCACTGTGTAGTTTGTGCAAGTGTGTGTTATCTGGTGTGTGTGTGTGTGTGTGTCTTTTTGTTTGTGTGTGCACTGTGTAGTTTGTGCAAGTGTGTGTTATCTGGTGTGGTGTGGTGTGTGTCTTTTTGTTTGTGCGTGCACTGTGTAGTTTGTGCAAGTGTGTGTTATCTGGTGTGGTGTGTGTCTTTTTGTTTGTGTGTGCACGTTTATGCGTGCGCGTTTGTGTGTGTGCATGTGTCTCGTTAGTGTGTGTGTGTGTGCAAAGCAATTTTTGACATTCTCATATTTTGTACTGCTTTTTTTGGTGGGTGGATGGTTTTTTTTTCATTTATTTGTTTCTTATTGTTAGGGCTTCTTTGAGAATAAGCGCATATAAATGCTCATAATTATTATTATTATTATTATTAAGCATGCTGTGTGATTCTGCAGGATCTGGGGCAGCCTTGTGCCAGCCGTATTTTGGCCTTGGAGGACATGGAAGAGAGTAAGGGTTTTGTTGTTGTTGTTTTTTTCACGATTAAATGGCCAGAGAATAAATAGTATGCATGGTTATGTTTTATCACTATCCATTGTGTGCGAATGACCTCCGCCTCAGGGGTGTCCCCAACACTGAGGTGCCCGTTAGGTGGGGTTCGACTGTACATGCCCTTTCCTGACTTCAGTGTTATCAATGTGGTGCCAAAACGTGACCTTGGCGTGTGAGTGTGTGCCTGTATTGGGGTGTACCGGTCTATATCCTGTTTCTGTGCAAATGCTTTGGGTTTAGGGTTTGCTTGGATGCTGGCTGTTGCATGTGTTTAGTATGCAGGGCTCCCAATCGTCCCGTAAAACAAGGGGTCCCATGGACTCCTTCACTTACAGTATAGAGGGTCCTAGAGGCGAGATAGAGGGTCCCAGTGGCTTAGCAAATGCTAAAAAGAATGTTTCTAGTGCATCCCTGGGACCCCCTGCACATTCTTTTAGAGGGTCCTTTAGAATTTTAGTACTTCATAGACCCCCAACTGAGGGTCCCTGGGAGCCCTGGCTGAAAAAAAGTGGCGTGAAAAAAAAGTGTTTGTTGTGCTCAGTGTGTGATTTGGGCGGTGTGAGGAGACCATTGCTATGTTGTGTGCAGCTGGCTGGAAGAACTTCAACACGCTGTACGGCCGTGATTCTGACTACTCCCTGAGTGACGCTCTACTGACCTGTGCTGACCTGTTCTCCAAATGGTAGGCTTTCTTAAAACTTGTTTCTTCTTTTTTTCTTCTTCGATCGCTCAGACAGTTTCCTGTCAATTATGAGCGCAGATGCGTCATGCTGCCGTTATGCGCCTAACTAAGAAATAGTTAGGCCCAGCAAGTCCGACTTCGGCTGGAGGAAATGTTTTTGAAAAGTTTCGTGAAAAAAGGCAGGAGAATGGACCGGTAAGGCAGACAAATAGTAGATGACAGTTAGCAAAGGGAAAAGGCAGAGACAAAGAGAGTGACAGATTAGAGGAAATTACAAGTACAGAACTTCCAGTAGGTGGGGGAACTATTTATACAAAAGACCTCCCGGTATCCCCACGGGGGGGGGGGGGGGGGTATTTTTTATTGCTTAGAAGTGGGTGAATGAGGCTTTATACTGAAAATTCTCTGCCCCTGTCTCGTGCACTGAGATGCATGCACCATCTACATAAGATTATCGTCCTTGCCTGTCATGAAGTTAGTATATAGCCACAGAAAATTATCTGCCCCTGTCTTGTGCACTGAGATGCATGCACCATCTACATAAGATTGTCGTCCTTGCCTGTCATGAAGTAGTAGCCACAGACAATTATCTGCCCCTGTCTCGTGCACTGAGATGCATGCACCATCTACATAAGATTGTCGTCCTTGCCTGTCATGAAGTGCTAGTTTATAGCCACAGACAATTATCTGCCCCTGACTCGTGCACTGAGATGCATGCACCATCTACATAAGATTGTCGTCCTTGCCTGTCATGAAGTGCTAGTTTATAGCCACAGACAATTATCTGCCCCTGTCTTGTGCACTGAGATGCATGCACCATCTACATAAGATTGTCGTCCTTGCCTGTCATGAAGTGCTAGTTTATAGCCACAGACAATTATCCGCCCCTGACTCGTGCACTGAGATGCATGCACCATCTACATAAGATTGTCGTCCTTGCCTGTCATGAAGTAGTAGTTTATAGCCACAGAAAATTATCTGCCCCTGTCTCGTGCACTGAGATGCGTGCGCCATCTACATAAGATTGTCGTCCTTGCCTGTCATGAAGTGGTAGTTTATAGCCACAGACAATTATCTGCCCCTGACTCGTGCACTGAGATGCATGCACCATCTACATAAGATTGTCGTCCTTGCCTGTCATGAAGTGCTAGTTTTTATAGCCACAGACAATTATCTGCCCCTGTCTCGTGCACTGAGATGCATGCACCATCTACATAAGATTGTCGTCCTTGCCTGTCATGAAGTGCTAGTTTATAGCCACAGACAATTATCTGCCCCTGTCTCGTGCACTGAGATGCATGCACCATCTACATAAGATTGTCGTCCTTGCCTGTCATGAAGTGCTAGTTTATAGCCACAGACAATTATCTGCCCCTGTCTCGTGCACTGAGATGCATGCACCATCTACATAAGATTGTCGTCCTTGCCTGTCATGAAGTGGTAGTTTATAGCCACAGACAATTATCTGCCCCTGTCTCGTGCACTGAGATGCATGCACCATCTACATAAGATTGTCGTCCTTGCCTGTCATGAAGTGGTAGTTTATAGCACAGACAATTATCTGCCCCTGTCTCGTGCACTGAGATGCATGCACCATCTACATAAGATTGTCGTCCTTGCCTGTCATGAAGTGCTAGTTTATAGCCACAGACAATTATCCGCCCCTGTCTCGTGCACTGAGATGCATGCACCATACATAAGATTGTCGTCCTTGCCTGTCATGAAGTGCTAGTTTATAGCCACAGACAATTATCTGCCCCTGTCTCGTGCACTGAGATGCATGCACCATCTACATAAGATTGTCGTCCTTGCCTGTCATGAAGTGCTAGTTTATAGCCACAGACAATTATCTGCCCCTGTCTCATGCACTGAGATGCATGCACCATCTACATAAGATTGTCGTCCTTGCCTGTCATGAAGTGCTAGTTTATAGCCACAGACAATTATCTGCCCCTGTCTCGTGCACTGAGATGCGAACGCCACCTACTTAAGATTGTCGTCCTTGCCTGTCATGAAGTGCTAGTTTATAGCCACAGACAATTATCCGCCCCTGACTCATGCACTGAGATGAATGCACCATCTACATAAGATTGTCGTCCTTGCCTGTCATGAAGTGCTAGTTTATAGCCACAGACAATTATCTGCCCCTGACTCGTCACAAGGTGGCATGGTCAAGTCAGTCCTAAGATTATTGCTGTTTCGTGTCGTCAAGTATTATAAAGCCCCATTAACATGAAAAGAAATTGTGATTATTATTGACATCAAAATAGTGTTTGGGTGCAATATTTTTGCGGACTATAAGTATAACTCGTACATTATGAGGTGATATTTTTTTCGCCTTATAATCTGACCAGGACTATAGTAAGAAAGTATTTTTAGCAAAACCTGAATTAAGTGTGAAATTTAGGGGGGGGCCTTTTTGTCCCCCAAAATATGGTAGGTATCCATTTGTGATCCTTATGCTTAAAAAAAAAAGAGTGCTCCATCTGATTGAATAATTTGAATTAAACATTATTTTTTTCGTAAATGTTTATTTGCTTCCATGTATGATTGTGATAATATTCTTTTACCATTTAATGTTTCGGCATCATGCTAACCCTCTGTGCTTTCCACGTGTTATGTATCTGTAGAATTGTGTAATTGCAGGACTCCACAAAACAAGGGGTCCCAGGGACTCCTTCACTTACAGTATAGGCAGTGTTGATTCTAGAGCGCGGTCTTGCGGGATTCCCGCATTTATTCCCCCTAGGACGCATAAAATCACGAACAGTGCGGCCCAACTCACGCAAAAAAATTAAAACGAACGCACTTTTACTTAACGAGTGCATAGCCGCGGCTGCTGTGTCTATAGCCTTCTCGATATTGAGTCGAACCGAGCATCCTTTCTGTCAACGTTTCTGATTGGCAGATGACCCTGGCTTTGTCCAATCACACAAATTTTCACTCAGGAGCACAACTTTTCAGTCCGCCATTTTTGTTTTGGTGCACACTATCGAGCTCAATGCCACAGCCAGCGATTCTCGTTCTGTTGTAGGGCCTCTAAGGCGCAGTGAGCAAAGAAAACAAAGCAAACTTGTTTTATTTCGTGTTTCGTGGCCTATCAACGAAGGATGTTTGTACAACTGAGTATACACGCAATGGGTCAGGAAGTGAAACGGAGCTCGCGATGCCGATGTCAACCAGATCCGAGATTGGAACTTCTTGAAATTGCCTTGCCCAACTAACTGGAAAGACGCGAAAAACAGTCTTTCCAAAGGCTTAGTTGTGTTTCAAGGAAGAGTGCGAGGGCGATAACATCAACGATGAGAGTTTTTATGCGATCACTGAATCGGCGAAAGTCACAACTCGAACTCGAAGAATCTTGAGTGCGGCAGTTGTAAAGTGATGACTTCGGCCTGAGCACAATGATCTCTCGTCGTTCTCTCTCTCTCTCTCTCTCTCTCTCTCTCTCTCTCTCTCTCTCTCTCTCTCTCTCTCTCTCTCTCTCTATCTCTCTTCTCTCTCTCTCTCTCTCTCTCTAGTCTGAGTCTGAAGTCTGAGGTCTCTCTCTCTCTCTCTCTCTCTCTCTCTCTCTCTCTCTCTCTCTCTCTCTCTCTCTCTCTCTCTCTCTCTCTCTCTCTCTCTCTCACACACACACACACACACACCACTGTGACAGGCTCTGTCTCTCCCAGTCTCTGTGTTTAAATGTTGCTGTCTGGGAATGTGCTCTTTCCTTTACTTTCTGTGGTCGCTGCGTTATTCTTCATTCTGTCTATCCTCCTGCAAAAAGACATAAAGTGCTAAAATGCATTCATACTGCTGGGTTTTGTTTAATTCTCGAAAAGCTCTTGGGTCCCTTCTTTTTATCCCAGGGGTCCCTTGGGGCTCCTTTTTTTTCACCTGAGGGAGCCCCAGGGCTCCCTTTTTTGAAATCATAGATGCAACACTGTAGAGGGTCCTAGAGGTGGGATAGAGGGTCCCAGTGGCATTGCGAATGCTAAAAAGAATTTTTCTAGTGCATCCCTGGGACCCCCTGCACATTCTTTTAGAGGGTCCTTTAGAATTTTAGTTCTTCATAGACCCCCAAATGGGGGTCCCTGGGAGCCCTGAATTGTGTAATTCACTATAAACTTCAAGCTTGTTGCTGCCGTTATTTCTGTTTATCATGTGTTGTTGGTCAATAAAAATGATTTAAGCCACTTGTGTAGTTGATGTGAGTGTACCTGTGTGTGTGCAGTTCACAGACTCTGAACAACAAACGCGTCATGCTGTTCACTGACAACGATGACCCGCACGCCGGCAATGCTAACCTGCAGGTAACTTCAGTCAGTTTGTGTTGGGTTTTTTTATTGAAATTTTTTTTCCATTTTACAAATTTCATGAAGACAAAACAAAGACACACACACATACCTACACACACAGTGACATAATAGTTATAATAAAAATGATGACTGCAATAGTAATTCCATCTCTATCATAACTGTCAGCAACATAATTGACAACACCAACCATGAACCAGGGTTGAGCACAGGGTAAGTCATGATTATGAAGTGTGTACAAAAAAGGGGTAAAAGTGTAAGTGGGCAAAGGTACATAGAATTATAAATCATCAAAAATTCTAAGTTTAGGCTCCCCCAAGAAGAGCAAAAAGTATACACAGTGACACCCCTTCCCCCCCCTACACACACACACACACACACACAATCTGTACCATATTTGTGTTTTTGATTTGTGTGTCTGTCTGTGTGTGTGCACTAGAGTCACATTTTGACTATGTCAACCTCCAATACAAACCTCTGGCTAGGAATCTCTCACGGAGTGATACCAGTCGGCAACAGCTTGACAACCGTTGAACATAGATTCCAAGATCCACGCCTTGGCATGAGGCTGTGTCAGGCCAGTTGCAGGCATCAGAACGGTCCGTGGATTTCCGCGGTTTTGGTAGCCACTGGCCGCGGTTTTGGCACTGCCGGCCGCGGTTTGTACTTCATGAGGCAGCGCGATCTTATTCTCAAATGGTATTCTTAAACGGTTTGTTTTCATACTGCGCCTTCAGAAACGAAAAATCGCGGCCATGTTTTTTTTTTCTTCCGAGTTTAGAGCTCTCTAGACTCTTACTTTCACTGTTTCAGAGTTTGTTTTGATGACAGTGATTGTGATTTGGGTTTTAAATGAGTCGATTTAGAGGATATGATCGCGGGAGACTACGATGATGTGAGAACTTTGAACTTTTCCGCGAGAAATCGGGTAGCGAATGATCGCAGCGATGCCGAGTTTTGTGGGGTCCGACTCGATGTCGACTCCGAGTCATTGGAGAGTGTTGTTCGTCCGCGGATTGGACTCTGGAGTATTCTGATGCCTGAGTTGACATAAGCTAGAACACCAAGGCTGCATCAAAATGTTATGTTTTTTATGGGGGGGGGGGGGTTTATGCGAACAAAAAAACTTCACATATGCACATGTAATTTATTCCTCTCTTGTTTTTCTATCATATTCTTTTTTACTAGTATAAGGCGCACCCCCCAAATTTTACACAAAATTCAGATTTTGTTAGTTATATTTTCTTGCTATTTTATTAGTCATATTATAAGGCACAGGGGTCTCAGTCTGGGGGGAAAAAGTGTCACCTTATAGTTAAAAAAAAAAGGATTCCTCCCTAAGTACTATTACTATTGTAGAAATTCTTCTTTTATTGTTGTTATTCTCGGTAGTAGTGGCATTACTCATGTTGCTGTGTTCAGGTCCAGGCTCGCACCAGGGCCAGCGATCTTCACAACAACGGCATTGACCTGCAACTGATCCACCTGGTGAACCCTGGACAGACCTTCGACACCACCAAGTTCTACAGGGTCAGACACAGAGAGAGAATGACACACAGAATGACACACATAGAGAGAGAATGACATTGATAGAGAGAGAGAGAATGATAGAGAGAGAGAATGAAGAGAACTGATGGTGTACCTGGTGAATGAATTGAGAGTACAGACCATAGATTCGACACCAGAGAATGACGCAGAGTTGACATACAGGATATTGAGAGACAGAGAATGACACAGAGAGAGAGAGAATGATAGACACACAGAATGATAGAGAGAGAGAATGGTAGAGAGAGAGAATGGTAGAGAGAGAGAATGACATTGAGAGACATAGAGAGAGAGAGAGAATGATAGAGAGAGAATGACGCAGAAAGAGAATGACATTGAGAGAGAATGATATTGAGAGAGAATGACAGAGAGAGAGAGAGATGACAGAGAGAGAATGATAGAGAGAGAGAATGATAGAGAGAGAATGACATTGAGAGACAGAGAGAGAAAACTGACCCACCTGGTGAACCCTGGACAGACCTTCGACACCACCAAGTTCTACAGGGTCAGACAGACAGACAGAGATTGACAGAGAGAGAATGATAGAGAGACAGAGAGAGAACTGACTGACCACCTGGTGAACCCTGGACAGACCTTCGACACCACCAAGTTCTACAGGGTCAGACAGACAGAGATTGACAGAGAGAGAATGATAGAGAGACAGAGAGAGACTGACCCACCTGGTGAACCCTGGACAGACCTTCGACACCACCAAGTTCTACAGGGTCAGACAGACAGAGATTGACAGAGAGAGAATGATAGAGAGACAGAGAGAACTGACCCACCTGGTGAACCCTGGACAGACCTTCGACACCACCAAGTTCTACAGGGTTTGACAGTTAACTTTAACTTTAAATGCATTATCCCTTCCTCAGCTGTTTTCTGTGGAACCCCCCTCGGACACCTCTGTATCGCGGACACCGCAGTAACCTGCACAGTTTTTGCCAGTCTCTTTCTTTCTTGTTCATTACTAAAACAAATCTTCAGTATAGCGACCACCTCACAGTTTTGGTGGTCGCAATACTGAGGTTCCACTGATTTAAAAATCAGCAAAGGGTTTTTCTGCGGGTTGATGTAGTCATGTTATGTCTCCGGCAACTGTTTTTTAACATCCAAGGGAAGAAAAAAAGACAATTACCACCGGTAAGTGTTGGGGCATGCACTGTGTGTTATGCATGGGTGCAACTTTTCCCTGGTATACAAGGATTTCCTGTTTTTGAATGTTACCAGAAAAGGAAGTTCCTTTTTTTTTTAAATTAATTTTGTCAAACAAGATCTTTGTGTGTCTACTGTATTTTTCAAACACTTAAAAATAAGCATTTTGTATAAGTTGTGGAAAAAGCAAACTAAAAAACCTTCATAAATCAATTTTTGCTTCAGCTGCAGGGGGACATTACCCCTGAACCCCGGCCTTTCAGGGTTTTTTCATTTTGTGTAGTTGCACCAATGTGTTAGTACTTTGCCAGGAAAGTGTTCACTGAATTGTTGAAACGTAGCGCTGTGTTTTTCTCAGAAAGTGTTTCGCTGTTGAGCGATTTATTGAAAAATTGTGTTGTTTCCCAGGAGCTGTTGTTCACGGAGGATGATGAGCTGACGGAAATGCCTGACGCCGCTGAACGAATTGAAGAACTGCTGACCAGGTGATAATAGTTGCTGCATTTGTGCGTGCATGTGTGTGTGTGTAGGAGTTGACGTGTGTATGTGTCGGAGAAAGAGAATGTTGAATCATGCATATACACCCTTTTCCTTCAATGTGTGTGTGTATATGTGTGTGTGCACTTGTATTAGTGTGTGTGTGTGTAGGAGTTGACGTGTGTATGTGTCAGAGAAAGAGAATGTTGAATCATGCATATACACCCTTTTCCTTCAATGTGTGTGTATATATGTGTGTGCACTTGTATTAGTGTGTGTGTGTGTAGGAGTTGACATGTGTATGTGTCGGAGAAAGAGAATGTTGAATCATGCATATACACCCTTTTCCTTCATGTTGTGTGTGTATATATGTGTGTGTGCACTTGTATTAGTGTGTGTGTGTGTAGGAGTTGACGTGTGTATGTGTCAGAGAAAGAGAATGTTGAATCATGCATATACACCCTTTTCCTTCAATGTGTGTGTGTATATGTGTGTGTGCACTTGTATTAGTGTGTGTGTGTGTAGGACGTTGACGAGGGTAGGGTTCAGCATGAGACAAAGAGAATGTTGAATCATGCAATATACACCCTTTCCCTTTCAATGTGTGTGTATATATGTGTGGCCACTTGTATTAGTGTGTGTGTGATGTAGGAGTTTGATATGTGTGTATTCGTGTCGGAGAAAGAGAATGGTTTGAATCATGCATATTACAACCTTTTCCTTCAATGTGTGTGGTATATACTGTGTGTTGTTGCCATGTTATTAGTCGTGTGTGTGTGTGTGTGTGTAAGAAAAAGAGAAAATGCAGAATTTCTCATTTCGTGACAGACCTGTACATACCATGAAATATACCTGTGTGTGCAGGATCCGCATGAAGGACCACAAGAAGAGAGCCCTGCGACGGATCCCTCTGACGCTGGGTGAAGGAGTCAGCCTGTCTGTGGGCGTGTGAGTTCTCCTTACCTGGCTTTGTGCCGTGCTTTGCCTTATCACTGTGTGCTGAATGGGTGCAAGGCTGGGTGTCTGTTGGCTTGTGAGTTCTCCATACCTGGCGTTTGTGCCGTGCTTTGCCGTATCACTGCGTGTTGAATGGGTGCAAGGCTGGGTGTCTGTGGGCGTGTGAGTTCTCCTTACCTGGCTTTGTGCCGTGCTTTGCCTTATCACTGTGTGCTGAATGGGTGCAAGGCTGGGTGTCTGTGGGCGTGTGAGTTCTCCTTACCTGGCTTTGTGCCGTACTTTGCCTTATCACTGTGTGTTGAATGGGTGCAAGGCTGGGTGTCTGTGGGCGTGTGAGTTCTCCATACCTGGCTTTGTGCCGTGCTTTGCCTTATCACTGTGTGTTGAATGGGTGCAAGGCTAGGTGTGTGTGTATTAACAGTTTCATGCACTTTAGCATTTCTGTATGCTATGCTTTGCCTTGTCAAATTTAAAGTTAGTAAGGTGAGCGTCTTGCCATATTAAGAAAACACAGTCTAAATCTAGCCAGCTGTAGAAAATGCATTGACATACTCGTTTTAAAACACATTGTAGACAATTTTAGAGACATAGTAAGAATATCCTTTATAAAGTAAAAGATAAAATTTTGAGACATAAAAATACACATACCGGTAACTCAAAAATGACAAAAAATAAGATTTTGATGTTGCAAGCTAATGTCCCTTTCGTGGTGCTGGGTCCTCATATATGGTGATATCAGTGAATATGTTCTTGTGTGTGTCGTGGTGGTGCTTTCAGCTACACCTTGGAGTAGACCGCTGCCCCAAATATACTTGTCATATTAGAAGGCATAGGGTCCTCAGTCTAGATAAAAAAAGTATTGCCTTACGTTATAGTCTGTGAAATCGGTACTTTATGTTATGCTGTGGTGGTTTCAGCTACACGCTGTGCGGACCTGCCCCAAGCCTCCCATGTTCAAACTGTCCCAGGAAAGACAATCTGGAGCTGGAGAGCCACTCAAAAACCTACTCCAGGTAAGAGAAAACTCTGTAGACTCTTACCCTTTCACCGCTAACGTCGCATTTTAGCACTCACAGTGATTAACACCTATGTCACTAAAAGGCATCAAATTGGGTTCTATTTCAAAGACCCTGTTGTCTCAGATTGGAAGTAAGAGTATACCTTATTTTATATAGTCACAGAAGAATCCCAATACGGCAGATGGATTTTGTTCTCTACCCAGGTCAATTTAATATCAATTTTTGCTGAAATATACTGGTGGTGAAAGGTTACGGGTGTGCTACACTCCATATAATTCGATCCCGATGTCAATTGTGACAATGTCTGTGAGTCCATGATTCCACGTGAAATTTTCGTCTAAAAATAATTCTACTATTTTCGCTCACTATGCTCATGCTTCATGAATCAATAAAACGTCTGATAGTGATACAAAAATGTAGATATTTTCTCGGAGTCATGTAGCGGGGGAGTGCCAATATAGGAAAAAGCTAGTAGGGTCATCAGATTCATTTGACAGTTGAATTTCACGAGAATCATGAATTCACAAATGTCAAATCGCATCAGTGGATCGATTGTATGTAGTGATGCGGTCACTTTACTGTGCTGCATATGCCGCACATTCATTGATTTTCATTTAAGAAGAAGAAAATTGGACGTACAGGGAGCTAGACAACCCCGACCCCTCCACGACCAGTAGGAATACCAAGGATTCCCCCACAAGTGATTCCCCCACCTTCTGGAAGTTCAGTGTGCTTGTAACTTTCTAATCGTCTCTGTCTTTGCTCTACTTTTTCAATTTGCCTTCGGTCATCTACTATCCTCTGCCTTACTGTTCCATTCTCCTGCCTTGTTCAGAAACTCTCCACAGAGTTTCTGCAGCCGAAGACGGAATGCTGGGCCTAAAGTAATTCCTTAGTTGGCACGCACACAAAGCAGCAGCAGGGTGCATCTGCATCACAAAAACAGCCCAGCAGTGGGTGCATCTGCGCATCACAAAAACAGCAGGCAGGGTGCATCTCGCGCTCACAAAAACCAGCAGCAGGGGGCATCTGCGCTCACAAAGAGCAGCAGGGTGCATCCTGCGCCACACAACAGCAGCAGCAGGGTGCATCTGCGATACCAAAACAAGCAGCAGGGTTGCATCCGGCGCTCACAAAACAGCAGCTAGGGTGCATCTGCGTCCACAAAGCAGCAGCAGGGTGCATTGCGTACAAAGCAGCAGCGGTGCATCTGGTGCTCACAAAACAGCAGCAGGGGAATCGCGCTCACAAAGCAGCAGCAGGGTGATCTCGCTCACAACAGCCAGCAGCAGGGTGCACTGCGCAAGAACAAAGCACGAGCAGGGTGCATTGCGCTAACAAAGCAGCAGCAGGGTGCACTGCGCTCACAAAGAGCAGCAGGGTGCATCGCGCCACAAAACCAGCAGCAGGGGGCATCTACGCCACAAAGCAGTAGCAGGGTGCATCTGCACTCACAAAACCAAGCAGCAGGGGCAGCTGCGCAACAAAGCCAGCAGCAGTGCCATCTGCGCTCCAAAACAGCAAGCAGGGTGCACTGCGCTCACAAAAGCAGCAGCAGGGTGTATCTGCGCGCACAAAACCGCAGCAAGGGTTGCATCTGCGCTCACAAATAAAACAGCAGCAGGGGTGCATTGCGCTCACAAAACAGGCAGCAGGGTGCCATCTGCGCTCACAAAGCAAGCAGCAGGGGAATCTGCGGGCTCGGTTATGAAAAGAAAATTGCGAGCGATTGACAAAGGAAAAGAAACAAGAGCATTGTGTTGTCGTTGGTCGTACCTTAGCTTAAAGACTCCAGAGAACATTCCCATCAACCAAAGCGCTTTGAACACTGTGGTACAAATGCCCCACCTAGGAATGAGAACATTGGTATGACTTTTTTTGATTACGCCACCACATGGGAGCCACATTCCGTCTTCGTGGATTTTGATATTGATCCGTTATGCTAGGGAGCTTGTCATTGCTAAAGACAATCCCTGTATAACTATGCAGAGCATAACAACATTTTGATGTAGCTTGGTGTCTAGTCTATGTCAATGGTCTCGACACAGCACTTAACTCATTCGCATCGCAACGATTGTGAATTATTAAAAAAACCTCCAAATTCTCTCCAGCATGCAACAAAACCAAAACATACTATGAACAAAAGGAGAAAATGAAAGAAGAGATTACGGGTTTTTATTAAGGTTTAGACAAGGGAAGTGGTAGATCAGACTTTTTATATATAGACTTTATATAGAAAAAACTCTCTACACCGATTGGTTACCCCACAACCAACCACTCAAAAGCCAAAGTCAGAGGTCAAAATTGGGTTAAGGGAGCGTGACGCGAGTTTAGAGTGACCAAGGTCTATGGTATTGCACACAGATTACTTCCCTTGAAGCAAATGCATCAAATTGAGAGCTATCTATTAATTCCGAGCGCAGATGCACCTGCTGCGGGTTTTGTGAGCGGCATTATGCACCCTGCTGGGTGTTTTGTGAGCGGCATATGCACCCTGCTGCTGTTTGGGTGAGCGTAGATGCACCTGCTGCTGTTTTGTTGTGCGCAGATGCACCCTGCTGCTGCTTTTGTGTCCGGAAAAGTTTAATGAATGAGTAATCCAAGCGAGAGCATTGTGTCGACATTTTCTTTTCCCCCTGCCAGGACCCGGTGGAGGTTCTGATGCTCAGTACTGAAGAAGCCAGACGTACGGCGGTCGACGCATCCGCTTTGAGAATGAAGAGGTGGCCGAACTGAGACGGTGATGAGTCAGGGACGTGTGATGAACATCCAACCAGACCACGCAGCCAGCAGAAGCTGGTGATCACCACAGCGCACAGTCACTGGCTTCTGCTCTGAGAACGCTAGGTGGCCGAACGAGACGGTTTGAGAGTCAGGTACGTGTGATAACATCTAAACAGACACGCAGAGCCAGCAGAAAGCTGGTGGCACACATGCTCACAGTCACTGGCTTATGCTCTCGAGAACGACGAGGTGCGAAACTGAGGCGGTTTGTTGAGTCAGGTACGTGTGGTGAACATCTAACAGGACACGCAGGCAGCAGAAAGTGTGGGACACATGCGCACAGCACTGGTTCTGCTCTGAGAATGGTCAGGTGTCTGAATGTACATATCCAGTGTGGCGGACATCAAGTGAATAGGTTGGGGATTATATGGAGCAACCTGCCTCGTGATGCGAGGTCACTTTGAAAAAACAGGCGCGGCTGGTTGTCAAAATTTTGACCACAAAAAAAATTGATTCAAAGTCAAGCGGGAAAAAAGTGTTTGAAGAATCACTTTAGAAGCCTGGAAATAAAGCTTCCAAATTGAGTAGATTTTACTTTTTTTTTCATCTTCAGGGGGGCAACGGCTCTGCCCTGTGCCCTGCCAGGGCTGGGAGCCCCTGGACCAGGCCTGTTTTTGGATTTTATCCAGTTGACCATGGATTAAAACACTCGCACATACATGAAGATTGAAAAATACGGTACAACACAACCATTGACTCATGCTTACATGACACCGCACCACTAACACACACATTGACTATGGCAGCATTCAGAAACATACACAAACATTTGATATGATGCATTCAGACTTTGAGGAAGAAAGATTGATGTTACTGAAGATGATTGTATGCGATTTTCATTGGTCTGTGAGCACTGATTTACATAGAATAACTAGGCTGTGCTCTTTACATTGCATTTTATGGTGCTCCTGCTTCAGGATGGCCTGAAGCTCAGGATTTTTTTTAGTTGCTTGGAGCGGCGTCGCCTGGATATAAAAGAACTGAAGAAATGCATTTTGCTGGTTATAGAGGCCATGACGTTTAACCAGAAGTGAAAGTGCAACGAGGAGCCTGCAATACATTGCATACTGTTGTTTCCCTCAGCTCCAGGGGTATGCACCCAGCCGGGGGAATTCTTGCAGGATTTTTGAAAATTTCCCAGGAGCACCCATGCATTTAGAAAAGAAAGTGTGCTACAAAATTGCATTACTGTTGCCCTTTTCTTTTGATTTCCAGGCCTGCAGTTGAGGGGGTCAAACCTCGGTCATGTATCAAACCTTACTACACGTCAAAACCCGCCCAGTTTGTCACCAGGATGAAGGGG
This sequence comes from Phymorhynchus buccinoides, assembly GCA_017654935.2. Lineage (NCBI taxonomy): Eukaryota > Metazoa > Mollusca > Gastropoda > Neogastropoda > Raphitomidae > Phymorhynchus > Phymorhynchus buccinoides. The sequence goes on from CM065701.1 coordinate 46,749,169, forward strand.
TGTGTATCCGTGTGTTTGTTGTTTGTTCGTCAAAACCCGCCCAGTTTGTCTATCAGGATGAAGGGTATGTATCAGGGTTGTGTTGTTGTTTGTTCGTCAAACCTGCCCAGTTTGTCTATCCAGATGACGGGTATGTAGCAGGTTGTGTTGTTGTTTGTGCGTCAAACCTGCCCAGTTTGTCTATCCAGATGAAGGGTGTGTATCAGTTGTTGGTTGTTGTTGTTCGTCAAACCGCCAGTTTGGTCTATCCAGATGACGGGGTGTTGTATCAGTGTTGGTTTTGTTTGTTCACAAAACGGCCCAGTGTCTATCCAGATGAAGGGGGTGTATCAGTGTTGTGTTTGTTGTTTGTTCGTCAAACCGCACCAGTTGTCTTCAGATGAAGGGTATGTCTCAGTGTTGGGTTTGTGGTCGTTTTTTTTTTAAACCCGCCCAGTTTGTCTACCAGATGAAGGGTATGTATCAGTGTTGTGTTGTTGTTTGTTGTTCAAAACCCGCCAGTATTTGTTATCCAGATGAAGGGGTATGTATCAGTGTGGTGTTTGTTGTTTGTTCGTCAAAACCTGCCCAGGTTTGTCTATCCAGGATGAAGGGGTATGTATCAGTGTTGTGTTTGTTGTTGTTGCTTTTGACCGTAGGCATTTGTTGTGCAGAATCTGATGACATTGTTGTGCAGATATCTGAGACATTGTGTGCAGATATCTGATGACATTGTTGTGCAAATATCTGATGTACATTTGTTGTGCAACCATCTGATGACATTTGTGTGCAATATCTTGATGACATTGTGTGCACATATCTGATGCACATTTTGTGCACATATCTGATGACATTTTGTGCAGAATAATCTTGATGAATTGTGTGTAGAATCTGATGGACATTGTCAAGCTATCAAGGGAAAGCCTTCATTGAAGGAAGGAAGAGTGTTGTTACTAACATAGCCCAATGAATATGTATGCTGTGGCGTGCACGCATGTGTACATGTTCTAATTTTATAGGTTCTGGTTACATGTGATATGTAAAGTTTTCTTGCTCATCAAGACAGCGGTTCATACAGTTTGTGGAAAATGAGGAACCATTTTCAAGTCCTGGAAAGTTTGGGATTTTTTCAGAGGTTTGTGAAAGTTTGGGAATTTGACAAGTTGTCAAATAAACATTTTAGGTGGCCAGTAGTATGAAACAGGTCTGTGCTAATTGGTTTACCTTCAACATAACTTATGGAATAGCAAAACCAAACCAACAAAAGGGGCCCGACTTTCGAGTAACCGTCGTGTTACTTTCGCTTTTCATGCCGCGAGGTGGATGAGGAGTTGTCGTTCCTTACTTGTGCCTTTGCCATCGGGGTTTCGTGATCGACAATAACCCAGTAGCAAGCGGCCTGGTTTGGAAAAATGGTCAGTAGGTTTGGGGAAAGTCAGTGTAAAAGTTGGGAATTTTGAAGTAAGAAATTTGTAGAAACCCTGTCAAGGGACTTTACTGAAAGCGTTTGTAAGTATATTTATCTTTCTGATTGTTTTCTTAAACATCGGTGAAGACTCCATGGTGAGGACGTTGTGCAGGATAGGACACAAGGATGTTTCCCAGTTGGTAGACTGGGATGTCTTCGTACAAATAGTTCCCACCTTTGGAAATCTGTGCTAGCAACCTCCTCTAATCGGTCACCTCTTGACTCGGCATTTTCTTTTCTTAACTATCACCTACTATTTTTCTGCCTTAGTCATTGGCCCTTCTACTGCCTTTTCCAACCAAAATCTATCAAAAATTGTCTCTTCTTTGAGCTCCTTCGGAATGTGTCGATAAATGCAACCGGGAGACCAATGAAACGGAACACTCATCCCTTATGGCAATATGGCATGAAACAGAAATAAACTTTGATGAATTTACTGATCTCCTAGTCTTCTTTAGCACTTTGTTGACTGGTGAATGATTGATCGATTGATTTCGATTTTGTTCTCATTCATGTAGTCATTATCATCCCTCATTCGATCCATTTTTGTCTTTCCGACTGTACGGGCAGCAAACACCCTATTCACAGCCCGCGGAAAGAAGTGTGCTAAGAAGCTGTGTGAATATATTGATCAGTCATCATTGTTGGTTGAATCATCTTGATTCATCTTAGGTCTTTCCAGAGGTTACAGGCAGCACATATCCACAGCCCTGGCTGGAAAGACTGCGTGGATGAAAGCATTGAGTTGTGTAAGCTGATTCGATCAATGATTTGATCTGTCTCCTTCATGTATCATTCAATTCATCACTCATTGATTATTCCTGTCTTTCCAGAGCGTTAAGCAGCACCACCCTATTCAAAGCCTGCTGAAGAAATGTGCTGACAGGGACGTTGTATCTCTGTGTTGATATATTGATAATTTCATCATGGTTTGTTGAATCATTCATGGATTCATTCCTGGTTTCAGAGCGTAAGGCAGCACCACGCTATTCCAGCCCTGTGAAGAAGTGTGCTGAAAGGGCGTGGTGTACGCTCGTTTGTAAATACGTGCCAGGCAAGAGCAAACCCGCCAGTTTGTGGCCATGTACCTAGGTTAAACAGAAACTGCAGGTGGTTTTTCCACCGCTCTCTGCAGTTTTACCCCTCCCTCGAATGTTTTCATTAAAAATGTTACTTACAAGCCCATTCTGCATTAAAGGGGTAGGGTAGATCAGCCTAGGATATTTCAATAACACTGAAAGAAGCAATGACTTGAGCTTAGGGTTTAGTCACAATCAGCCGCCTGCTGCTTCAGCGCTACAATTCCCCCAGTGATGCATAGCAAACGCCAGCGGCTATTCCCTGCTTACTGCATATTTTATTGCACTTTCTGATGCTTTTTTTACGAAGCTACACAAAAACTAACAATAAAGTGTAGCAAAAATGAAATAATCGGTTATGGTAACATTTGTTCAATAGCTGAATAACATGCGGCCAAGCTCGTCTCGACCCATTTACCCCCGTAGCAACGCTAGCGGCACGGTAAAAAAATGCGGTCACGTACCCGCGGAGCGCGCTAGCGCCTAATTTGCACTGCCGTACTACGGACCACAGACTGTATGTGTAGTAAACGCGAGAAATCGCAGTGCGAGACTGCGTCGGCTACTTCCTTCCTGCCATTGCAGTTACTGTTCAAAATGATTGGTTTCAGAAAAGTATGATTTTTGAATTCAACAATAAAAATAGTGCGCTGGAAAATTACAGCGTTGCTGACACAATATCGTCGCCCTCTATGGCGATTTTGACGCTTTTTTAGTGAGTAACTGTAGAAACTTGAAACGAGTAGGGGGCGATGTGACCTAGATAACAGACTCGAAGCCTCCGAAGCCAAAATCAATGATCTGACACAAAAATGATCGCGAAGTGAGGCCGTCAGCCGATGACTACCAGTATAGAAATCATAGGAGAAACTGTTGTAGGCTGCACTGCTTTCCAAAGCCCATCTTGCAACGGACCATGTTTTGCACGTTTATTGCACATAGCTGTAGTAGATTGAATATTCTGTTCTCCGATTCCAAATTGGAGCCTTCTTGGATTGATTTTTTGACATTTTTTATTTAATTTTTTTAGCACATTTTTTGCTGATCACAGGACTTTATTTTAATTTAAGTAATCATTACATGAATTTGAAAATAGTGTTTCTTTGTTACTTTTTCAGAGTATCAAGAACATAATACGAAATAATCAAGCATTTTCAGAATGAAAATTATATTTTTAATTATTTTTTTAGACCTAATGGTGTGAATTGCGCAATGACATGGGATTCATAGTCGGTTAGCGCCGTCGGCGGGGGTAAGAGGGTAAGTAACAAACGGTTATGGCATAAAAAACAACAACTTCCTGTACGTTTATAGATGTGTACAACAGTTAAAAATAGGAAAGGGAAAACAAAGTTCACTCTTACTGAATAATATCACCAGCATGTCATATAATCAGAACACTATGCACACAACACATACACTTTTCCAATTGTTTTGAAGGATCAGTCTGCCACACGTCGTTTCTTGACAGTTTTGAGTACGGGTTCCGTTTGAGGATCAGTCTCCCACACGTAGTTTCTCTGACAGTGTATAGCGGTTCAGTTTGAAGATCCAAGTCTGACACACGTAGTTTCTCTGAAGTTATGAGTCGGGTCAGTTTTGAAGGATCAGTCTGCCAACGTTAGTTTCTCTGACAGTTTATGAGTCGGGTTCGTTTGACCGGCTCGTCTAAACACGTAGTTTCTCTGACAGTTATGAGTCGGGTCAGTTTGAAGATCAGTTTCCCACACGAGTTCTCTGACAGTATGAGTCGGTTCAGTTGTGAAGGATACAGTCTGCCACACGTAGTTTTCTTGACAGTTTATGAGTCGGGTTCAGTTTTGAAGGATCAGTCTGCCACACGTAGTTTCTCTGACAGTTATGAGTCGGTTCAGTTTGAAGATCAGTTCTGCCACACGTAGTTCTCTGGACAGTTATGAGTCGGGTTCCGTTTTGGGGTCCATTTTCTGTTGAAAGGTAAACAAAATGAACATGGAAAATATACAAGACATACTTCTTGAATGAAATTAAACTTCACGGCATACTATGCAGCTATAAAAGTCTAATATAAGGCTAGAAAAGGTAAAGTACCAAGACATCAAAATGTTTGCATTTGTGCAAGCCGGTTATGTCAGAACATACTGTCTTCTTCTTCTGCGTTCCCAGGCCATAGGCCCATAATGGCTAAAGTACAGATGTGTTCTCGGTTTTCAGTTGTCACTGTCTCACCGCTGCATACAGCCGACATTTCAGAAAAAAGTCAAAGGAGAAAAGTTATTGGAAGATTTTATTTTTTTAAGGCAGGAGAATGGCCCAATCAGTCAGAAAGATAGAGACGATAGAAGCAAAGAGAAAAGTCACAAAGCGATTGGCAGATTGAGGAAGGTTACAAGCACCGAATCCAGACGGTGGGGAAACTATTTTTTACGATAGACCCCCTAGGATCCCCGGGGACGTTCAACTGAGAGGCGTTGTTATTCAGATTCTTGTTTCATGATTGAACACAACTTCCTTGTCTTTTTTCTCTTTGTTTCTCTGTTGTGTTGGTACCTGGCTAAAAGACTCCAGGATCAATCCCAAAACACAAGCAGATGCACTGGACCACTATAATAATAATAATTCAGTGATATAGCGCGATAAAAATAATGCTAAAAGCAAGGCTCATCGCTTACAAACATGATGAAACCATCATAAAAAAAAATTAACCAATTGACACAACCAGACCTGTTTATCCTCCCAGTTTTGCCAGGAATTATCCGGGGAATTTGCAAAATTCTGGGGTAAAATTAAATAAAATTCCAGGTGAACGCTGAAAATCTAGGATTATTTGCTTCCGTTTGTACGAAAAGACGCAAGGGTTGACCGACAACCTTGGATTTCTGAGACGCATGTTCATGGTCCGTGGACCCTCACTCAACCAATGATAGTATTCTTGTTGCAGAAATTGTCAGTTTGCGCCAAACAATGTCGTCAGGCAAGTCAACTGCAGGCGGCAAGCGCAGAATCTCGACAAAGACAGCAGTGATAGGGCCAGCACCACACGGCCCAAAAGGACAAGCAGAAGTTTTCTCAAAAGTATGGAAAGTGCAAGAACGAGAACACCGTTAGCGTTTGGGAGACTAGCATGCACACTGCAAGTACTGCAGCTTGGACTTCAAAATTCGAGTGGACATTGCGATGTTGAATTATGGGTTTTTTCCTCCCAATCCGGGTTTTTTCCGTGGCAAAGTCCAGGTTGTTCATTTAAGGGTAAGCAGGTCTGACACCATGTTTATAACAACTAGCAATAGCCCGTGGCATTTTAACCATGTGGCAGTTTTAACCCCGTGGAGCTATCTCCTCCCTCCACTACCCCTCCCACCATTACGTGCTCGGGGACTATCTGCCGCTCGGGGATTATCTGCCACCGGCGACACACTTGTTTGTATTGTGGGCTTCAACAGAAGCCAGTCCAAAGACACAAAGTGAACTGGTAGGTTACATGTTCCAAGAAGAAGGGCAAACATTTCACCTTCACCCCTCCAGCCCCATCCCTTCATCACTCCCCTCCCCACCTCAAACCATCCCTCCTATCCCCCCCCACATCGACGCCACAGCTCGTGAGCTTGGGGTAACAAAGGTTAGTGGCCAGCGAGGGGGGAGGGATTGAAATAGATTTAGGATGAATTATCTTAATAATAGCACGTTTGGACGGAATCCGTTCGCGAAAATTAATCGTGCATATCGCGCGTGTTTAGGAACGGATGCTGTTTGCAATTTTGCATGACGATAGCACGATCCCTGGTCATGCACGTTCCAAATCTCGAGTCAATGTCGTCTGGTTACGCCGTGGTTTGTGTGTAAAAGTTGAAGCGGCGTATATAGTGTGCGTTTGAATCGATTCGCTTCCGGTGGCACACGGATAGTCACGTCCCGGTCATCTACCGTCCAAATTCGAATGCAATCGCCGAAATACCGGATATCGGGGTCGAGAGGCCGGTATAGGCCTCGTTTCCGTGGCGTGCTCTTGAACCAGTGACGCTCTCCTCCGATTCTTCAAAGGTTCTGCCAGATTTGCCTGGCTATAGCAAGCCTGACCCCCCGCAAATTTGAAGAGATTCGGTTAAGACACGGCGAGTTATTCGTAAAAAAGGTGAAGCGGGATCTAGCGGCGCGGTTATGACTCGATTCGCTTCGGGTGGCACACGGATAGTCCCCCGGCCCCGTCATCTTTCTCAAATTCAAAGGCAAATCGCCTAGAAACGCCGGAGATACGGGCGCCGGATAGAGGCCGGCGGATTGCGCGTTTCGGCATTGCGAAACCGCGGCAACTGATACGGCCGCTCGGTCTGCCGATGCCATCGCCCCGTTAGCTCACAGCAATTCGTCAAGCGATTCGGGCCCGAAAAGGGCGGAGTTATAAGGCCATTTCGTGTTCAGAAACAGGCACCCCACACACGCGACAGTCGGCTTATACTATATGATGATTAGAATGAAAGTAACAAGTATAACACATGAGAGAGAGAGGAGAGGCAGAGAGGGGGGGCTGGACAGACAAAAAGACGGAGACAAGTGGCGCAGGGCAAACTATGTATAAAGCATTCAGCTAGGGATAAGAACATATGTGTGGACCGTTTTTGTGTGAATTATAAGGCACACCCACCCACCCAATTTAGTAGAATTTCAGATTTTTGTTATTGCATTTCACAATTTTTTCTTTTTAGAAAGCCGCGTGGGATCAGTTGGAGAAAAACAGTATTAGCCTTTATTACGTAGAATTACGTATTCCCCTCTCCATTCCTTCCACCTTTCCACTCCCACAACAGATGTTATACATCCGGATCACTGACACACACACGTTTGTGGTGTAATGTATGTGTGTACATGCGTGCCTCTGTATGTGTGTACGGGTGCCGTGTGTGTGTGTGTGTGTGTGGAAAAGTCATATATGCGGTGTGTGTCCAGTTCTCCCTCTATTTAAAGTTGAATGACTCCTGTCAGCTACCCTTAGTTCGGCAATTTGTGTTTGCTCCACTCAACGCGATTTTTCCGATCAATGTTACCTGTACCTGTAAAAGTTTGTGTTTAATGTTATTTCCTTTCATCTCATTCCTGAAGGAAAAAACGTTGTTTGAAAGCTTAAAAAATTGGTGTTAGTGTGTTTACTTTGAGAAACATGTTTTTCTCGGTTGGTTTGCATGGATGAAGAGTTTGATGAGCACAAGGACAGAAACCGCGGGATTCCACCTCATTCTTCTCCCCTTCGGGAGACTTCGTAAAGTCAAAGCTGGAGGAAAACTCCCAGAAGGTTTATTTTTTTTTTTTTTTATTTTTTTTATTTTTTTTATTTTTTTAATTACCCCGCCCCCCCCGGGCCCCCCCCCCCCCCCCCCCCCCCCCCCTCCCTCCCACCCCCCCCCCCCCCCCCCCCCCCTCCCCCCTCTTTAACTGCTGGCATGTCATTTTTAAATCCTTATGGATGAAGCCACACGTCAGAAAAAAGGATCCTTCTGAAGTCACTGGTGAGTGTGCTGCCAGTGCAGGAGAATCAAAAAACGGTCAAACACACGTAATGTTCTCTCCCTAGCTGATGCATGTACCATAGTGTTTCACGTGCTTCGTACTGTGGGATTACCCATGTAGTCTTAATTAAGCCAGGGTAAGCCAACAAACGACAAACAACAGTAAAAAGCAGGATCATGCCAATCCTGGCTTTGTTATTTTTTAGGAAACCTGAAACTTGCATACTTTTAGTAACACCATTATTACCACTGGAATAAGGGGGGGGCGAAAGGCTTGTTTTAGTTAAACAAAGAAGAAGAAGAAAGCTTTCTCAAATGCTGTTCTTCTATTGCTCAGAACAGTTCTGTCAATTATGTGAGCGCAGATGCTCATGCGACCATTATGCGCCTAAGTTACAGAAATAATAGGCCCAGCAGTCCGACTTCGGCTGGAGGGAATCTTTTTGAAAAGCATTTCTGAAAAAAAGCAGGTAGATGGGACGGTTGGCAGAAAGATAGAGATACAGCAAGCAAAGGGAAAAGGCAGTCAAAGAGAGTGACAATCGAGGAAAGCTACAAGCACAGAAACTTCCAGAAGGTGGGGACCCATTTATAAACAAGACCCCCCGTATCCCACGGGTGGATCTAAATGCTGTGATTTTGGTAAAAAACAAACAACACCCTCAGCTTCGGGGCTTTGGAGGGCCCCCCTGCAACCTTCCCCCCCTCCAAACTCTCCGCCCCTTGAACCCACCAGAACGCAGTCCATTCCTGCTTTCACTTTGTCCAGGTCACTTATATCCACTTCACTGAAAATGGTAGGAACAGGGATAGAAAAACTTGAATATGCAAAGCAGAATGTCCGCTTTGAAAATTCAATGTTCTATAGAGTGGAGTGATTGAAATGGGGAAAAAAATGGTGCCTCTTCTTCCAATTACTGGACAGGGCCCCTATCTGAAGAACAGTTGTACCCTCTTGCTTGTCCGAGCATCAATTACTCAGTAGGTCATTCCCTAGGGAATTTTATGCATCCTATTTTGCCCAGATGTGTCAATCGGTGTGCCTGCATTGCTCGCGGTCCTTGTGTTGAGTGCGTGTGTGAGGAGATGGGGACATGTATTGGTATTAAATGTGTATGCACATGTGTATGTTGTGTGTTGATGTAGGTTGTAGGTGTGCGTCTGGAGAGAAAGAGAGACCTGAGGGAGACTGCACATGTAGATGTAATTGTCATGCGATGGTGCATGTTCGTTGTTGATTGTGTCTTGTGCAAACCCAAACACGATTTCCTTGTATTACGGTGCATTGGTGAGTAAAGAATCTTGATCTTGATCTGATCGCGAGGCGTTTTGAAGTCAAACTAACTGGTCACATAGGCAGGCGGATAAAAAAGGATTTAAAAAACAGTGCAGTATGTTATCTTAAATTGGACTAGAAGAAAGTCATGATGGAAATAGTGCGTAGTATTCCGCATAGTGTGAAAGTACCTTATTTGGGGGACTATGAGGCAATACTTTTATTCCTATATTATTTTTGACTGAGACCCCTGAGGGCCTTTGATGTTAATACTAGTATAGTAAGAACCAAAATGCAATAACAAAAATGACGTGTATTAAAAATGTTGGGGGGGGCGCCTAGGTAACAAGTGGCACAGTCAAGTAAGCCCGAGTTCGAACCTTGGTAAAGGGATTTTCTCTTACTTTGCACTAGGCCTTATGGGTCGAACGTGTAGGTCTTTCGGAGAGACGATAAACCGAGAGTTCCGTGTGCCCATGCACTTAGCTACAGTTAACAAACCCAGTAGCAAGGAAAAAGTGTATTTGGTCAAAACTTTTACCCACCTTGTCCATGTTACACAAAACTTGCATGCAACATTGTTTTTTATTTTTTAATTGGTGGCGCTCTGCTGCAACAGGTGGGAGCAACCGATTTCAAGAGACCCTTCTGTGACTATTAAACGGTACCTAATACCAATAGTAAAAAAATACGGTGGTATGATTTGGATGGTGCTTGTGGTGGGTGTTGCAGCACCCAGGATCAGATAGAGCGCCCAAGGAGTGATCAGGAAGCTCATTCCCCTTCTCAGTGAGGCCTTGAGAAACCCTGGCTGCAGAACCACTGGAGGAACACGAGGCTCTGGCCCTGGCCAGGAAAGGAGCTGACAAGAGATCACTACACCAGTGAGTAGAGAGAAAAAAATAGAATCATTAAATACATTACTAGGTGCAAGAGCTGCCAACCGTCACGTTCGTACGTATTGTGATACGGCGACTGAAAAAAAATATGGAATACGGTCCGTACAAATTAATACGGCGACAAACCGTACGGCCTTCGATAGCTTAATTCTTGTCAGTCCGAGTAGGTAAATCGAGCCAACAGGACTTGCCAGGCTATAGTGCAGACCTAGAAGTGGCTGTACAGACTTTCAGCCTTCGTTGCATAACTCTAGGAATCCGAGTAGGATCGAGCGAGGACTTGCTTGGTCAATTTTATGGCATAAGCGAATCAGGCATCGCCGGTTGTTGTTGGTAACTTGCCAGGTAATCGAGCACAGTGTATGGCTGAGGCTATATTTTTAGTAAGACAAGCGGAAAAACGTATAAGAAAAGGACCAATCGCTGCCTCTTTACTCCAAGATGTCTTTGATTCATCCAATCAACGGAAGCGGCAGTAAAGCACGCAAAGCTGCTGTCTCTTTCCGTCAGTTGGTTCTCGAAGCAGGCAGAACTACTAGCCTAGTCGTATTCTTCAAAGTTCGTGAGATAGATTGGTGAAAGTAGGTGCATTAATAAATGTGCTTGACATGTCCGAAAAGAAATTGGGGCATATATGTGTTTGTTATTTGATGCTGAGTGTATTTGTGTTGTTTATAATCTTCACTTTCTCAATGGTTTCATGCCCGGTTTTATTCCTTAATTAATCAGTCATTATGAGAAACTGGGTTTTTTTAATTTATATGTCAATTTTTAAACTTAATAGTGTAGGGGTGTGTGTTTTTGTGCAATAATTCAACGCCATGGTTTAAATGTTTGGTATGTTTTGAAAGTTTTTTTGTTCTTTTTTTAACTCAGCCAAAAGTTGGACCATTTTAAGAAATGTCCCTGAAAGTGCAAATTCCTCATTGTGAAGATGTTGTTGTTTGGCGTTGTGTCATGTTTCAGGAGCGGATGACAAGATCACCAAGAACGGCGGCAGTGCCATCAGAGAGTTTTCATGGAGCTGGTGTTTCCAGCAGGATACGTGCCGGGACAGAAGAGAAGTCAGCCACTTTTGTATGTTTCCTTTCAGTAGTTGGCTTCTTCAACAAAAACGTTCATATTCAGTTGGTAGAGTGACTCGGAGGTAAACACGTTTGGCTGATAGCAACAAAACCAGGATCAGTGGTAGAGTGACTCGGAGGTAACACGTTTGCCTGATAAGCAAACAAACAGGATCCAGTGGTAGAGTGCTCGGAGGAACACGTTTGGCTGCTAAGCAACCAAACCAGGATCAGTGGTAGAGTGAACGGGGGTAACACGTTGCCTGATAAGCAACAAACCAGGATCAGTGGCTAGAGGTGATGAGGTAACACGTTTGCCTTATTAGCACACAAACCAGGATCAGTGGAGAGTGACTCGGAGGTAACACGTTGCCTACAAGGAACCAAAAACCAGGATAGGGCGTGAGTGACTCGGAGGTAACACGTTTGACTGATAAGAACAACCAGGACCCCAGTGCAGAGTGGACTCGGAGGTAAAACAGTTTGCCTGTAAAGGCAACCAAACCAGGCATCAGTGGCAGAGTGACTCGGAGGTAACACGTTTGCATGATAAGCAAAAAACCAGGATCAGTGGCCAGGACTCAGAGGTAACACGTTGGCCTGATAGCAAAAACCAGATCAGTGGTAGAGTGACTCGGAGTAACAC
>CM065701.1:46761559-46801437 GCA_017654935.2 Phymorhynchus buccinoides
CGATATCGTTGGGGAAACTCTCTCTCTCCTCTCTCTCTCTCTCTTCTCTCTATCTCTCTCTCTCTCTAATCTTCTCTCTTCTCTCAGGTATTGTTGATCATGGACGAAAATCGATATCATTGGAATTTCTCTCTCTCTCTATCTCCTCTCTCTCTCTCTCTCTCTCTCTTCTCTTCTCGCTCTCTATCTCCTCTTCTCTCTCTCCGTTTTCCAAAGTACCAGTGTTCCAAACAAAGGGGAAATAGTAGTGATTGAAAAAAATTATTGAAGAGCTAAAAATGCACAATAAAATCGAAACGCATGTGTGGCCCAGACCGTAAAACGATCATCTGTGAAAATTCAAGTGCTTAGCCTATTTGTTTTCCCACATTTGTTGTTCCCAATGGGTGCGCACTGACTGGAGGCGTTTTTTTTTTCACTGCATTCCTACAGCGTTGGTTTTGCAAGTTTGTTGCACATGTACACTTAACCAAACCCTTGACCTCCCGGTTTGTGAATGGGAAGAGCCGATGTCCGGAATGGAAAAAGAATGCATTTCAATCCACATCAGCCAGGGTCAAAAGTGGCTGTCTGCCGTAATCAGCCGTCTGAATAGCAAGAGGTGTTGAACAATTGCCATGTTTTGTTCCGAGTTTGTTACAATCCTTGTTCCGTTGTTTCTGTTCCAACCCAGGGAAGTTCTATGATCTAGTCTGCCCCTGTTCAAAATTCGACACAGGGAGTCGGCACCCTCCCCCCAGTCCTTTTGGCCAGAGAAGGCAACGTGATAGTCGACAATTCATTTTCTCCTGGCGTTGTTCCTGCGCAGCAGCAGCCTCCTCGCGCAGCTTTCTGATGGCAGTGAGGATGAGTCCTACAGAATCATTCATTGGACATTGCTGCAAAGGCTCCAGTCTGGCGGAGCAATTCTGTCTGATGGTCAGATTCTTGATTCCCTCTAGTTTCGACAATTCGAGCTTCTGCATTGTCAAAATTGTAAATGAAAAGATTCAGGAGATCGCTAAAAAAAGCACATAACAGGCTAGGAATTGAACAATTGTGTTTACATGATGAAACGTAATTACTCCGTCGATTTACTGTTAACATAAACGAAAATTCTGTAGAGGGATGTTTAACACGATTAAACTGGCTTGATTTGATGTGATAAAAAATATTCATTTCAAAAGTTGCCGAATATGCGGACTAGGCGGAAAATGGGATTCCGCGTAAATCGGATGCCCATTCCGGCGTTAATCGGCTGCCTATTCCGTGAAATAGGCAAGACAAAAACAACCCTTTACAACAGATTCGGCAAATCGTTGCTCAATACGTGAAATAGGCAACGATTTGCTGATTACGCGGAATTCGGCAAACTTACTTGCCGATTCCGCGGAATCGGCAAATTTCACAGGGATTCGGCACGGACAATATATATATATATATATAGATATATATTATATATATATAAATATATATATATATTATATATATATAATTATATCTATGTTTAGATGCAACAGCCAATTCTACTCCCCATGAAAATAGCATTGGTCATTTGTAGTTTAAGGAACAAGCGGATAAAATGCACGGTTTACTCCCAGCAAAAGGGAGAGGTCGGATGAGACCAGGGAGTATGAAAATGAGATGTAAAGAAAACAAAGGCATGCTAACAAATAAGCTGATAACAACAGCAACAAAACACAAGTGTCTAACAAAGGACAGCACTGCGTTAAGTAATTCTTAATATGCTTGGGCTTTGTTACACTGCATTCTCAGGTTGATCAAAGTCTTGGAGGTTTATGATACAAAAATAATAATTTCAGTTAGAACTTATAAAGCAGTGGGTTTCTTACTCTTAGTCTGTGAAAGATCCTGGTAGAGTTGTATTAGAAGCTTGCCACCTGTTAAAATGTGTATTTTTAATGTAAATTGCCCACTATATCCATGGGTGATTGCTGATCGAGACATGGGTCTTGGTCACATACTTTTAAAATGGTTGCTAGTGATATGAACTCTGAGTCAGAATTGATAGAATGTTAATCCACTTGGTGGGATTATTGCAATAAGTGCTTGCTATCGTCAAAATTGTGGCTTTTTGTGTTCCTTCTTTGAGGCTGACAAAGGAATAGTTATCTGATGGACTAGTGTCGTGGCAAAACAGTTTGAGTTTTGTGTTCAAACAACTACTAGTACTTGGAGTCAAGTAGTGATACCCTTGATGGTTTGTCAGGAGATTTGCACTATCACAAAAACATTGGCCTGATTTTGCATTCTTAAAAAAAACTTGTGTAATAATGATTAAAAAAAATTATATACAATGGTCACGGGTTTACCACTACAATTTCTTCCTTGGTTTCGCTCAGACAGTTCCTGTCACATGGAGTGTTAGCTGCGCCATGCTGCCATTATCCGGCCTAACTAAGAAAATAGTTAGGGCCCCCCAGCATGTTGACTTCGGAATGAAGAAATCATTTGGTAAGAATTTATACACAAAAGGCCGGAGATGACCAGTAAGATAGAAAAATAGCAGATAAACAGTAAGCAAAGGGGAACAAGGCAAGAGTAAAAGAGAGTGGGACAGATAGGAGAAAGTACACCGGCACCAGGAAACTTCAGAAGGTGGGGAACACTAGTTGTAACGAAAAGGAAACCCTCCCCCCTCCCTCCCCCCCCCCCCCCCCCCCCCCCCCCCCCCAGTATCCCACGGGGGGACTTACAGTCATAGTTTAAGTGTATACCACCAGGTATAATAGTAATGGTAAGCTCATGGTCTTAGACACGTCAGAGGTCCTTTGTGGGTTTTATACTGCAAACATGCTTCATTGTACTCCTAATGATGGCTGATCAAGAGTATTACTAGATGTGGGTCTTTTGGGTCTTGAAAATCAACATTTTTTTCGTTATGGTAACTCGCTTTTTCATACAATCAGGCAGTCAGTCAGACAGAAAACAGACGCCTTATAAACAAACGCTGTGAATACCAATACAAATTTATTATTAAAGCACACATGTCTTTTTGAATTAAGCCTCATTTTTGGTAACCAAATTTATGTTAATTGGTCGAAAAATTAAGCAAAGTATAGCTGGTTGAAGTCAGAATCATCAAAGCTTGATCAACTTTTTTGTATATAGCCCATGTAAAAAGACTGGAATTGCAAGAAGCCATAACTTGTTATTTTTGTTGGACAATTTAGACAAACTGGTATCATTTTTTTTAAAGTCGTGGTCATGCTCTTTCAAAATGGTATAGGTTTGATTTAAAAATTGTAACAAAACATATACAAATTTTAGTATTATTTCTAACATCCTACTTGGTACAAAAAACCCACAAGGAAACTTGACAACACCAATATAATCAGGACATTTGTATGTTGTCTGTCTTTTCCTGCTCCGGTTTTGGTTGGTTGGTTGGAGTCTCTCTCCGTCTCCTCATCTATCTCTCTCCTCTCTCTCCTCTCTCTCTCTCTCTCTCTCTCTGTTCGTTCTCTCTCTCTCTCTCCAATTGGCGTCCAAAACAGCAACAAAATTATCTTTTCTCATATTTAACATCTTTCATCAATCAAGAAATTTTGACATGTGGACCAAAAGCCCTATATTGTGTACCAATCTCCTAAAAACGACTCGACGGCAGTAGTGACTTAATCTATATAGCGAACGCACTTCCCTGCCTCAGACAAAACTTCGCACCTTGAATACTAACAAATTCAAAAACCTCCTGGACAAATTGACCAAACCTTAGTAAATTAAAATACAGTTATGACTGATAGTCTACCAAAACCGTCAGCAGCTGTGCCGAACCCCCCAAATAAGGAAAAAAAAGAAAGTACGCTTGACGGCGCGAGCCTAGTCGTCAAAGCCTACCTGCTGTCTTAAAGGGGCGACACTGTGCTCTGCCACTGACACTGACCTGACAGCCTAAAAAATCGAATCCCCTTTTCAACCAAATCTGAATGATATAAATGCATGTTTCTCTCTCTCTCTCCAATTAGCATCCAAAACAGCAAGACATTCTTTATATTTAACATCTTAAAACAATCGATCAAGAAATGTTAACATGTTAACCCGATTGCCGCTCAGGGGAAGAACGCGAGTAAAAAGCGCATGGGGCGGCGTAGTAAGCCCAGCCCCAATTAATCTTCGATTAAATAAGAGAAATTTAGTCGATATTTGCCCACTGAGACGAATGCTATACTTTAACGCTCGTCTCTTGGGAAAATTGATACTTAATTTTGCTTCATTTCGATGAGATTTTTGGGGTGGTGCTTCTTACCCGCCTCTTGCTATTTTTACCCCGTCTTCCCCTGACCCCCGCAAAGAAACGACCGGCACCAAAAAAAACCAATCATACCAAACGAAATAAATGTCCAAGTCTCTCCTCTCTCTCGCTAATTGGCACCCAAAAAAACCCTCCATATTTAACATCTTATAAATCTAACAAGAAATTTTCACATATGAATCAAAAAACGGCCGAGATTAGTACGCTCAAAAAACTCTCAGCCGGGCGAGATAAGGCACACAAAAAACCCAATCTATACTGAACGAATATAAATGCAAGTCTGCTCTCTCTCCAATTGGCATTCGAAAAAAAAACCAATCAATCAGTCTCTCCTCTCTCTCCAATTCTCATTTTTCTCATTCTTCACATTTAGCTATTTATTAAACATCGATCCTGAAGAGATTTTCGCATGTTAACATTAAATGTAATATAGAAACAGCAAAAATCAATACCGCGACGCAAAAAACCCGACGCGCCACCCAAAAAAATCTACCCACATTAGGGCACCCAAAAAACCTTAGCCATCATACTGAAGGCGAAAATAACCCTGTCAAGTCTGCTCTCTCTCCAATTGGCATCCCCCCCAAAACAGCAAGACAATTGATCTTTCTTATATTACAATTTTTTTATTTTTTCTTCTTAATTTTGTCCGTTCATATTTAAGCCATATTAACATAACGAACTTGTTACATCTAGCTATGTAAATAGAAACAGCATCACTGCATCATATGCTAGTCGCACGCAGTCGCGGCATCTTCTGGCGCCTATAGGGTCGACCATATGTATAGTACGTGAACATCAGTCCGCCCTCAGTCAGGAACACGGTGTTCTACCAGGACGCCATCTGGCTGCTACCCACAGCCAATTGCCAACTGCTGAGCATAGAGAATGAACAATATTAAAATTACTAATTACTAGGATGTCGTGTGATGTGTCCTCTCCTCTACTCTCTCTACTCCTCTCATATACTCTCTATATATATGTAACAACTGAGTCACCATAAGTTACCTGAGTAATCTCCGGTTTTTGAACATAAGAGATGGCCGGTGTCGCATGAAATAGGTAAGGCTCGCTAAAAATAAGTATGAGCTGCACTACCTAATGATCATGTGTGTATTTGCCGACAGTGAGCCAATGAACCATCAAATTGTCACCATTTTTTCTAGGCGTTAGGGAGTAGATGAGGGGTTAAAGGTTCTAGGCTTAGTTAATTGGTTAAAGTACAGAAAAAGTGAAATTTGTGGTTGTCGCGCAAATACAGACTCTCATAGTTACGAGCTACTATTTTTACGAGCTACCTATTTTCATGCCGACAAGGGCGAACATCACCTTTTTCCATAGACAGAGACTTTTACTGCAAGTGTTAAGGACTGGCTTAGTTCCCTGTTGGCCATGTTGTCCCACGAGTTAATTGTTTAGGTAGAGTGGTAATTGCTACAAGAAATCTTCAGTTGATACAATATCACTAAAGGAGGCCATAACAGTGTTAACATTATTGGTCATTAGAGAGTGTATTGCACTTCAAATGTGTATGAACATGTAATGTCTTTTCAAAATAATCTTCAAGGTGATGCAGTTGGCGTACTTTAGAGAAGAAGATGAAAAAAGAGTTATATAAAATATGAACGTGTCATGAAATACGTTCGTCATCGACTGCTCAGACAAGAACAAAAAAGAAGTTCAACACAGTAAAGTGTCTGAAAATGACGGTTTAGTTCTGTAAGCAGATGAGATTCGTCTTCCAAAGTATTTGTGATCATAATGTTGTCATGAAACTGAAAGAAAACAGACTTCGACTTTTGAGATAGAGAGTCATAAACACAAAGAGAGTAGGGTAGGCTCAGCCTACGGTTGTGTGAATAAAACTGAAAAGAACCAAACTTGGCTCATATATCATCTTTCACTGTCAACTGTTTGTGTCCGTCTGCTAACCTTTGTACTAGGCCTAGGCCTACAGGGACTGACCTTGCTTCCATAGCTCAACACCACAGCATAAAGAGAGTCGCATCACTAAGCCTACCTAACGGTTTTGGTCAGTTGCTAGGCTAACGCATATTCATGAGTCTCTCAATGGTAGTGTGTGCATCAATGAAAAAGAAAGGGAGGGGGGGGGGGTCAAGGAATAGTCAACTGATAAATGAACGTGAGGATAGAAGAATGTAAAATCCATCCGTAAGTATTTCTTCAAAATAAAGGGTTTGATGAATTTATAATGCCAAGCTAATATAGAAAGAAAGCGTTTTGTTTCTAATATCCGAGTAATAGCAAAATGAACAGCTTTCCTTAACAGTATCCTCCCCCCCCCCCCCCCCCCCCCCCCCCCCACCCCCCCCCCCCCCCCCCCCCATGATTTTGCAAAGGTTTAAGCAGACAACACGAACGTCAGTGGAGTGAAGGGGTGGGGTGGGGTGGAGCATGGTCGACAGTAGTATAGTTAGCGATTGGCAACAGGTGGAGGGGGGGGGGGGGGTAGCAAGAATGTTTAAAGGTGGACCCTGACGGATGAGTTTTTTTGTGCAAGAAACACGTCGAGATCACCAGAAAGAAAGCATTTAAAGGCGAGCGGGTCGCAGCCAGAGGCGCGCCACCCATTTTTTATTTTTTTTTGCATGCGATTATTGTCACTGATGAGGAGGAGAGGGGGGGGGGGGAATTTTGACCAAATGACAACTTTTTCGTTGCCACTGGATTTAATAATAATAATAATAAACGGATATTTAGTATAGCGCTTTTTTATCGAGCACAAAGCGCTTTACAATCAGCATTGAAAAACTCACACACGCACAACACACACACACGCACAAACAGACACACACGCATGTTACGTGCACGCACAAGAGTGAACGCGTTCTTGCACACGGACATACACACACATTTCATCAAACACACAGAAAAACACATTCTCACTGAAACGCACACAAACTTACTCAAGCATACACTTGTACAAACATGCACACACACAACGCACACATACACATGCACGCGTATGCTATGCCTAAGTGCATGCTCGGTTTATCGTCTCATCCAAAGACTCCATGTTCAGACCTAGTGCAGAATGAGAAGAACAAATCCCTTGTACTCAGGTTCGAACTCGGGTTTACTTGAAACGAAGCGAACGCGATACCACTGTGCCACTCTACACCACCTCAGTCATTGTGGTTGAAGCGTTTTCTTTTTTTTTGTAGTGCAGTAAAAAAAATTGAGCTGGTTCTTTTGTTGTGAGTAAAACTCCTCAGCGTGTTTCTTACAATAACTCATCCGTCAGGGTGCCCCTTTAACGGTGTGCCATTTGAGACCCTGTACAGGTTTTTCCCGCCTAAAAGGCGAGGACGAAAAATGTTATGTGTGCAGTCCTTTTATTTTTTGTTGTAATTTTTATGATGAATGCAGTTTTTTGTGGTGTTTTTTTTTATATTTTTTGTGCAAAAAAGTTTAGCAATGCACTTCTGTGATTTTGCAAAGGTTTAGTAATGGTGGTTGTACACTTTTAAAAAAAAGAAGCCAAAATGAGGATGAAGCCCTGTCAAGTGTTTTATCATCATACAATTCACGCCTGGTTTTTACTATAAGACAACACAAAATTTGTTTTCTTCACAATACTCTTTGCAGAAGCGTAATACACAACTTTAATGTAAAATCGTTTGGCTTTCAAAATTCTGCAAATCTTTTGCATGCTATTCGTATGCTATACATCATAAAAAATGTTTTAGCAGTGTGGTGTATGCAAGTTTAAGCAGACGACACGAACTCCAGTGGATGCAACGCTACTTACGCACACACGCACGCATTGTTGTAAGCTATAAAGAGACTTAGGCATAGAAAAAGCATGGCTCAACATCACAGCACAGTAGGCTAACACCTACACAGGCACACACCCAGGGTGGGGTAGGGGGGGGGGGGGGGGGGGAGGAGAAATAATGCAATTTTTTTGTTTCTGTGCAATGAAACAAAAGAACCTTGAAGAGACAGATGGAGACATTGCTCTGAGAGAGAGAGAGAGAGAGAGAGAGAGGAGAGAGAGAGAGAGAGAGAGAGAGAGAGAGAGAGAGGAGAGTAGAGGAGAGAGAGAGAGAGAGAGAGATGAAAGCAGAGACAGAGACAGAAAGCAACAGAAAGCAAAAACCAGATAAAAAGAGTTACAGTGGAATCCGCTTTATCGGCCTTCGGATAATCGGCCAAAGCCGCTTAATCGGCCAATTTCCTAATATACGGAATTTTTTCTTCTTAAGCATGTGTTATTTTGTTCGTTTTTACGGCCAAAGCTGAAATCTTCAATTTCGCTTTATTGGCCACTTTTTCTCTCTAATTTTTCCTCTTTACCCCCCGCCCCCCCTTTTTTTGAGAGGGGGGAAAGATGAGAACGAACGTTTGAGGGAGGAGGAGAGAGAGGGAGAACAACAGACAAACTGACAACACGCTTTTGACGTTTACATGGTTGAGTGTGAAGTTGGAAGGTGAGCTGTTGTCAATTGAAAGACCCTGCATGGCGTTAAAAATCACTCAAGAAAACAAAATCATTGTCTTCTACTTGTGCTTCTGTCAAGTTGTAGGATTAATAAAGTGTTCACATACAGTACACATACACTGTACTGTATGAACTCTTGTGTTTTGACAGATTTTATTCATTTCAATTTGTCTCTCACACTGGAAGTCACTTCACACTAAGAACTGACAGCTGACAGGATGGCTCGTTTAAGTGAGAGATTTTAATGAATCTACATGTACATCTGTAATCAAAATAAAATTGTTGTTTTTAGCATAGCGATTCGGCTTTAATTACATGTACAGTGTATGATCCAGACTCAAAACACACGCACACACACACATCACAAAAAGGGAAAGAATTGGAATTTGAACTGCAACATTTAATTTTGACGTCATTGCTTTTTGACTTGCATAATTGCGTCATACAGTATCTCGATGTTCGTTTTATCGGCCGATTCGCTTTATCGGCCACATTTTGCCTGGTCCCAAAAAGTGGCCGATAAAGCGGATTCCACTGTAGTATGTGAGAGAGAAGGACAATGAAAGTGTGAGTAAAGCAGAGAGAGAGAGAGAGAGAGAGAGAGAGAGAGAGAGAGAGAGAGAGAGAGAGAGAGAGAGAGAGAGAGAGAGAAAATAATGAGGTTTAGCAGACGACACCAACTCCAGTGGAGAAAGTGTGGTAGATCTGCAGCTCGCTACTATGAGAGTCTGTATTTGCGACAACCACAAATTTTACTTTTTCTGTACTTGAACTATTTACCTAACCCTCTAGCCTACAGCAGACTGAGGCATTGTAAAACCATGAATCAAGTCTGCTGACACATGCACACACCAAGGGGGAAGGGCGGGGGGAGAGTTCTGTTTCTGTGTAATGAAATAAATAAAAAGAAGCTGAGAGAGAGACAGGTGGAGACATTGTTAAGAGAGAGAGAGAGAGAGAGATAGAGAGACAGGAGAGAGAGAGAGAGAGAGAGAGAGACAGACAATCAGACAGACAGACAGAGAGACAGAGAGCAGGGAGAGAGGCAGGAAAAGACAGGGCGAAAGACAGAGACAAAAAGAGATAGTATGTGGAAACAAAATTGGAAGCCGTGCAAGGCAGAGAGAGAGAGAGAGAGAGAGAGAGAGAGAGAGAGAGATGAGAGAGAGAGAGAGAGAGAGAGAGAGAGAGAGAGAGAGAGAGAAGAGACGCAGTCACAGCCTAACTCTGTAGGCTAACATGTTCAGGTCACCAGTCTGTTAGGCAGATGCATATTCATGAGGTTCTCAATGATCGCACCAGAGTCGCACGCTCAATTAAAAAGGGCAGACAACTTCAATGACAAAGGGAAGACAACTCTGATGCGCCCAGCAGGTCACGTGCTCCTCCACAGACCATGGAACTGGCCCAAATCACGTGACCATTCACAGGAAAAAGTCACATGATCCCTTACCCAACGCTAAAGCGGAGGCGGTCTCTTGACCGCCTCCAATAAGTCCGTGATTCTCTGTCTCTCTCTCTCTCTGTCTATGACATAGTATGGTAGTGAATGTTGCGGGGGTGATTTCCCCTGGATTGTATGTGGGTGCCGTGTGCAACCGGACGCACGGTAATTAGCAGAGTTCACTGCTTTTGCCACCCTTTTTAGAGAGCAGTGCGCAGATCGACGAGAGCTGTCTCTGGAGACGGTCCTGTTCCCTTTCCTTTTGTAATGGACTCACACCACTGACTGTGACAACTGGCCAGACAAGACTTGACAATAATGACTCTCTACGGACTGTGATTGCTGACAGACAAGTACGGGGACGCGCCTTGTAGCACAGGTTGCGGGCTACGGCGGGGATACGGTACTGCACTTGGGGCAAGCCCGGTTACGACTCTGACTGTACTGACTACTGACTGTACTGGGTAGGACTGATGCCGGACGAATCGTCCGGTGTCAGTCATCCTGTTGTCAACAGGCCTGCGGCTAGGACAACCCCGAGGCCACCGCTGAATGTGACGCCATTCTTCCACCGGCGAGACAGGGTTAGCCAAATGTGTATGAATGGCACTTGTGTGAGAGCAAACATAGGCAGTGTGGGTTAGGTTAGTTTGTCTTTCGGTATGTGTGTTAAATTACTAGCTGTAAAGACCTGTTAGAGAGCCGGCTATCCTGACAGTGTTGTAGTTGGCTGTTTGGTGTGTTTTGCAGCTAGGCAACAGTTTACCAAGTGATGGAGAATCACTTCAGTAATTAGCTTTTAGAATCGGTGGCACAGCAGTGGCATGTAAATAATTTCACCTATCGCTTGGACAGGGAAGTCCGGGTGAAGGAGTTCCTTCCCCTGGTTGGGCAATAAAAACTGAATATATAATTTAATTTTATCCTTTGTAAACAATTATAGCAATTTATTCTTTTTGGTAAATATAAAATAAATATTTGTACATACATGTTTTTAATAATTTTGGGCCAAATTTGTTTTCTTATTAAAAAATTAAAATTTTGATCTTTTAACTCCCATAAATTTTAAGTTACAACAGAGGGCCTGTTCCTAGGCCAGACTACGAAACATATCGTCGCTTATTAATATCGTTGCAGAAGAATTTGTGGCGGTGCCATAGCCTATGAGGTTTAACCGAGGCGTGGTTACCGCTACACCTATCTGTAGTAATAAAAAAAAAATCGGGACTTTACTGGTTTCGTACTGCCTCCGGGCATTGCCTCCAGTATTGTTCCCACCATATTTGTATTTACAAATGTCCCATATGTGTCTGATTCAGACCAAGAGGACGTAAAACTCTTTATTTTTCTAATCTCTCTCTCTCGTCGCTTATTAATAATTACATACTACTGTGGTGGTGCCATAGCCGATGAGGTTTAACCGAGGCGTGGTCACCGCTACAGCTATCTGTATTAATAAAAAAAATCGGGACTTTACTGGTTTCGTACTGCTTTCGGGCATTGCCTCCAGTATTGTTCCCACCATATTTGTATTTACAAATGTCCCATGTCCAGACCATAAAACTCCATGTGTCTGATTCATAATACATAGCTGTTGAGGACGTAACAACTGTATTATTTTTTTAAATCGGCATTTACTGGTTTCTACTGCTATTGCTCCAGTATTGTTCGTCCATATTTGTATTTACAAATGTCCCATATGTGTCTGATTAGACCAAGAGGACGTAAAACTCCATTTTCTCTCTCTATCGTCGTCGCTTAATTCTGATCCTTTTGGCTAATTTTGGCTAGACAGTATCGGGAACATAAATTTTTGTTTATACCATGGTTGGTTTGTTCAGCCCGTCGTACATGGCGAAAGCCGAAACAAGACATTAAACTGAACTTCCATCCATCGTCGCTGTAAATAATGAATTCAAAATTGTGGCGTACCATAGCTGATGAGGTTTAACTCCGAGGCGTGGTTACCGCTACACATATCTATATTGATAAAAAATCGGGACTTTACTGGTGTTGCACTGCCTCCGGGCATTGCCTCCAGTATTGTTCCCACCATCTTTGTATTTACAAATGTCCCGTATGTGTCTATGACCCCGAGAGGACGTAAAAACACCATTTTTCTTCTCGTCGCTGTAAATGGTATATACTTATTTAATTGTGGCGGTACCATAGCTGATGAGGTTTAACTGAGGCGTGGTTACCGCTACACCTATCTATATTGTTAAAAACTCGGGACTTTACTGGTGTTGCACTGCCTCCGGGCATTGCAGCCAGTATTGTTCCCACCATCTTTGTATTTACAAATGTCCCATTATGTGTCTATGACCGAGAGGACGTAAAACACCATTTTTCTCATTATATGTCATAAATACATTTAATATCTTCATACTTATATTACACATTGCCAATTACAAACAAATATTTCTATCAATTTTGAATCATAACACTATATACTTAATAGGTCGACCATTCTCTCTTTACGTTTTAAGTAAACCCTCAATGTTTGCAGAGACACTTTTAACTATCCTATGTTTATTGGGCCCGTCCTCCTTCATGGACACTCGGGCACCTTCCGCCCTTTTCATTTCTCGACCAGCCGCCACGTTAATTGCCCGGCCGCTTCAAAGAGAACGCCGAGTAAGGGATTTGTCTCCCCGGTCGGCATGTAACCCCTACCGAGGTTATCTCCCTTCACCCCCCCCCCCCCTCTTTATCTACCGTCTCATCACGAGATAGTGATATCAACAGTCGGCTCCCTTTGTAAGACACCTCGTCCTTACCCATCACAAGAAAGTGACAACCACGGTTATCTCCCTTTGAAGACGGTTTTGCCTTTCCGAGCACGAGAAGGATTTGAAATGTCGGCATGTGATAAGGATGTAATAGGCGCGTGATTGTTCTGTACACTCTGAACATCATCTTGTGACGTGTCGACTGTAATAAACCAATAGCAGGCTTTCATTGTTTGAAAGTGAAGGCTATAATTGGCGTAGTGAGAAAAAGTTTTTCACACAAGACGCTGAAACTGACTAGAGCAACACCTCTCCCAGCCAGAATAGCCCACCTAGTAAGTCTTATTGATGACTGGTGATTGAGACTGGTTGTTTGTTTGACCCTAGTTTTGATCTAGATCCTATGTTCAATGATGAATAAGGAGTAGATAGATATGTTATAGAAAAGAAGTGGTAAACATTCTATTCTATTTATGTGCACTGATTATTTGTGTGTGTGTGTTTTTGACTTGAACACTTTTGGTACCAGAACCGGAGTTTATGCCTACTAACCCTTTTGTCTATTTTTAGTAGGAAACCTATGGGCCGCAATCTTGCACTTTATGATACCATTCCTTTCCAGGTGTTGGATGGAGAGTGATGTTGGATTGATCACCTTTTATGTTTTACTGATCTCAGTTTGTTAACTGAAATTCAGTTTTTATTTATTAACTAGTGCTATTGTACAAGGGAAGCCTTCTAGCCGGTTGGGATTCACTAATTCCCTGCCGACTGAAGCCCCTTGTCTCTAAGCCATAGAGATCTACATCCACCTTCTCCTGTGATTATCAGCAGGGCATCGTGGGCCGGAAGATCATCCCGGACTCCACCAAGCACCAAGACGGGAAAGACGCCAAGACGACCCGCACCCAGAATCCGCGAGGAGACCACGCCTGAACCGTGCCATCCCGCGAAGCCGTAACCGGAACGACTGGGAGCTACTCTCACCTGACGAGCAAGCCCAGCCACACCAGCATTCGCCGATCACTACGGAAGAACTTGCCAAGAGCTAAGTTTATAAAACCGCGCCAATCACTGGAACTTTCCTACGGACACTGAAGATAATTAGTAACCCTTCCGGCATGGGGCGAACCTTATAGAAAGACAAAAGTCTTGTGAATCCTTTCGGATTTCATTGTTTTTTTATCCATATTTTGTTTTGGCGCCATTGAGCTGCTTTATTATTATTGTTGCATAATCTTATGCAGATTTTGGGAGTAAATAAAATACAAGTGTCAAATAATCCTGAACCCTTTGGTCAGACTGATGAGAGTGGGAGTCTTGTAATTTCATGTAAAACCCTACTTCTCTCTGTCTGCCATTTAGAGCAATTCAACCACTTGTATTTCTTACAACCATACGAGCCAGAACCCGGGCACAAATATAAATTTATTAGATGAAAAGGGGCCGGGAAAGTTGCTCATCTCCCATACCCTAGAGAAGTGGGCTAAAGGCAAATTTTCTAAAGTCTTCCCTAGGGACTTAGCCTTTTAACCCATTACCTCGTCACATCTAATTGGGGGCTCGCGTCCGGGATATTTTTTTTCATAAAGTCTAACAAATTTCAATTCAAACGGTAGTTCCTTTTCAAAACTTATCTTGTGTCCACTGGGAAAGTTATTGTGATTTGGTTCACTGTGTTTTGATTTGATTTGTTTGAATGCTATTTATGACTTTATTTTGATGTGCATGCTATTTCTGTTTATGCTGAAATAGTTAAGTGTTGTTTGATACATTCAACTCAGCAGCTTTGTTTTTATTTTGAATAGTTGTATTTACAACCATGGCTGAGATTGTTAAACTTAGGAGGGAACTTAAAGAATGGGGAGAATCTCTAGGATTGTCAGGCCAAGAGTTAGCAAATTTTGTCATATCTGAATATGACAAAGAGAAAACTCGCGAGGCTCAAGAGAAAGACAAACAGAGAGCTCATGAGGCTCAAGAGGCTGACAAAACTCGAGGAGAGCTGATGAGGCTCAAGAGAAAAGCTCGGGAGGCTCAAGAAGCTGAGAAAGACAAACAGAGAGCTCATGAGGCTCAAGAGGCTGATAAAGCTCGCGAGGACTCTGAGAAAGAGCAAGAGCTCATCCCGTACTCATGAGTTAAGGCAGAGGCAACTAGTGCAGGATGCCAAAAATAAAGAACTCGAACTTGAGGCCACTGAGCGAGAAAAGGCGCGAGACCATGAGCTAGCTATGAAGCAGCTTGAAAACTCAGCAGACTCTGAGACTGCTGCCCCTCAAAATTTTCCCCCTCCCATTCATACCTCAGCCATGACCTTCACATTGGAGGCATTCAATGAGGCAACAGAGTCTATCGATGCATTCCTCGATAGATTTGAAAGACTGGCCCAGGAATTTGAGCTTGCTCCGGAAAAGTTCAACCTCAAGCTTGCCCAAAGTCTCAGGGGTGTGGCTTATGAGGTGTACAGCAAACTTCCGTCAAGCCAAATTACCGACTACCCAGCTTTGAAAGAAGCCCTGCTCAACAGATACGAGTTGACAGCGGACGCCTACCGGAAAAAGTTCCGGTCAACCAGAAAAGGTAGGGGAGAGTCCTATGCCCAATTTTCAGATAGACTGGGGAACTATCTGACAAAATGGGTGTCCCTTTCTGCCAAATCAGAGTCCTATGAGGATCTCCGGGAACTGATGGTTGGCGAGCAACTGCGCGAAACCATGTCCCCAGAGTTACGCACCTTTACTGCCGAACAAGGTGCCACAACTCTGGCTGACCTCATCCAGCTAAGTGACCGGTACACTCTAGCCCATGATGAACCTAGCGCCCCTAAAAGGCCAAAACTACAGCAAGTAGTTGGGTCCACTGGTTCACAGCAGAGCAGGGGTAACCCCAACTCCAACAGTGGGTCAAACAGTTCTACCCATGAACGACAACCACTGGGACAACCCTTATTCTGCTCATACTGCAAGTCGAACACCCACAATCGGGATGACTGCAGGAAACTTGCTTACAAGCGGCAAAATGTTGCAACTATGCAAGTCGTCTCGACTTCGCAGAATTGCACAAACCCCTCCCCAATCCAGTGTCCAGGCACACCGTCAGTCGTTGGACAGGCGACTGTCAACAACATCCCTGTTCAGTGTCTCTATGACACTGGACTGTCATGCGACGCCATTGTCTGCGGATCCTTAGTCCCCGCGTCAGCATACACGGGAGACTTCATCTCTCTGCAAGGCCCTGATGCTGCAATCCCCCCATCCACTTTGCCAGTCGCCATAATCAATGTCGACACCAGATATGTTAAGGGACCCATCAAGGCAGTGCTCATGGACAGTCCTGTCTATGACCTCATACTGGGATCACAGTATGTGTTTTTAGGGCACCCCTCTCAACCTGCCATTGTGTCAGCAGCATTCCCTTCTCCCCAATCCACAAACCAACTCCCTCCCTCCTTCCCAAAGAGCAAATCTCCCTCAGCAGGGAAGAAACCTCTCAACGCGGCAAACCAAATTGCCGCGCGAGCCAATCCAGATTGTCCCAAGTCCCCAAGTCCGCCACAACTTGGAAAATCCTTCCCAAGGAATGTCCGCCTAACGACCCAAGACCACTCGCCACAGGTACCTCAGGTGAAAGGCAGCACTGTACCCGCAAACACCCACCGAAGGTACTATCGGGACAGGCCGCCGCACGTACAGCCGTCACCTACCCCTCCCTTTCAGCGAGTGGCAGTCGACTTGGTCGGGCCTCTACCTCAACGGAAGAAGAAATTCCGGTACATAGTCACCGTGGTCGACATATGTACCATGCAGTGCGATGCCGCCCCAATCTCCTCACTTGATGCTAGTCAGGTAGCCGCGGCACTCAAAGCCATTTTCGCCCGAATCGGCCTACCAAACCACATCATCAGCAATGATGAATCCAGGCTAAAGGGGAAACTCAGGCAAGAGGTGTTTGCTATTCTGCAATCAACCTTGGGACAACTCAACACAGGATTGCCGCACCAACCTCGGTCGGAATCCATTCCACTGATCTCTAACCCACCTGCTCCTTTGAACTCTGTGTTGCGACCAGATGTTCCACCATTCCAGCCGACCCAGTCTCCCCACTAATTTGTCCCTGTCGCCCAAGTCGAAAGTGGAGTCGGCGTTCCACAGGAAGATTCCGGTACCAGAATCTTTTCTTCGGGGGGCCTCTGTGACGTAAGTGTCCCGCGCGACCCACTTTCTTTATTTCTTATCTACACCCCCCCCCCCCTCCCCCTCTCTCCTTTTCATGTCTCGACCAGCCGCCACGTTAATTGCCCGGCCGCTTCAAAGAGAACGCCGAGTAAGGGATTTGTCTCCCCCGGTCGGCATGTAACCCCTACAGAGGTTATCTCCCTTCACCCCCCCCCCCCTCTTATCTACCGTCTCATCACGAGATAGTGATATCAACAGTCGGCTCCCTTTGTAAGACACCTCGTCCTTACCCATCACAAGAAAGTGACAACCACGGTTATCTCCCTTTGAAGACGGTTTTGCCTTTCCGATCACGAGAAGGTTTTGAATGTCCGGCATGTGATAAGGATGTAATAGGCGCGTGATTGTTCTGTGCACTCTGAACATCATCTTGTGACGTGTCGACTGTAATAAACCAATAGCAGGCTTTCATTGTTTGAAAGTGAAGGCTATAATTGGCGTAGTGAGAAAAAGTTTTTCACACAAGACGCTGAAACTGACTAGAGCAACACCTCTCCCAGCCAGAATAGCCCACCTAGTAAGTCTTATTGATGACTGGTGATTGAGACTGGTTGTTTGTTTGACCCTAGTTTTGATCTAGATCCTATGTTCAATGATGAATAAGGAGTAGATAGATATGTTATAGAAAAGAAGTGGTAAACATTCTATTCTATTTATGTGCACTGATTATTTGTGTGTGTGTGTTTTTGACTTGAACACTTTTGGTACCAGAACCGGAGTTTATGCCTACTAACCCATTTGTCTATTTTTAGTAGGAAACCTATGGGCCGCAATCTTGCACTTTATGATACCATTCCTTTCCAGGTGTTGGATGGAGAGTGATGTTGTCTTGATCACCTTTTATGTTTTACTGATCTCAGTTTGTTAACTGAAATTCAGTTTATTTATTAACTACTAGTGCTATTGTACAAGGGAAGCCTTCTAGCCGGTTGGGATTCACTAATTCCCTGCCGACTGAAGCCCCTTGTCTCTAAGCCATAGAGATCTACATCCACCTTCTCCTGTGATTATCAGCAGGGCATCGTGGGCAGGACGATCATCCCGGACTCCACCAAGCACCAAGACGGGAAAGACGCCCCCCGCACCCAGAATCCGTGAGGAGACCACGCCTGAACCGTGCCATCCCGCGAAGCCGTAACCGGAACGACTGGGAGCTACTCTCACCTGACGAGCAAGCCCAGCCACACCAGCACTCGCCGATCACTACGGAAGAACTTGCCAAGAGCTAAGTTTATAAAACCGCGCCAATCACTGGAACTTTCCTACGGACACTGAAGATAATTAGTAACCCTTCCGGCATGGGGCGAACCTTATAGAAAGACAAAAGTCTTGTAAATCCTTTCGGATTTCATTGTTTTTTTTATCCATATATTATTGTTGCATAATCTTATGCAGATTTTGGGAGTAAATAAAATACAAGTGTCAAATAATCCTGAACCCTTTGGTCAGACTGATGAGAGTGGGAGTCTTGTAATTTCATGTAAAACCCTACTTCTCTCTGTCTGCCATTTAGAGCAATTCAACCACTTGTATTTCTTACAATCATACGAGCCAGAACCCGGGCACAAATATAAATTTATTAGATGAAAAGGGGCCGGGAAAGTTGCTCATCTCCCATACCCTAGAGAAGTGGGCTAAAGGCAAATTTTCTAAAGTCTTCCCTAGGAACTTAGCCTTTTAACCCATTACCTCGTCACACCTTGTCCATAGCATCTTTGGACAAGATGGCTTGCTTGTAAGCTCAAGCAACAGCACGGAGCTTGAAGATCAGCTGGCCATCCTGTCGGAGCAGGCGGATCAACATGTCAAAAGAAGGCTTCGATCTATGTATCATTCCATCTCTGGTAGAAAATTTCCGGGCAACAGAGAAAGCAGGGGTACATCACGTCGACTGCCTGGACAAACAACAATTCTGAGTCTGTGAACCATGTGCTATAAAGCAGGCCCAACAATGGAAATCCCTCAAGTTTCATGAGCTGGTAGAAAATCTACAAAAGCTGTCGGTTTCCCAGCACAGGGAAATGTCACGGGCCGCAACGGCTTGGGGAGTTTTCTCTCCACAGATCCTACAGCAGTTTCGTTGTTCCGCGAGATCTGTGGTTCTGTAAAACAGACAAGCAAAGGAAAGCCCACATCAGCAAACTTATGAGGACACCTAGATGCCAAGATGTCATCATGAGCACCGACTGTTCAACTTTTGCCAAACAACGTGAACAAAAAAAGAAGACCCTGCATGTTAATATGTACTCAGGTTCTTATCTTTTTTTCTTTTTTTTCACGTCCTCGTTTTTCTGATATTTTATGATTCCTACTCACTCTTCCTTTTGTATTTAATCTCTCGCCAACACTTTGGCTCTCATTATCTTCACATTGAAAACGGAGTTAGTCTCCGAAACGTCTGTGCTTTTTTTTCAAATAAAAGGGACAGAAACCTACCGTTTTGAACTTTGTGTTTTTTGAATAAGAGTCCCTGTGGTTCTTTTTTCTTTTTTCTTTATTGTCAATGGAGGAAGAGTGGAAGAAGAGGAGGAGGATACAGGACTGCAAAGAATAAGATCAAAAGGAAACATATTAAAACAGAACAAAAATAACAAGAAATGAAGAAGTATACATAAGAAGAAAGGAAAAAGAAGATGAAGAAAAAAGAATAAGAACAGGAAGAACAAGAAGAAAAAAAATGAAGAAGACAGTATCAGGGGAAAAAAAAGAAAAAGAAGGAAGAAGAACATGAAGTAGAAGAACATGAAGAAGAACATGAAGACACACAGAGGAAAAAGAGAAGCAGCAGAAGAAGATGAAGAAAAAGAACACACAGACAAGCAGCATAAATAGCAGAAGAACACACAGAGGCAAAATATATCTTCGATGTTTTCTTCTGTCTTTCGGTATCAATGGGATGGGATCGTGGGGGGAGCAGGAGGGGTCTTT
This sequence comes from Phymorhynchus buccinoides, assembly GCA_017654935.2. Lineage (NCBI taxonomy): Eukaryota > Metazoa > Mollusca > Gastropoda > Neogastropoda > Raphitomidae > Phymorhynchus > Phymorhynchus buccinoides. The sequence goes on from CM065701.1 coordinate 46,781,622, forward strand.
CGGTATCTTTTGTTATCTTCCGATGTCTTCCGGTATCTTTCGTTATCTTCCGGTATAAAGAGCGACCCACATCCGGGTCCTCAATCCGGGTATAGTCCTTTCTTCTTCTGCTTCTCTTTAGGGCCCACGGTCAGTATGTTGACCATTCTGGCACCTTTGGGGAAAAAAAGACTGAGATGAGAAAACAAATAAATACCTTATTGGGCGTTGGTGGAGTCTGGCATTGACGATATTTGTTGATGATAAAGAGTGGACTTTGTTGACTCACTTGTTTGCATAGCCACTCTCTGGTTCAATTCAACGTGCATCACTGGTCTGTGGTCACATTTGTCCGTTCCTATTTGCCGCCATTTTTGTTGTCAGTCAGTTCAGTGAGCAGGTCAGGTCAGGTCAGGTTTAGATCTACTGAGAAGTTAAGAATATGGTTTAAATTGTTTTTCACGGCTTTTCAATGGAAAATAACAACGTAAATCGAATACCTGACAGGTTCAAAGCAAAACTGGAAAGTTTAGATAATAATCTAGATCATACAACTTAGAAAAGGACTTAATTAGAAAAGTAAGGTCGATAGTCCATTGTCTTACTGTCATACCATCAGGACAGTACTCACTGCCATACCAGAAAAGTAAGGTCGATAGTCCATTGTCTTACTGTCATACCATCAGGACAGTACTCACTGCCATACCACCAGGACAGTACAAGAAATTAAATTCGCAAAGCGCTCTCCCCTTTCCGTTGAGTAATAGCCTTCATAGGCTCCTTCCTTCAACGTATCAAATACAGATACCGATACAGATAGCCGTCAGAGAAAAAAAGACACAGTGGTCACATCCCATGTGGGGGCCCAAAAAGTCGCCGGAGACTTTTTGGGTCTACCCTCGACTGAGGCCCAAATAGTCGCCAGGGGGCCCAAAAATTGGGAACCTAGTGTAGATATTTCTGCTGTTTAAAGGGTGCCAACAAGGATTTAGACATTTTTTTAAATATAAAACGATGTACGGTTTAGGGTACACCCGTGGGCGATGCTGCTCTCTCTCTCTCTCTCTCTCTCTCTGTCTCTGTCTGTCTCTCTCTTTCTCTCTGTCTGAGTCTCTCTCTCTCTCTCTCTCTGTGATTTGCCTCTTTTATCTTTAACTCATTGTCTGTCTCTCGCGATTGCCTTGCCGTAAACTTGAAGAGTTTGACAAATTGACATGTTATTTATCTGCCAATTGTTTCTTTGATATCGGAACTGACTAGAAGTCAGTGGCTCTGACCATCGGACAGTTCCATATAAAATGTATATTTTCATTATTAGTGATAAGCTCATTACTTTGTCAAGGGTACTCCCATACCTTGTACAATGGAAATGACCACTGGTCAGTGTTACGGACAAGTGGTCACTGCTGTTAAAAAGTACATTTGCATTATGTAATAACTATTAGCTTTGTCAAGAGTACTAATTATAAAAAGTAAAAAGGATCAATGGTCAGTGCTGCTGACCAGTGGTCACTGCTGCATAAAAGGTATATTTCATTATTTAACAGTATTTTACTTTGTCAGGGGTAATACTATACCTTGTAAATGGAAATGACCATTGGTCAGTGCTACTGACCAGTGGCGAAAATGGTGTTTTACGTCCTCTTGGTCTGAATCAGACACATATGGGACATTTGTAAATACAAATATGGTGGGAACAATACTGGAGGCAATGCCCGGAGGCAGTACGAAACCAGTAAAGTCCCGATTTTTTTTATTAATACAGACTAGCGCAACGCCCCGTACCGGTAACGCCTAGTACCGGTAACGCCTAGTACAGGTAACGCCAAGTACCGGTAACACCGAGTACCGGTTTCGCCGGGTCCGTGAAATATTATATTTTTAGTTTTGTGGCTGAAAACCCAATTTTTAGACCCCTACTACTTTCAAGGCCTACCGATCTCCATGACCTTGACCGTGACCTTGATCAGTATGCAATCATCAGAACAACCATAAGCCAAAGTACCTACATGCCAAGTTTGAAGTCCCTAAGACCAACGGTGTGGACGTTATAGCCCCTTAAATATTTTCGGTTTTCAAGGTCATACACCAAGGTGAAGGTCACAAGGCAATAATTTATGCGCGGATGCCTTCCTCTCATCGTGACACGCCACCACACAAAATTGGAAACGATTCGGTGAAGCGGTTCGGGAGATATGCGTGGGACAGAAAACCCCAATTATTAGACCCCTACCACTTTCAAGGCATACCGATCTCCCTGACCTTGACCTTGACCTTGATTGGTACGCCATCAGCAGAACGGCCATAAGGGAAAGTACCTCCATGCCAAGTTTGAAGACTCTAGGACCTGCGGTGTGGAAGTTATGGCCCCTTAACGGTTTTCGGTTTTCAAGGTCATACGCCAAGGTCAAGGTCAGGGCGGCAAAAAGTTTTGCGTGGATGCCTTCCTCTCATGGGGACACACAACCACACAAAATTTGAAGCGATTCGGTCAAGCGGTTCGGGAGATCCTTGGGACAGACAGAAAAGAACAAATAAACAAACAAAAAAAGGAAACAAACCTGAACAAAAACATACTCCTTTGCGATCGTAGATCGGCAAAGGACTAAAAGGAAAAACGAACTGAAAGCCTACTTAGTTAAACCAGAGAGGTTCTTAATCTGTGGTTCAACCATTGTAGCTCCGTTTTAATAAATCTGGGGACCCACAACTAAAACAAAAACAGCATTCATTCTTCTCCATGAACACCCCCCACCCCAAACCGTAACCCCACCCCCAACCACCACCCCGTCCCCCCCATGAACACCCCCCACCACACCCTCCCCCAGCCCCCCTCCCCCCATTGTAACCAAACCAGATCGACACGAAACGGTGAACTGTTACCTACTCGAAACCGACTTGTGAATTTACTCAGCTGAGAATTTCACACATCCTGGGGACACGGAACTGTGATTTGTACCTACTCAAACCAACTTGTATACACTCACCACTTTTCTTATGAGCATCACGTGTGTGTGTGAATGTGTGCATGCGCCGTGCGCGCGCGCGCAAAAAGGTAGTCGACTCCCTTCTGCAGAAGGGCGCCATCGTCCCAGTAGTTGCTGCGGAGCCAGGCTTCTACTCCAGGCTTTTCGTGGTACCCAAGAAGAACGGGGAATTTCGTCCGGTCCTAGACCTCTCGCCACTCAACAAGTTCATCCGAACTTTCAAATTCAAGATGGAAACGGCGTCGTCCATCCGCCTCGCAATCCACCCCAACGACTGGTCTACTTCGATCGACCTCAGGGACGCCTACTTCCATGTAGCCATCCATCCGTCTCGTCAGCGTTTCCTGCAGTTCGTCTGGCAACAACAAAGTTAACCTTCCAGTTTGTGGCCCTTCCATTCGGTCTGTCCCCAGCGTCAACCAAAAAGGGAAGAATTTTTGCCCTCCTTGCTTGGGCAATAAAACCCAGGGGGTGCTTCCTGATTACAGTACACCCCGCTTATAGTAAAGTGCAGGGGAGCAAGGCTTTTCCTTTACTATAACAGGGTTTTCTTATAAACGATGTTCGGATATAGTAAAGTTTTGATGATATTTTTTTATCTTATCCGATGTTGTTTTTCAAAGTCAAAGCTAACGTAAAATACTAAATATAAACCCATCCTACCCCTTCCTCATATGGTTTGAGGTCCAAAAAGGTGATTGGGTTTATACATGGTATATTTCCCTGTGCACAAAACAAAACTAGCTGTAAAAGCATATAGTGTATAACCTCTAACTTCCAGAATCGCCTTTGAATCTATCCATGCATGCACACACGCACGTGCGTGCGTGCGCGCACACACACACACGTGACCGAAACAGTTTGCCTGCGGACATTTCGCCTACAGACACTTTGCCTATGGACATTATGCCTATGGTCACCATGCTCACTGAACATTTTGCCTACTGGACATTATGCCTACAGACATTATGCCTGATAATAGATTATCATGCCTGCAATAAAATATCGCATTTTCATGATGCTACAGCAAAACCCAGTTATAAGAAAATCGAAGGGAGATCATTTTTTTGTTTTCTTATATCCGTGTTTTCTTATATCCAAAACTCGGATAAAAGAAAACATTTTGATTTTTTGTTCTTATAACCGAGTTGAATGGGGGAAAAGGGAAAAAATAAAAGAGAAAAAAGAAAAAAATAAAATAAAAGACAAACAGAAACATAAAACGAAGAAAAAATTGCTTTTACATAATTTGGTGCATGAAAAAAAGGGGGGGAAAAATGCAAAACAAAGGAGGAAAAAAAGAAAGAACAGAACAGAAAATTAAAAACAAAAATGAAGGCAGACGTGGTGTGAGTTGCATGATGAGCGAGCAAGATAGCGGAGAGCAGATGAATGAGTGGGTGTGGTGTGAGAGTAACATTTGTTTAAATGTAAATTTCTGTTTCTTGTTTTTAATCAATATTCTAATTTGGATGTATAACTTATTTTACACAGTGGAAGACAATTTTGTATTTGCGTTTGTACAATGCCAATGGACAATAAGGAAACTTGCGACCTATGACTCATGTTTTACATCATAAAATCAAAATACAGCAAAACTCGGTTATAAGAAAATCGAAGGGAGATGATGTTTTGCTTATTACCATATCCAAGTTTTCTTATATCCGAAACTCAGATATAAGAAAACATTTTGAAGTTTTTTCCCTTATAAACAAATTGAATGAGGGAAAAGGGGAAAAAGAAAAGAAAAAGAAAGACAGAAAAACAAAACGAAGAGAAAATCCTTTTTCCTAATTTGATGCATGTCTTGCATCATAAAATCAAAATAATCTACTAAGAAGATTTAAAGGTGCCTAGAACCACTTAACTAAGAAGCCTTTTTTTGGTCTTTTTACTGTTATCAAATGCGTACCCCTTCACCTTTCTTGTACTGAATTATTACCATTTACTGTCCACCCATGCAGCTTTTCATTGATCGTTTGCTTTTGTTTATGTGGATTTTTGTCCACATATTCAGTTATTTGTATTTATCTTCTTAAAGAAATGAATTGCCTTTTCCTCTCTGCCATTGCTGCTGAAAATGTTATGGACAGTCTCTCTACCACCAACACAAAAGTACTCATAATTTTTTTCTTCTGCTCAACAATTAATTTTGCACAGAATACTGAACAAAAGTATGGAATAAAGGAACAAAAACAACTCAATTAGTCTTGTAATCAAGTGCCTGTACTGTTTAGAATGTCTGTGACACAACTGGTTTGAGGTAAACTTTCCCTTTTTGGAACGACTTCAATTTTCTCGGAACATCCTTTCAGTTCAGGTCCAACTCACTTTTAAAGACACACTGACCCAACACGATTAAATCCCTTGTTTTTTCTGGGTAGCTGTGACCCACATACAAATTCCCCCAACTTCAAATTGAGGCTGCTCTTTAAAATGATGTTTCGTTTTCAATTTGGGGGCATTTGTATTGGAGTCAAACCTGATTTTGACACGTGATCTGGTGGGTCTTTAAGAAAATGTTGTCAATGGTAATTCGCTTATAAGTAAATAGAACTCGCTTATAAGAAAATGAACTGCAAACCAACTCGCTTGTATGACATCATTTTCTTATATCCAAGTTTCCATTGCGGATGGGAGGGGAGAAAAAATTTGCTTGCTTATAACCGAGTTTTCTTATAAGCGAGTTTTCTTATATCCCAGTTTTGATCATAGATAAGAAAGAAGTTTGGCAGGGAATTTTTCTTTGCTTCATTGTAAGCGAGCTTTCTTATAAGCGAGTTTCTTATAAGCGGATTCGGCTGTATATATATTTTTTCCAACTAAGTAATGAGGGGAAAGAAACATGTTTTTGAGTTTGCCTTTCAATTTCGTTGATGAAGGTGGGTAGAGGGAGTAGTGAGACTGTGACGTATACATTGATGACGTATTTACAAAGGTCAGGAAGAGGACACATTTTTTATTGTAAGGAGGAGGAACCACAAATGACTTTACCATAGGAGTTTTTAAAATTTTTTAATTATAACCCAGTTGTTATTATGGGTGAGGGAGTGGTGAGACTGTGACGCATACATTGGTGACGTATTTACAAAGGTCAGGAAGAGGACAATTTTTTTTTTTATTGTAACCGAGGAGCCAGTCCTGTGGGGAACCAAAAGTAACTTTACTATAGCAGTTTTTAAAAATTATAACCGAGTTGCTACTATCCGAGGTCTATTTAGTAATAAAACAGTAGACCTTTGGCCGGGAACCAGTGCTTTCCTTTACTGTAACCGAAATTTCTTATAACCGAGTTTACTATAAACGGGGAGTACTGTACAGAGATAAACAGATAGGTTAAGACTAAGTCCTTGATAGGAAGGATCACTCACTTGGGGTCCACCTGCCTAAAGCTTATCTCCCCTCCACATTGTGAGGGCACTGACACCGTGACTGACAGTGATTCCTGGCCGTCTGGCAAGCATGAAGGGCAGAAAAAAACGGTCTTCTTTCGATGCTGTCCTGACTGCAAGGCCATAGGATAATAATGTTATTCCAGTGGAGAGTCAGTTTAACGTCGCGTATTGGCTCTCGCCATGTGCGATGGGCTGAACAATCCAACTGCGTATGTGTGACAAGATGGAACACACGTCCCGCTTTCTCCCTTACACCCCTCCCCCCCCCCCCCTCCCCCCTCCCCTTTACTACCCCACCGCCACTCTAATTTAAATGTACTAGCAATCGCCCCGTGGACAGTTTTAACCCCCGTGGCAGCTATTCTCCTCCCTACACCTACCCCCTCCCCCACATTTACTTGCTCGGGGACTTATCTGCCACTCGGCGACACACTTGTTTGTTATTGTGGCTTTCAACAGACAGCCAGTCTCAAAGACACGAAAGTGAAACTTTCGGTTTTACATTTCCAAGAAGAAGGCAGCATTTCACCTTCCAAGAAAATGGATCACAAAATTAATGTGTAAGGTCTTTCGAAAATATATATAAGATGAACTAACACACTCTCTCTCTCTCTCTGTGTTATGAGGGGGGTGAAGAGAGAGAGAGAGAGAGAGAGAGAGAGTTAGTAGTACTAACTTATTCTTCTTCTTCTAAGTTCTTTCAGGCATGTTCCTGTCAATTATGAACGTAGATGCATCATGCTGCTGATATGCACCTAAGAATAATTAGGCCCAGCATGTCTGACTTCGGCTAGAGGAAATCTTTTTGAAAGTATTTCTTGAAAAAAGGCAGGAGAATGGACCAGACAGGCAGAAAGATAGTAGATAACACAGCAAAGGCAAAGGGAAAAGGCAGAGTCAAAGAGACTGACAGATTAGAGGTACTTATGAGCACAGAACTTCCAGAAGGTGGGGGAACTATTTGTATGGAAGACCCCCCCCCCTCCCAGTATTCCACGAGGGGGGTGGAGAGTACTACCACCCCCACCCCACCCCCCTACATTCGTAACCAAACCATACACACAGGCACAGGAACGTCAATGAGCTCTCTCTCTCTCTTTCTCTCATTACACTGTCTGTGACAGCTCACCACCCGCTGTCCCTGGGCCTAGCCGTGAACATAGCATGATGCTAGTACCACGGTAAAGTGATCTCCGCTCTTCATTTGTGTTGTTGACTGGTCGGTGACTGGTCGGCTGCAGCAGCGAGGGGTGTGTGGAGAAAGTGTTGATTGAAATTAGCTTTTGTTTTTGGGACCGCGCAAATGTAAATCGGGTTATAGCGCGCGTTTATGAACGGATGCTGTTGAAATTTTGCACGACGATAGTCACTATCCCTGGTCACGCATGTTCCAAATCTCGAGTCAATGTCGGGTCTGGTTACGCCGCGGTTTGTGAAAACGTGAAGCGGCCTGTCGGCGCCCGTATCTCCATTTTTCTGAATCGATTCGCTTCCGGTCTCCTGTACTTGGTACACGGATAGTCACCGTCTCCGGTCATCTTCCTGCCAAATTCGAGAGGCCTGCGGCCTGCGCGTTTCGCGCATTTGCGAAACCGCGCAAATGACACGGCCGCCTCGGTTGCCGTTGCCATCGCCCCGTTAGGGCTCACAGCAAATTTGAAGCGATTCGGTCGAAAAACGGCGGAGTTATAAGGCCCGTTTTGTGTTCTCATATTTCAGACACACACACACACACGGACACTTGGCTTATTACTATTTGATGACTAGCAATCGCCCCGTGGCAGTTAACTCCCGTGGCAGTTTTAACCCCGTGGCAGCTATCTCCTCCCTACACCTACCCCCTCCCCACATTTACTTGCTCGGGGACTTATCTGCCACTCGGCGACACACTTGTTTGCTATTGTGGCTTTCAACAGACAGCCAGTCTCAAAGACACGAAAGTGAAACTTTCGGTTTTACATTTCCAAGAAGAAGGCAGCATTTCACCTTCCAAGAAAATGGATCACAAATGTGTAAGGTCTTTCTTTTCAGGGGGGGGGGGCACATCTTGACCTATCGCAGAAAGAGTGTTTCATAATCATTTCGACTTTGACCTCGCGCGGTGACAGAGAGAGAGAGAGAGAGAGTAGTACTTCTTCTTCTTCTTCGCCCTCCTAAGTTCTTGTTCTTCGGTCGTTCAGGCATGCCCTCTGTCAATTACGAACGTAGATGCATCATGCTGCTGTTATGCGCCTAAGTAAGAAATAATTAGGCCCAGTTGCATGTCCGACCTCGGCTGGAGGAAATCTTTTTGAAAGTGTTCCTTTTCTTGAAAAAAGGCAGGAGAATTCTGTCAATTACGAACGTAGATGCATCATGCTGCTGTTATGCACACCTAAGTAAGAAATAATTAGGCCCAGCATGTCTGACTTCGGCTAGAGGAAATCTTTTTGAAAGTATTTCTTGAAAAAAGGCAGGAGAATGGACCGGAAAGGCAGAACGATAGTAGATAACAGCATGCAAAGGGAAAAGGCAGAATCAAAGAGACTGACAGAGTAGAGGTAGTTATAAGCACATAACTTCCAGAAGGTGGGGGAACTATTTGTACGGAAGACCCCCCCCCCTCCCAGTATCCCTAGGGGGGGAAGCTTGCTGCGTTCTACTCCCACCCCCACCCACACCCCAGTCAGTTTCTCTCTCTCTCCACTGTCTGTATAAAAAATAGCTGCAGCGCACTCGCGGTGGGGAGGCAAGCAAAGAGCCAAAGACATTGAAAAGAAAAAAGACTAACATCTGGTCCCTTTTCCCTATATAAGTAGTGAGGACAGAAACACTGGTTGTGTCCCTTTTAAGCATCTTTATGACATAACACGTCGATAGGCCAGTTGAATTCTCCCTTCTAATTCCAGTCTGAGTCTTTGCATAGCCGCCACTGTGAACTACCCCACTAACGATAACTCTATCAGCCAAGCTCGCCGTAACTCTTAAGTAGTCCATCTTCCCCTTTTAGAGTCTTTGGTTATGTGTCAAGTGTTGGTTGAAATTAGCGTCCTGCAAAATAAATCGTTTTATAGCGCGTGTTTATGAACGGATGGTGTTGAAATTTTGCACGACGATAGTCACTATCCCTGGTCACACATGTTCCAAATCTCGAGTCAATGTCGGGTCTGGTTACGCCGCGGTTTGTGAAAACGTGAAGCGGCCTGTCGGCGCCCGTATCTCCTGCATTTCTGAATCGATTCGCTTCCGGTTTGGCACACGGATAGTCCCCGGCCCCGGTCATCTTCCTGCCAAATTCGAAGGCAATCAGCAAACACCGGAGATACGGGCGCCAAGAGGCCGGCGGATGCGCGTTTCGCGCATTCGCGAAACCGCGCAAATGATACGGCTGCCTCGGTCGCCGTTGCCATCGCCCCGTTAGGGCCTACAGCAAATTTGAAGCGATTCGGTCGAAAAACGGAGGAGTTATAAGGCCCGTTGTGTTGTTTCAGGACACAACACACACACAGACACTTGGCTTATTTACTATATGACTAGCAATCGCTCCGTGGCAGTTTTTAACCCCATGGCAGTATTGAACAATACTGGAGGCAATGCCCGGAGGCAGTGCCAAACCAGCAAAGTCCCGATTTTTTAATAATACAGATACGTGTAGTGTTATCCCCTTGTAATCTCCACTGCCCACCCCCCGCCCCCAACATCCATCCGCCCACCCACCCACCCCCTTACCCCACCCATAAGCAGATGGCTGGCCTACTCGTCACCCCAGCACGTGTGAACCATGGTCTCATGCCCACAGCAGTCCCTTCCCCCCCTTTAATAACAGCACGTTTGGACATATGTCGTTTTCGCTTAGTGAGCGAAACTGTAAATTGGTGCATATCGCGCGCATGTATGAACGGATGCTGTTCAAATTTCCTGCCATGCTTTGCCCGGGTCATAGCAAGCCGGACAGCAAATTTGAGGCGATTCGGTTAAGAAAAAACCCGGGGGGGGGGCCGGAGTATTCGTGAAAAAGGTGTGTGAAGCGGCGTTATAGTCGTAGCGCGTTTCTCGGAACGATTCGCTTCCGTTTGGCACACGGATAGTCCCCGGCCACGGTCATCTTCCTGCCAAATTCGAAGACAATCGACCCAGAAATGCCGGAGATACGTGCGCCGAGAGGCCGGCGGATACGCTTTTCGCGCATTTGCCAAACCGTGCAATTGACACGGCCGCCTCGGTTGCCGTTGCCATCGCCCCGATAGGGCTCACAGCAAATTTGAAGCGATTCAGCAAAAAAACGGCGGAGTTAGAACCCTGGGACACCCCGTACTTCGAGCGTTTCACTATAATCACTACTAGCAATATATCTCCTGGCACCTCCTCCTCTCGCCCCTCTATACTGTAAGTGAGGGAGTCCCTGGGACCCTTTGTTTTGCCTTCCGCTGTCGCCCTTCATTTTCATTTTTCCACACGAGCCAGTATTTCATTACCAGGACCCCTGACTTGTTTTTATACTCCCCCCCCCACCCCCCGACCCTCCTCCTTTTTCCTTTTTTCCTTCCCCCCTTCCCTCATTCCTTCCCCCTTCTCCTCCCTTCCCCTTTTCCTCCTCTCTTCCCCTTCGCTCTCCCTTTCCCCCCTTCCTTTTTTTTTTTCCTTTTCTTCATGTCCAGTCCCCTTGAGTAAGATTTTAGAAAAGCAGGAGAATGGTCCCCCCCCCCCACCCATACGTCGGAACAATATGAAGGGTAACTTCACAAGTCCCAGAAGACCGCTGACTACCCCTTCCTAACACAGAACAGAATAGCAAAAGCCACAATCCAACGGTGGGTGCCAGACACCTTTTACGTGCACGCCCGCCGTATCCCCCAGGGAAAGATGTTCAAGGGCTTTTAACAATCTTCTAAAGCTTATCCTCACTGGCCAGTTGTTTTCCCATTTCGTTCCTCGCCGGACCAAGGCTGGCCCCAGTTGATGAGCTGAATGGAGTAGTGGATGGGGGGGGGGGGGTTGGGAAGGCGTCCGAGCCGATCTTTGTCGCACTGTGTAGGTGCTCTTCACTCAGCTCTACGTCTCCTCCTCACACCCCTACGCCTCCTCATAATCAACAACAACATTTAATCCACATCTAAAACCGTGTTGAGGCGATCTGTTAGCCCTGTGATGGTTTCTCCCTTCCTCATTATTTTTTCTTTTTACCCACTCCCCGATGAAATTACTATGTCCACCTTTCCCAATAACCCTTCCTCCCGGTCTCCTCCCTCTGATGCGCCCCCGTTTGGCCTCTTCGTGACTAAAGCCCAACTCACGCACCTGATGCTCGCGGTTTGAGGACCAGCCGAGTGTCGTTTGTCCCCCCCCACCCTTTCCTCCCCTCCTCACTTTTTTTCACTGTTGTCACATCCCCTTTGATTTTCTCCACCCTCACTCTTTTTTTGACACGTTTCTTCTAGTTTCCTCTCCCCCCCCCTGCTAAGTCAATATTTGACCTTGGCAACGACACAGACGCACCCATTTAGAGATTGAGGAATAAGACACCCAATACACTAGTTCGCTCACAAAGATCCTTAATCACAACCACCCCACCGGTTTATATGGTATTACATGTGTTATGATATTATTATGCTCAGCTAGGTCGTGAGGAGGAAGACGTTAGATATGAGTGAAGACGCCATCACAGTGCTGACAAATGATCGGGCATAGACGCCTCCCTCCACTACTCCATTAAGCCTTTTTTTTTCCCAATTTTTTCACCCCCCAAACCTTGTGGCCAGCCTGGTCTGCCGGAAGCGAAATGGGAAACAACTGGCCAGTGCCGAATGAGTTTAAGCTTTCTATTGAAATTTTAAACCCTTGAACTCTTTACCCTGTGGGGGATTATGCAGGATCTTCCGTAAAACGTTCTTCCCCCACCTTCTGGAAATTTGTGCTTGCAAATCCTGTAGTCATCTGTCTCTTCTTTGCCTTTTCCTTTCACATTCAATTATTCTTTCCGCCTATGGCCCACCTGCCCTCCTGCCTTCTAAAAATTGCTCCTCAAATAATATTGTACTGGAAAAACACAAGGGGTAGCAACTCCCCAAAGTTGAAAAAAATGAAAGCAGGGGTCCAGGGACACATGACCCCACCAGCAGGGTTACAGGGCAGGAGCCCATCGGAAACGGGGGGATTCAGGGGGGCAAGTTAAGAGAGAGATAGACGAGACTTTATGACAGTTAAGAGAGAGATAACGAGATAGACAAGGTAAAATGATAGAGATTCAGTAGTCTGATAAGCCTTGTGAAATTATTACATTGCCTTTGTAAAACTTCAAGAAAGAACAACCAAGTCTCAAAACGCCCCAATTCGAGGTCTTGGTTTTTTGGCGGGGGGGAATAAATAAAAAAAACAAGGTCAGTTTCTGGTAAAATTAAACATATGAAGATCCGGTGTAAAAATGCAAATTAGGGCTCCCAATCGTCCTGCCAAAACAAGGGGTCCAGGGACTCCTTCACTTACAGTATCGAGGGTCCTAGAGGCGGGATAGAGGGTGCCAGTAGCATTGGGAATGCTAAGAAGAAATGTTCTTGTTCATCCCTGGGACCCTCTGCATATTCTTTTAGAGGGTCCTTTAAAATTTTAGTACTTCATAGACCCCAAATGGGGGTCCCTTGGAGCCCCGTGCAGTGTAGCAACCATGTAATGAATTATATTTTTGGTAATATTTGCCCAATCTATCATCGGCAAAGTCACGTTTTGTTTTCAGAATTGGTTGTTAGGTTCATAAAATTAGATAATAGATGTGAACATGACGGGGTATTAGTAAATCTAATATCGTTTGCTGAATGATTTTGGAGTCTTGTAACTTTAAATTGAAAGTTATGTCTCAATGATTCAGTGGTCTTGTACATGTAGTGTTTTGTTTTTCCTACATTGTAGTGTTTTGACAAGTTATTATAAAGTTTTTATGTGAAGGCTGTACATGAAACACTGGAATAGACAATGAAAATAAATTCAGGTTATATTTTATCAATGTATGTTAGAGAGTTTCGAAAAATTAATATTTTAAAAAACTATTGCATAGTCAAGCCCCGTTTCTTTTAAACGAAAGTTTAGGGATCACTTTTTCCTTCTTCCCAGATTTGTGGTTGGTTGCAGTATTTGTTTGAAATGAGTGTCTGTTACACAACAGTCCGGCCCCCGTGGGGGGGCCGGTCGGCCGGTCCCCATGTAATGTTGCACGTTGTCATGTGGTTTTTTGGAATTCGTGAACATGAATGGAAGGGCATGTATGGGTGTAGTGGGTGCGTGTGGGGGGGGGGGTGAATGTTTGTATTTAGAAGTGGTTGATGTGCAAAATATTCTCTTAAAATTAAAAAGCTTGTGTTAAAGTGTTTAAAGATCTGCAATAAACGATTCATTCAATGGAGCCATTAACTGTGTGCTTATTTGTCCCTTTGAACAAAAAGGCCTTTCTTTTCAATGCCATTGATCACTGCGGGGGACTCCATTATGTGGTAAAATGATCTTTGGTTGTTGTTATTCATTCTCCGGTCGTTCTGTTAACAAACAAAAAAAGCAACTGAAGACATGTTTGAAGCCATGATTAGAAACGTTGCGTTACATCATGTTCACGATATAGTAAAAAAAACAACACCACCACTGTAACAATCATGCAAAATTACACACATGTAGCTTTACAACTCCACTGAATGTAAAACACAATACGAAGGAATTCAATTCCCTTAATTCAAAACATAAATTGCTTTCACTTTTCAGCACATGGTATTGCGGAGAGAAATAAAAAAAGATGCAACAACATTGGAATTCAACTCCCTTTGAGCCCTAAATGATGACGACTGTCGGCATGCCAGAACACGCGTTTGACATCCACTAGGGAATAAATTCCGCACTTACTCTACCAATTTTCTTCTCCATCATCAAATAATGAATCAATACTACTACAAATTCAACAAAATAAAGTCGTGTAGAACACCAAAACCTGACAGTCCAACATGATCAACAACACAGAGAACTTAGCACACACGATTCTACTCGAACAATAAATGGCACTATGGTCACGCAATGTTTGTGAGAAAGAAAAAAAAGTCTTCAAATGTGTCGACAACTCCATGAGAAATCACTGACGACAGTAAGAGCGCAGCTTCGCGCGTTGTCATTTCAGGGGAACATTGGCTATTGCTGTGTCAGTGACGTTAAATCACTGAAGGTTGTAGCCGTCCTGAGCAGTCGATGATGCGCTTTGCGTTGTAGCATGCAGGGGAATGTTGGCTTCACCTGGCCCACCTTCAAAACGGCCACGTTTAGCTTACCCACTGAAAACAGTACGAATCCTTTCGGGTTACAAATTCACCCAGGGCGTGTAATCATGAGTGCGTCTTAGACAGTAAAAACATGGGAGGACAGACCTGGGCCTTACTGCTACGAATTTGGCTTAGTAAGCAGCTACGAAAAATAAAGCGTTGCTACGAGCCGGCAACCTTAACCGTTGCTACGGAAAAAAACAAATTCGAGACTGCGCCATTTTATTTTTGTATATATGCCGTTCCAGATTTTGTCGTTTCTAAGAGCAGACGCCGTGCTCAGACGCAATAACCTAGCACACTTCCGTTTTATAAAAAGGTGACTGTGCATGCGTTCTTATTACTTTCTCTGAAAAAGAGGCGGATCTCCAGCAGCCCCGTAGCGATTCGGGAGATGTTTTCAACACGAAGAAAAACGACCCCAAACCAGAAAAACGAAAATCCATCTGGCACACACCATCTTGTTCTAAGAAAAAACATCAGCCTGCCGCACAAGTTTTTAAAATAGCTTTACACAGAGGAGGTGGCCGTTGAAATCGTCAGAAGTTGGACTCAGTGCGAACCATGCTCGCTTTGCAGGCTGCACCTCGCCATGCCGACTTCTCTGTGAACATGGCGGTAGAGACGATTGCGCAACACGTTCACAATCGGCGGAAACATAGTAAGCAGTGCGTTTCGAGCTCAGGCAGGGAGAACAATCGATTGCCGTTGTTTCCGTGGATGCTACGGAAAACTTTAGCCATGCTACTGCAAATTGATGGCTGGGTACTGATGGGAAATTCCAAGTAGGCAGGTTGGTGGTAGTATGTAAATTGGCTAAGCAGCCAATGGCTGGGAGCTTAGTCTAATTACCATATTGTACAGACTATACGGTGATATTTTTTTTCTCCTGGATGAGACCCAAGCTGGTAATGCGACTAATAATATAGGTAAGAAGAAACTTTAATAACAAAAATCTAAATTTGGGTGGGGCCTTATAAGCATTGGTGCATTGTAGACACCAGGGTCGTACAGATCTGTGTCCAAAAAATTCCAGGGACTTTTCCAGGACCACGTTTACTAAATTTCAAGGACTCAGTCTGCATAACCAGTCAATGTCGGTTCATTCCCGCCTGAGTGCTGTGCTTCTGCCCTTGACAATGTCTTGTTTACAGCACTCTCGCCCATGCTGGTGATGTCAACAGTTCTTTGCACACTGTGCAGGCTAGCTTTCAGTTTTGACCTACCTGTGTACGGAGCTAACCAGCTTTGATATTTGTTGTTGTCCTCCATTGTTGGAAAACGGAAGTTACGGTTAAGGGAAGTAAATTCACAGTCAGCAGACAAACTCGAGCAAATGTCGTCTGCTGATTGCATCGCGATATATCGGTATGACCTTAAAAAGTTTTTATATATATTTTATTTGTATTTCGTTTTTTTAAACCTTCAATTATTTTTTGTGGAGGAGGATTTTTGGACTTTGATGGATTGAGATTAAGATGTGGTCAGACGATTGAAAATTCAAGGACTTTCCAGGAGTCTTGGGGCCTTGCTGTTTTTTTTCAAGCACTTTTCACGCCTGGAAAAGGCCATGTCAATTTTCAAGTTACTTTTCAATGGTCTTCAAGGACCCGTAACGAACAATGTAGACAGTAAAATACGGTATGTCGGCTACCCATGTTGACTGTGTAAGACGCACCCATGATTACACGGACCGGCAACAAAAGTTATGCATCATCATGACATCACAACACTCCCTAATAGACACCAGACCAGGAAGGGGAGGGTTAAAGACAGCTCAAGGTTATGGATGTGCAGGGGAGGGGTTAAAGGCTTCAAGGTATGGATGTGCAGGGGACGGGCGGTAAAGAGCTTCAAGGTATGGGTGTGCAGGGAGGGGCTTAAAAGAGCTCCTCAAGGTTTGGAATGTGCAGGGGAGGGGTCGGAAAAGAGCTTCAAAGGTTATGGATGGCAGGGGAGGGGTTTTAAAGAGCTTCAAGGTTTATGGATGTGCAGGGAGCGGCGTTTTAAGAGCTTCAAGGTATGGGATCATGCAGGGGAGGGGTAAAAGAGCTTCAAGGTTATGGGTGTGCCAGGGGAGGGGGTTAAAGAGCTTCAAAGGTTATGGATGTGCAGGGGAGGGTTATTAAAGAGCTTCAAGGTTATGGATGTGCAGGGGAG
Organism: Phymorhynchus buccinoides; assembly: GCA_017654935.2. NCBI lineage: Eukaryota > Metazoa > Mollusca > Gastropoda > Neogastropoda > Raphitomidae > Phymorhynchus > Phymorhynchus buccinoides. The sequence continues at coordinate 46,798,410 of CM065701.1, forward strand.
GGTTAAGAGCCCCTCAGATTATGGGGGGAAAAAGTGTGGTCTCCCCCAAGTGTAGCAACATTGAAAACCAGCAAACAGGTACACCAAAAAACCACAACTATTTCATATGTTTTTTTTAAACCTCTTGCGTTCGGATTTGTGTACAGAAAAAACTACTTCTAGTTTCAGGATAATTGTTACACACATTTTGGGGAAAACTGTCTTGAAGCGCACCACAGAGGCCATAGTTACAATCACATCACTTAGCAAGTGAGAAGCTTCTCATAGCATGTGTATAAACAATCCCGAACTTGGTGCATGATGAAAATCACCATCATAGGGGGCAAGGGGTTCCCCCTCAGTGTGGGGGAAAGCTACGGGCGGTTTGAAATCACACAGATACACAGAGGAACCCCAGCTAGGCGGTTTGGTTGTAAAAAATCAAATAGGGTTAAATTCCTTTAAAATGAAGCAGAAGTGGAGCTTGATTTCCCAGACGTACTCCATCATTGGCCTCGGCTCAGCCTCCAGATGCCAACGTCGTTCCGACTCCATCGCTCTGGTTCGCTTGGCACGTCGAATCAGAGGCTGGGGTCTGGAGGGCAGAAAATACATACATGGGGGGGGAGGGAAACAATACAATTGGTATTTTGTACTTTATAGGACACAGAGGTGTCTGTGAAATTCGGGTTGCTCCTGACATAGAGCGTCCACAGCCAGAGGTGCCGCCACTTTATTTTTTAATTGCCATGCAGTTTTTGTAGTGACTGATGAGGAAGGAAAGGGGGAGGGGCGAATGTTACAAAATGACAACTCTTTATTGCCACTGCTTCTGGTTTGTTGCTTATACCCCCCCCTGGCCACAACGTTGTTTACCTCCAAGTCACTCTACCACTTATCCGGTTGTGTGCCTTATCAGGCAAACATGTTACTCCCGAGTCACTCTGCCACTGATCCTGGTTGTTGATTATCAGGCCAAACGTGTTACCTCCGAGTCACTCTGCACTGATCTGTTTGTTGCTTATCAGGCACCGTCGTTACCCCCGAGTTCCCTTTCCCCATGATCCTGGTTGTTGCTAATCAGGCAAACGTGTTACCTCGAGTCACTATACCACGATCTGGTTCTGTTGGCCTAATAGGACAAACGTGTTACCTCCGAGTCACTCTACCACGAAGAGGAACAGCGTTTAGAAAAGAAGCCAAACTTACTGAAAGGAAACATAAAAAAAGGGGACTTTCTCTTCTGTCCCGGCACGTATCCTGCTGAAAACACCAGCTCCATGAACTCTCTGATGGCCACTGCCCGCTTCTTGTTGACTTGTCATCCGCTGGCACTGAAAAACATCGACCACAAAGCCAAACAAAACCTATTCACATAAGAATTGCACTTAAGGACATTTCTTAGAATGGTCATAATTTGTCTGACTTTTTTCAAACAAAACACAAAAACTTTCAAAACATACACAAACATTTTTGAAACAATGAGCGTTGAATATTGCACAAAAACACACAACCACTACACTATTAACGTTAAAAATGACAATTATAAATGTAAAAAAAAAAACCCAGTTTCATCAATAATGACTGAATTAATTAAGACTTAAAAACCGTGCAATGAAACCATGGAGAAAGAAGGAAGATTATAAAACAAACACAAAGAAACTCACGCATTACAAATACAAAACACATCATATGCCACATCTTTCTCGGACAGTGAAGCACAATTATTAATGCACACACTTTCACTCAATCTCCTCCCCCTCCCCTCCCACCCCCCCCCCCCGAACCTTGAAGAATAAGGAACTAGTCCTAGGTAGGTGATTGCTAGCTTCGAGAACGCAACTGACGGAAAAGAGAAAGCAGCTTTTGCGTGAGCTACTGCCGACTTAGTTGATTGGAGAAATCACAAGAATCTTGAGTAATAGAGCAGCGATTGTCCTTTTCTTACTGACGGTTTCCGCTTGTCGTTACTAAAAATAGCCTCAGCATTACACTTGACTCGATTACCTAGGCAAGGTACCACAAACAACCAGGCGATGGCCTGATTCAGCTTATGCCATAAAAGTGACCAAGCAAGTCGTCGACTCGATTAGCCTAATCGGATTCACTAGAAGTTATGCAACGAAACGGTGAAAGTCTTACAGCCACTCTAGGTCCGCTTATAGGCCCTGGAAAGTACTGTTGGCTCGATTAGCCTACTCGGACTGACAAGAAGTTAAAGCTATAGAAGGACGTACAGTTGTTATCGACCGTTATAATATTTTGTACGGACCGTATTTCCATATTTTTTCAAGGTGCAGTTATCAAAATACGTCCGGAACGTAACGGTTGGCAGCTCTGCCCTAGTAATGATCTACTGATCTATATTTTTCTCTCTACTCACTGGTGTAGTCGAGCAATCTCGTCGGATCCTCTCTGCCACAGGCCAAGAGCCTCCGATGTCCTCAGTGGGTTCTGCAGCACGGGGTTCTCAAAAGGCCCCCCACTGGAAGGGGAACTTGAGCTTCTGAATCACCTCCTTGGCGCGGTCTATCTGATTCCTGGTGGCTGCAAAACCCAGCCACAAGCACACAAATCATACCACCGTATTCTTTTACTATTGGTTTTTCGGGCATTAGGTACGTTATAGTCACAGAGGGTCTCTGGTGAAATCCGAGGTTGCTCCCACCTGGAGAGCGCGTTGCAGCCAGAGGCGCACATCCAATTAAAAAAAAAATAATTTGCATGCGAAAAAAAATTCGCAATGCGGATTTGTAGCCGACTGAAGAGGAAGGAAAAAAAGGGGTAAATTTTGACCCCAAATGACAAATTTTTCATGCTACGAGGTTTAACGTATGCTCTAAGTGCATGGCACACGGGACCTCAGTTATCGTCTCATCCGAAAGACTCACGTTCAGCCCAGAAGGCGCTTAGTGCAAAGTAAGAGGAAAACATCACTTGCACACCACCGGTTCGAAACTCGGTACTAGACTGTGCCAACTTTACACACTAAAGGCGCACCCCAACCATTTTTAACACGTCACACTTTGTATTAATATGTGTCTTACAC
>CM065701.1:46801937-46860006 GCA_017654935.2 Phymorhynchus buccinoides
TTCCTTGAAATGGGTAAAGTCGAGGTGTGTTTACGTCACGTTTGCACACTGTTCCGCTTTTGTCTTCATGTTTCCGTTTCGGTGGGAACATTTCCGCGTCATCTGGTTTGATTTGACGTCATGCGATGGCAACTATGTTGCTGTTTCGGTCTGTCCCTACGTCGGAGGCAGTTTTTATTTTTTGTCTTCTTACGGTCTTGGCATGTAGAGTTGGTTGCGAAGTGCAATTGCACATTCGTACCGTGGCTTCTCAGTTTTCTAGTTCAGAGGTTGAATCTGCTGTTTTGCGGATTCTCATCTTAATCATTTAGTACTAGCTGTCTCTATCCCGTCATCGGTCCTTTGTCCAGATGTGGGCTATTTTGTTTTTGTCTCAGTCTCGCCTCTTCGATCGATGTTTTTTTTTTTTTCCGGTTCGAAAGGGCGTAGCAGCGTGTGGTGGCCCGGTCCGGCCACTCATAGTCCGTTTTGTATCGGCCTTGGCTGCTCTAGGCGACTCCATGCGGGGTTTGTCATCTCATGGCTGCTTTTTTAGTCAGCCATGTTCTTTCCTGAGATTCCTTCCTGGTCTTTTCTGTCAGGTCGCTTAGGTTCTGCCTTGCTCGGACTAAACCCTTCCCTGGTGCTAGGCGTCGTCTCTTCCTTTCCGTTAACGTTAAGTGTTGCAAGGATGTCACTAAGGGTACAGTCTCTCGTTGGTTGCTGGACTGCATTAAGCTCGCCTACGCTTCCTCCCTTGTTAGACTCCCTCAGAACCCAGTTAGGGCCCATGAGTTAAGAGCAATTAGCACCTCTTTGGCCCTACTTAGGGGAGTACCTTTGGTCAGGGTCATGGCTGCGGCTTATTGGAAGTCGCAAAACGCGTTCATCCAGCACTATCTCAGGGACATCTCCATCAAAGGAGATGACAACCACTACGCCATCAAGAAGGTTGTGGTCGCCCAACTCACCGTCTCCCTGTGATGTACGTGTCGCAATGCCTTTTTTCAGGTGGTATATCATGGGTATGATTCTTTTGGGGAAATGTCTTTTTAGACTAGGGTTTTTTAAGTCTTTAGAATGCGTGTTGTTCTAGGCTTAAGCCTTTTTATCAGGTCAAGGGTGCTTAGCTTCTCAAATGGGAGCATCACCCTCCTCCTCTCTGGTAATCTGCACATGTTTTAAGTGTTGGTAATGTATGGTTAAATTAGATTGGTAGATTTTTATTAATCTTACTATCTATTTTAACTTAATACTTACCAACACTTAAAACAAATAAGTTTCCCTCCCATTCCTCCCTCCTGATGCTATGTGAGGGAAAAGGGTTTTCGAATGAAGATAGTACTAGACCGCGTGCACCACGCCCACCCGGATGTAAGGGGGATAACTACCACCCCATATCCGGCGTAGGGGGGTCAAGTCACGCCCGGCTACTTTCGTTTTCCTATATTCTTTGGTATGGTTCCAGGTTTATTAGAGCTAATGCACATGTTTTAAGTGTTGGTAAGTATTAAGTTAAAATAGATAGTAAGATTGATAAAAATCTACCAATCTACTTTAACCATACTGTACCAACACCTGAAACAACTGCATTAGCGTTAAGCGACCTGGAGCTATACCATAGCATATAGAAAAACGAAAGTAGGCATCTGGCCTTGACCCCTAGCCGGATGTGGGGCGGGAGTGATCCCCCCTTACCGGTCTAGCAGTGGCTAGGCCAATGAGCGCCTACTTCCGCCATTACAATTTTCCAGCGTTTCTTTGTTGACCTGGGCTGCCTGGCTTCTACCTTTTTTGGTTTACAACACTCTTAACTGGTGGGTTCGTTCCTGTTCCTCTCTATCATCAGTTTCAGTGTAATACTGAGTCTCGATTGACTCAGTTTCTATAGCCTAAGTTCTCTAGAACTTTCACAGTTTTAGTTTTTCTGTTCGTCACACACCGTGCACTGCTACTAGTACTAGTAGTGCACGCGCGCGCGCGCGTCATTTGGTCTCTTCAACTCGAGTTCCTATTTATCAGTCAAGTTCTTTCGGACCCTACGGTTCGTTCTCTTCCACGATATTATTCTTATTGTTCCGATTCGGTCCTCTTGAGAAAAATTCATCCGTTCAAACTTTTTCTAAAAAGTCTAAACGGTCTGGGCCTCTATAGGCCTCTACGGTCGTAGTACTCCTGCGGCCTCTTCGGTTCTCGTCTCATTCAGCCAGAAACTGGTCTTCACGGGTTGTTTATTTCGGCCCTCCTTCTGCTTCGGTTGTGCAGAAGGCCTCTAGGCCCATTTCGTCCGTGTGTTTTTCTGCCATGCCTTTCTGTTCCAGGAGGCCTCTCTTCACGGCCTCCACTTCTACACGGACGTCTGGACAAACTTCGTTGGATAAGTCGCAGCTGCGCATGTCTGTCGCTCCGAGTGGCAAGTTTGCACTCGGGGGTCCCGCCTAGTCTCCCTAACCTCTCCGACCCTGTGTTGGAGGGAGGGCGAAGGAGGTCCCCATCCGACCATTGGTCGAGGTCTTATGACTGGGGCCTCAGGCAGACATCCCGGTGTCTCGACGGGAACTCGAGCCCGGAAGGCCGTAGGCCTCTCGACACCTCCCCGGCCGGGGAGGCCGAGGCCTACCGGCAAACACCCCCTCGTCGTCGGGGACACTCCGACGGCGTGAAGGGTGTCACTCTCGGACGCTTCGCGCGGGCCTCTGTCCGAGAGTTTCTCCCGGTGTTCGCCCCATTGGGTTAACATCGGTTGAGTGTTTTTCCCGGCCAGGAGGCCGGTCGACACGTCTACGGACGGATGAGGCCTCCCGGAGGGACCTAGGCCTCTCCGGCTCCATCAGGCCTCCTGCTGACCCGGGCCTCCTGCAGGGAGGCCTCGGAGGCCCCGACCTACGGGCCTCCCTCGGTGGGAGGCCTCGGAGGCCCCGACCCTACGAGGCCGCGGCCTCCCCGGTCCTAGGCCTCTCCGGCTCCCTCGGGCCTCCTTCGTGCCCGGGGGCCGCGGCGGCCTCCCCGGGTCCTAGGCCTCTCCGGACCCGGGCCTCCCTCGGTGGGAGGCCTCGGCAGACCGTGTGGTCAGACGGCTACGGTCTCCGTCACCGTCCGCTACGGACCGCACGGTCCGTGGACCGGCGGTTTCGTCACCGCCCGCTACGGTCCGTGGACCGTAGCCACCGGCGGTAGCCACCGCCGTGGCCCGAGGGCACGATGTCGGTTCCCCGTACCGTCCGTCATAAGATGGAAACGGTAGCGGTTCTTCAGCCCGTCCACCGTCACCCCCGTCAAGACGCAGCGGTCTCCCGTCCGTCCGGCGTCCAGCCGGCGGCACGGTGACTCACCGCACGGTTCCCAGACGGTCACCGGTGCACCGTCCGTCCGCCCTACCACACGGTCCGGCTTGGGCGTTCACCGTCCCCCTGTGGTCCCTCACCGGGATCTGCTTCAGGGTACTCGTCCTCAAAAAGCTCGGGTGGTTTCTCCTGGTTCTGACCAGACAGTCCACCCCAGAGGCTCGTAACGTCAGCGCTCTCCAGTGGATTCGGACGTGGACTTAGCTAAGTCCGTTCTTCATCCAGGCAAGGGCGTAGCAGCGTGTTCTGGCCCGGTCCGGCCACTCACCAGGGAAAGGAGTTCTGGTCCTTGCAAGCTCCTAAGCTTCTGGACCACTCCAATCGGAAAGCAGAGGCTTTCCTTTGTGCCGGGAAGATGGCAGAAGCTAACCGTTTCTCTTTAGCCTTCTAAGGCCGAAGCAGAGAAGCTCCTTTGCGACAGGAATCTTGCCCCGACCAAGATTAAGTCTTCCAACTTTTTGGAGGAATCTTTGTCAAAGCCCTCAAGGGCTGTGGCTTTGCGGCTTCGTTGGTTCGGCCCATCACAGAGAATTTGGGGAAATTTTTTCTCCTAGGAATTCTCCTGTGGTTTTCAGGCTCTTTGAGTCCGTGAATGAACCAGCCGTTTTCTATCGGTTTTTGGTTCATCGTCGGGCTCTTCAAGGGTTTTCTCACAAGAAGAGTTCTCTTGTACCATCTAATCATCTGGTTAGATCTACTTCGATCTGCTGGTCTCGAGCTCTTGTGCTTCTGATCGATCGCTTTCACCGATCCATTTTACCGGGTTGGGCAACGGACCGTCGGGTTCCGTTCCGGTTCTTCAAGAACCTCATGATGATTCTGACCTCCCGTTTGTCACGGTGGCTTTTGGGAATGATCCATCGTTTTTTCTTTGTTTCATTCATGTCTGTTGCAACGGCTCCTGTGGTCCGTTTCTTCAATTCTGACGAGCATGGGTTTTCTTGCTCTATTCAGTTTCATGCTTTTCTGGTTACAACAAGGGTTGTTCAACCTGATTACTCATTCAAACGGTCCTGCCAACCGTTCTATCAACTTTTTCGGCCCAGCCTGTCAGGCCTTGTTTTTCTTACTTGGGTTACTCGTTACAAGTCATGGCCGTTTAATTAAACGGTTATTTTTGTTCCTCAATCCTCTACCGTTTCTTTCAGTCAGTACCGTTCAATTGGATTTTTCCATGGTTATCCTGACGTCACTTGGATACTCTGTTATGCTTCTCGCAGTAACTAACCGTTTCTCCTTGGGCAGGTCTACCTGGCCCAAGGAAGATTCAGTTCCCGTGGGCTTTTTTGTTGATTCATCCGTTCAAGTCGGTGCTAGGTGTCCATGGGACTACCTCCCGTTTCCCTCTTTCTCCAAGCCTTCTAAGGCTGTAGCGAAGAAACTCCATTGTGACAAGAGTCTTGCCCGGTCAAGTTTTTTTTTTTTTTCCTTCCAACGTAATACAGTTGGAAGCATCTTTGTCCAAAGCCCTCAAGGGCTGTGCTTTTGTGACGTTGTTGATTCGGTTCATTGCTGTACTTTGAACAAAACCTCTCCAACGACCTCTCTTGCGGTTTTCAGGCTCTTTGAGTCCGTGATTGAACCAACCTTTGGAGTGGCTCTAGCTTCTCTTGGTGATTCATCTGGCCAGAGACTCTTTTTGGGGCACTTTAAAGACTGTCTGGAGATGGGTTCGACACGGTCGGATTCACAGTCTCAGCCTCGGAGGACACTGTCCTCGTTTTCTCTGTTGGTGTCCGTCCTCTCAGTACGAAGTCGGTCACACTTTTCCGTCTCCTCAGACTTCTTAGTCTGATGGAGTCAGTTTCGGAGCTCCTTCCTCCTGCCAAGGTATACTAAGGCCAATGCAGAGAGAAGTCGGAGCGTGCGCTCCTTCTTTCACGGTTGCAACCGAGAGTGGTTCAACCGTACCCTTGTTGCCTTCCTTCTGAACGGCCCCGGCTTCGCCGTTCTTTCGAATGATGTCTGTTCTGGCAGGCATGGTTTTTACTTGCTCTGTTTCAGACCCTCGTTTCCTCTCATTACAACCATGAGTTGTTCATCCAGTGGACTCGTTCACTCGTTCCAGTCATCCTTTTCGGTCTGGTTCCGTCCCGATCGGACTCATCTGTCCGGCTAACATGATCTTCTATGCCCAGCTGTCAGATCACTAAACGTCAGTTTTCAACTTAAGTTGTTCGACTGGGTGTTTTTGGGCCTTCCTTCAGGCCCCCCACCCCCATTTTGAGTCAGTGCCGTTGAAATGGGTTAAGTCGAGGTGTGTTTACGTCACGTTTGCACACTGTTCCGCTTTTGTCTACATGTTTCCTTTTCGGTGGGGACATTTCAGCGTCATCTGGTTTGATTTGACGTCATGCGATAGCAACTATGTTGCTGTTTCGGTCTGTCCCTACGTCAGAGGCAGTTTTTTATTTTTGCCTTCCTACGGTCTTAGCATGTAGAGTTGGTTACGAAGTGCAGTTGCACATTCGTTCCTTGGCTTCTCAGTTTGCTAGTTTAGAGGTTGAATCTGCTGTTTTGCGGATTCTCATCTTAATCTTTTAGTACTAGCTGTTTCTTCCCGTCGTCGGTCCTTTGCTTGCCCGTCATTCTGAACAAGTCTTGTCCAAATGTGGGCCAATTTGTTTTTGACTCAGTCTCGCCACTTCGATCGATATTTTTTCCGGTCGAAAGGGCGTAGCAGCGTGTGGTGGCCCGGTCCGGCCACTCATAGTCCGTTTTGTATCGGCCTTGGCTGCTCTAGGTGACTCCATGCGGGGTTTGTCATCTCCTGGCTGCTTTTTTAGTCAGCCATGTTCTTTCCTGAGATGCCTTCCTGGATTTTTCCAGGACTCTTTCGTTCGGTTCGTCTTCGGTGGTGACAGGAAGTACGATCCGTTAAGACCTTCTACGGTACAGTCTGTAGAACTCTTGGCGTTTTCTTCACGAGTCTGGAAATTTCTCTGCCCGGACCCTTTCGGGGTACAGAGCAGCCTTCATCACTACGATTTCCTTGGCCATGGCTTTTCTGTACGTCACCCCTGTCTCTCTCTTCTTGGACGCGGTCCTCCTCCAAGCTCCTGCCAGGACTTCTCGAGTCCCTCAGTCGGTCGTGTTTCTGATTCTTACCTTATTGAGAGTTTTATGTGAACCCCTGGCTACAATTAGCTTCAAGCTTCTCACTCTCTGAACCGTTTTTTTTCTGGTAGCTTCAGCCAGAAGGATCGGCGGTCTTCACGCTCTCAGCGTCCTGGCCTGCGTCATAGAGTTCTCGGATGAGTACTCTTCGGTCACCTTGATCTTTCTACCAGAATTCGGGGCTTAGAATCAGCTAGGCGGCGTTCCCTCGCCTCTGGTTCGCATCTCCATCTTTCGTTCCGTCCTCGGCCCCGACGGTTCGGACTGTTTTCTCTGTCCGGTCGGGGCCTTCGGGCTTCTCCTTTCCGGAACTAAGCTTCTCTAAGCTTTTGGAGGTCGCGCGACACGTTCCTTCAGCTCGACCTCCGAGACATCGAGGCCGGGAACGAAGGCGACGCTTTCTCTATCAGGAAAGTTTGGTCTCCCGGGAAGATAGTTGTTGCCCAGACCGCCGTCTCCGTCTAGACCGTCAGTACGGAGACAAGCTCCCAACGACTCCCCCTATGGTTCTTTAGTGGGTATATCATTGCAATGATGTTTTGGGGCAATATTTGGAGCAGGCCTTTTACCTTCCCTTTCTAAAGCCGCATATAGGCTAAAGGAGTAAAAGGGGTTACTCAGGGCTTTTTGGGAAGGGGGTCTAGTGGAATTACCACTTTTTTAAACCCCCTAAGGGAAAAAGCGCCCAGGTCTCGCTCTCACGCGTTGGGTTGGGGTACTGAAGCATCTACCCTCCTCCGCTTTGGTAATCTGCAGTTGTTTCAGGTGTTGGTACAGTATGGTTAAAGTAGATTGGTGGATTTTTATTAATCCCTACTATCTATTTAACTTAATACTTACCAACACCTGAAACAAACGAGGTACCCTCCCTTGTATCCTCCCTCACTAATAAAGATGCTTCCTGTAAAATTTTGTAATGGCGGAAGTAGGCGCTCATTGGCCTAGCCACAGCTAGACCGGTAAGGGGGGATCACTCCCGCCCCACATCCGGCTAGGGGTCAAGGCCAGATGCCTACTTTCGTTTTTCTATATGCTATGGTATAGCTCCAGGTCGCTTAACGCTAATGCAGTTGTTTCAGGTGTTGGTAAGTATTAAGTTAAATAGATAGTAGGGATTAATCAAAATCCACCACTCTCTTTGACTGCCTTTTTCCTTTCTTACTATCACCTACTATTTTTCTGCCTTATTCATTGGCCCATTCTACTGCCTTTTTTCCCCCCAAAATCTATCAAATAATTGTCTCTTCTTTTGAGCTCCTTCGGAATGTGTCGATTAAATGCAACGGGGAGACCAATGAAAACTGAACACTCACCCATTATGGCCATATGGCCAGGAAGCAGAATAACTTTGATTGATTTACTGATCTCTTAGTCTTTCTTTAGCACTTTGATTGACTGGTGAATTGATTGATCAATTGATTTGATTATGTCTTCATTCATGTATTCATTCATTCATCCACTCATTGATCCATTTTTGTCTTTCCAGACTGTTACGGGCAGCACCACCCTATTCACAGCCCTGCTGAAGAAGTGTGCTAAGAGCTGTGTGATATATTGATCAATTCATCATGTGTTTGTTGAATCATCCATTGATCCATCCCTGTCTTTCCAGAGCGTTACAGGCAGCACCATCCTATTCACAGCCCTGCTGAAGAAATGCATGAATTGAAACTGTGTAAATGCTTGATTCATCGATTGATTTGATTATGATTGTCTTCATTCATGTATTCATTCATTCACTCATTGATTCATTCCTGTCTTTCCAGAGCGTTACAGGCAGCACCACCCTATTCACAGCCCTGCTGAAGGAGTGTGCTGACAGGGACGTTGTATCTATGTGATATATTGATCAATTCATCATGTGTTTGTTGAATCATTCATTGATTCATTCCTGTCTTTCCAGAGCGTTACAGGCAGCACCACGCTATTCACAGCCCTGCTGAAGAAGTGTGCTGAAAGGGACGTGGTAGCTGTTTGTAAATACGTGCCAGGCAAGAGCAACCCGCCCAAGTTTGTGGCCCTTGTACCTCAGGTAAACAGAAACTGTCAGGTGTTTTTCCCCCGCTATCTTGCAGTTTACCCTCCCTCGAATGTTTTCATTAAAAATGTTCACTTACAAGCACCATTCTGCCATTAAAGGGGTAGGGTTAGGATCAGCCTAGGATTATTTTCAATAAAACTGAAAGAAGCAGACTTTGAGATTTAGGGTCTTAGCACAATCCAGCCGCCTGCTGCGTCAGCGCTACAATCCCCCAGTGATGCATAGCAACGCCTGCGCCTATTCCCTGCTTACTGCATATTTTGGCACTTTTCTGATGATTTTTTTTACGATAGCTAAGCAAAACCTAACAATAAAGTGTAGCAAACAATGAACTAATCGGTTATGGTAACATTTGTTCAATAGCTGAATAACATGCGGCCAGGCTCGTCTCTTAACCCATTTACCACCCGAGCAACCGCTAGCGCCCGGTAAAAAAATTGCGGAGCGCCCGCTAGCGCCTAATTTGCACTTGCCGACTACGACCACAGACTGTACTGTGTATGTAACGTGAGAATATCGCAGCGCGAGACTTGCCTTTCGGCTACTTCCTTCGGCCAAAAGTGAAGCAGAAGTTTTCTCAAAAGTATTTGAAAGTGCCAGGAATAACAACTTCGCGTTTGGGAGACGAGCATGCACACTGCAAGTACTGCAGCGTGGACTTCAAAATGTCGCATGTACCAAACTATGGTATAAATGCATCAGCTAGGGATGAGAACAGTACGTGTGGGACCGTTTTTGTGTGAATTATAAGGCACACCCACCCCACCCCAATTTTAATAGAATTTCAGATTTTGTTATTGCACTTACAATTTTGTTTGTCATCTTATGAAGCGCGTGGGTCTCAGTCTGGGAAAACAGTATTGCCTTATATTACGTAGAATACGGTAATTTCCCCTTCCATTCCTTCCACCTTTCCACTCCCACCAACAGATGTTATACATCCGGATCACTGACACACACACGTTTGTGTGTGTATGTGTGTGTACATGCGTGCCTCTGTATGTGTGTGTGTGTGAAAGTTCATATATGAGTTTGTGTGTGTACGTGCGTGCCTGTGTGTGTGTGTGTGAAAGTTCATATATGAGTGTGTGTGCAATGTTCTCCCTCTATTTTAAGTTAATGACTTCTGTTCAGCTACCTTAGTTCGTGCATATTGTGTTTCTCACTCACTCGATTTTTTTTTTTTCGATCAATGTTCACCTGTACCTGTAAAAGTTTTGTGTAATGTTATTTCCTTTCACTCATTCCTGAAGAAAAAAACCCGTTGGGTTTTGAAAGCTCGAAAGAAAAAATGGTGTTAGTGTGTTTACTTTGAGAAACATGTTTTTTCTCGGTTTGGTTTGCAGGAAGAAGAGTTTGATGAGCACAAGGTACAGACAACTCCGCCGGGATTCCACCTCATCTTCCTCCCCTTCGCGGATGACTTCCGTAAAGTCAAGCTGGAGGAAACTCCCAGAGGTTAGTGCTGGCAAGGGTCATAAATCCTTATGGATGGAGCCACCCATCAGAAAAAAAAGGGTCCTCTGAAGTCGGGAGTGTGGCTGCCCATGTGGCAGGGTAATCAAAATCGGTCACACACACGTAATGTTCTCATCCCTAGCTGATGCATTTGTACCATAGTGTTCAAGTGCTTCGACTGTTGGGATTACCCATGGAGTCTTTAATTAAGCCAGGGTAAGACAACAACGACAAACAACAGTAAAAGCAGGAATCCTGAATCTGGCTTTGTTATTTTTTAGGAAATCCTGAAATTGCATTACTTTTATTGACGAATTATTACACTGGAATAAGGGGGGGGGGGAAAGCTTGTTTTACTGTTTAAAAAAGAAGAAGAAGAAAGCTGTCTCTAAATGCTGTTCTTCGATCGCTCAGACAGTTTCCTGTCAATTATGAGCGCAGATGCGTCATGCTGCCATTATGCGCCTAAGTAAGAAATAATTAGGCCCAGCAAGTCCGACTTCGGCTGGAGGAAATCTTTTTGAAAGCATTTCTTGAAAAAAAGCAGGAGAATGGACCGGTTGGGCAGAAAGATAGTAGATGACAGCAAGCAAAGGGAAAAGGCAGTCAAAGAGAGTGACATATTCGAGGAAGCTACAAGCACAGAACTTCCAGAAGGTGGGGGAACCATTTATACAAAAGACCCCCCGTATCCCCACGGGTGGATCTAAATGCTGAAAAAACAACAACACCCTTCAGCTTCAGGGGCTTTGCCCCCTGACACTTCCCTCCCTCCAAACTACTCCGCCCCTTGATCCCACCAGAACGCAGTCCTTCCTGCTTTTCACTTTGTCCAGGGTTCACCCTTGAATCCACTTCATCTGAAAATGTGTAGGAAAGGGAATAGAAAACTTGAATAATGCAAAGCAGAATGTCGCTTTGAAAATTCAATGTTCTATAGAGTGGAGTTGGATTGAAATGGGGAAAAAATGGTGCCCTCTTCTTCCAATTACTGGACAGGGCCCTATCTGAAGAACAGCTTTTACCCCTCTGCTGTCAGAGCCATCAATACTCAGTAGGCTCACTCCCCTAGGGGAATTCTTTATCCTATTTTGCCCAGACTTGTGTCAATCGGTGTGCCTGCATGCTCGCGGTCTTGTGTGTGAGTGTGTGTGTGCTTGTGTGAGGAGATGGGACATGTATTGGTATAAATGTGTATGCACACGTGTATGTGTGTGTGTTGATGTATGTGTAGGTGTGCGTCTGAGAGAAAGAGAGAATCTGAGGGAGACTGATACATGATGTAATTTGTCCATTCGATGTGCATGCTTTCGTTGTTGGATTTTGTCTTGTGCAAAACCAAAACGATTTCCTTTGTATTACGGTGCATTGGCTGAGTAAAGAATCTTGATCTTGATCTTGATCGCGGGCGTTTGAAGTCCAACTAACTGGTCACATTAGGCAGGCGGCATTAAAAACAGGATTTTAAAACAGTGCAGTACTGTTATTTAAAATTGGACTAGAAGAAAGTCACTGATGGAAATAGTGCGGTAGGTATTCCTGCATTAGTGAAAGTACCTTATTTGGGGGACTATGAGGCAATACTTTTTATTTATTTATTTTTGACTGAGACCCCTGCGCCTTTTAATGTTACTACTAGTATAGTAAGAAAATATAATAACAAAATATGACGTGTTAAAAATGTTGGGGGTGCGCCTTAGTGTAAAGTGGCACAGTCAAGTAAGCCCGAGTTCGAACCTGGGTACAAGGGATTTTTCCTCTTACTTTGCACTAGGCCTTATGGGCTGAACGTGGAGTCTTTCGGATGAGACGATAAACTGAGGTCCCGTGTGCCCATGCACTTAGCATACGTTAAACCCAGTAGCAATGAAAAAGTTGTCATTTGGTCAAAATTTACCCCTTTTTCCTTCCTCTTCAGTCGCACAAAAATCGCATGCGAATTTTTCGCATGCAAAATTATTTTTTTTTAATTGGGTGGCGCCTCTGGCTGCAACGCGCTCTCCAGGTGGGAGCAACCCGGATTTCACAGAGACGCCTCTGTGACTATAAAGTACCTAATACCCAATAGTAAAAAAAATACGGTGGTATGATTTGATGTGCTTGTGGCTGGGTGTTGCAGCCACCCAGGATCAGATAGACGCGGCCAAGGAGGTGATCAGGAAGCTCAAGTTCCCCTTCTCCAGTGAGGCCTTTGAGAACCCCGTGCTGCAGAACCACTGGAGGAACATCGAGGCTCTGGCCCTGGACAGAGAGGAGCCGGACGAGATGATCGACTACACCAGTGAGTAGAGAGAAAAATAATAGAATCATTAAATACATTACTAGGTGCAGAGCTGCCAACCGTTACGTTCCGGACGTATTTTGATACGGCGACCTTGAAAAAATATGGAAATACGGTCCGGTACAAATTAATACGGCGACAAACTTGTACGGCCTTCTATAGCTTAACTTCTTGTCAGTCCGAGTAGGCTAATCGAGCCAACAGACTTGCCAGGCCTATAGCGGACCTAGAGTGGCTGTAACAGACTTTCAGCCGTTCGTTGCATAACTTCTAGTGAATCCGAGTAGGCTAATCGAGTCGAGACTTGCTTGGTCAATTTTATGGCATAAGCTGAATCAGGCATCGCTGGTTGTTGTGGTAACTTGCCTAGGTAATCGAGTCAAGTGTATGGCTGAGGCTATTTTTAGTAACGACAAGCGGAAAACGTCATAAGAAAAGGACCAATCGCTGCTCTTTACTCAAGATTTCTTGTGATTTCATCCAATCAACTAAGGCGGCAGTAAAGCACGCAAAGCTGCTTGTCTCTTTTCCGTCAGTTGCGTTCTCGAAGCAGCAAGCACTACCTAGGCCTAGTTCGTATTCTTCAAGGTTCGTGAGAGAGATTGAGTGAAAGTAGGTGCATTAATAAATGTGCTTGCACATGTCCGAGAAAGAATGTGGGCATAATGATGTGTTTGTTATTTGTATGCGTGAGTTTCTTTGTGTTTGTTTTATAATCTTCCTTTCTCCAATGGTTTCATTGCACGGTTTTATTCCTTAATTAATTCAGTCATTATGATGAAACTGGGTTTTTTACATTTATAATGTCATTTTTAACTTAATAGTGTAGGGTTGTGTGTTTTTGTGCAATAATTCAACGCTCATTGTTTAAATGTTTGTGTATGTTTTGAAAGTTTTTTTGTTTTTTTAAATTCAGACAAAATTTGACCATTCTAAGAAATGTCCCTTGAAAGTGCAATTCCTTATTGTGAAGAGGTTGTTGTTTGGCGTTGTGTCATGTTTTTCAGTGCCAGCGGATGACAAGATCACCAAGAAGGCGGGCAGTGCCATCAGAGAGTTCATGGAGCTGGTGTTTCCAGCAGGATACGTGCCGGGACAGAAGAGAAAGGTCAGCCACTTTTTTATGTTTCCTTTCAGTAGTTGGCTTCTTTCTAAACGCTGTTCATCTTCAGTGGTAGAGTGACTCGGAGGTAACACGTTTGCCTGATTAGCAACAAACCAGGATCAGTGGTAGAGTGACTCGGAGGTAACACGTTTGCCTGATTAGCAACAAACCAGGATCAGTGGTAGAGTGACTCGGGGGTAACACGTTTGCCTGATAAGCAACAAACCAGGATCAGTGGCAGAGTGACTCGGAGGTAACACGTTTGCCTGATAAGCAACAAACCAGGATCAGTGGCAGAGTGACTCGGAGGTAACATGTTTGCCTGATAAGCAACAAACCAGGATCAGTGGTAGAGTGACTTGGAGGTAACACGTTTGCCTGATAAGCAACAAACCAGGAGCAGTGGCAATGAAAAAGTTGTCATTTGGTAAACATTTACCCCCTCCCCCTTTCCTTCCTCATCAGTCACACAAAAACTGCATGCAAATTAAAAAAATAAAGTGGCGCACCTCTGGCTGCGACGCACTCTAGGTGGGAGCAACCCGAATTTCACAGACACCTCTGTGTCTATAAAGTACCAAATACCAATTTGTATTGTATTCATGTATGTATTTTCTGCCCTCCAGACCCCAGCCTCTGATT
This sequence comes from Phymorhynchus buccinoides, assembly GCA_017654935.2. NCBI lineage: Eukaryota > Metazoa > Mollusca > Gastropoda > Neogastropoda > Raphitomidae > Phymorhynchus > Phymorhynchus buccinoides. Next base: position 46,815,905 of record CM065701.1, read on the forward strand.
CGGCGGCCAAGCGAACCAGAGCGATGGAGTCGGACGACTTGGATCTGGAGGCTGAAGCCAGAGGCAATAGGGTACGTCTGGGAAATCAATGCTCACACTCTGCTTCATTTTAAAGGAATTTAACCCTCTTGAATTTTTTACAACCCAAACCGCCTAGCTGGGGTTCCTCTGTGTATCTGTGTATTCAAACCGCCCGTAGCTTGCCCCCACACTGAGACCCCTTGCCCCCTATGATGGCATTTTCATCATGCACCAAGTTCTGGCTTGTTATACACATGCTATGAAGAAGCTTCTCACTTGCAGTGATGTGATGGTAACTGTATGGCGCTCTGTGTGCTTCAAAAGACAGATTTTCCCCAAAATGTGTGAACAAATCTGAACACTAGAAGTAGTTTTTTCTGTAACAAATACGAACGCAAGAGGTTTAAAAAAACCAATATGAATAGTTTGGGTTTTTTGGTGGTACCTGTTTGCTGGTTTTCAATGTGCTACACTTAGACAACACTTCCATAACCTTGAAGCTCTTTAACCCCTCCCCTGCACATCCATAACCTTGAAGCTCTTTAACCCCTCCCCTGCACATCCATAACCTTGAAGCTCTTTAACCCCTCCCCTGCACACCCATAACCTTGAAGCTCTTTAACCCCTCCCCTGCACATCCATAACCTTGAAGCTCTTTAACCCCTCCCCTGCACATCCATAACCTTGAAGCTCTTTAACCCCTCCCCTGCACATCCATAACCTTGAAGCTCTTTACCCCCTCCCCTGCACATCCATAACCTTGAAGCTCTTTAACCCCTCCCCTGCACACCCATAACCTTGAAGCTCTTTAACCCCTCCCCTGCACATCCATAACCTTGAAGCTCTTTAACCCCTCCCCTGCACATCCATAACCTTGAAGCTCTTTAACCCCTCCCCTTCCTGGTCTGGTGTCTATTAGGGAGTGTGTGATGTCATTGATGATGTCATAACTTTTGATGCCGGTCGTGTAATCATGGGTGCGTCTTACACAGTCAACATGGGTAGCAGTACATACCGTATTTTACTGTCTACAGTGTTCGTACAGGGTCCTTGAAACCTTGAAAAGTACTTGAAAATTGACATGGCCTTTTCCAGGGCTTGAAAAGTGCTTGAAAAACAGCAAAGGCCCCAAGACTCCTGGAAAAGTCCTGGAATTTTCCAAATCGTCTGACCACATCCTTAATCTCAATCCATCAAAGTCAAAATCTCTCCTCCACAAAAAATAATTGAAGGTTAAAACGAAATACAAATAAAAATATATATAAAAACTTTTAAGGTCATACCGATATCGCGATCATAGCAGACGACATTTGCGCGAGTTGTCTGCTGCTGAAGTTACTTCCCTTTACCGTACTTCCGTTTTCCAACAAAATGGAGACAACACAAATATCAGAGCTGGTTAGCTCCGTCAACAGGTAGTTCAAAACTGAAAGCTAGCTGCACAGTGTGCAAAAAGAACTTTGACATCACCAGCATGGGCGAGAGTGCTGTAAAAAGCCATTGTCAAGGCCAGAAGCACAAGCAACTCAGGCGGGAATGAAACCGACATTGACTGGTATGCCAGATTGAGTCCTTGAAATTTAGTAAACTGGTCCTGGAAAAGTCCTGGAATTTTTTGGACACAGATCTGTACGAACCCTGTGTCTACAAGGCACACCTGATTATAAGGCGCACCCACCAAATTTAGATTTTGTTATTAAAGTTTCTTACTATATTATTAGTCGCATTACCAGGCTTAGGGGTCTCAGTCCAGGAGAAAAAAATATACCACCGTATAGTCTGTACAATATGGTAATTAGACTAAGCTCCCAGCCATTGGCTGCTTAGCCTAATTTACATACTACCACCAGACCTGCCTACTTGGAATTTTCCCAATCAGTAGCCCAGCCATCAATTTTCAGTAGCATGGCAAAGTTTTCCGTAGCATCCACAAACAACGGCAATCGATTTGTTCTCTGCCTGAGCCGAAACGCACTGCTTAATATGTTTCGCCGATTGAACGTGTTGACGTCAATCGTCTCTACCGCCATGATTCACAGAGAAGTCGGCATGGCAGAGGTTGCACTGCAGCGAGCATGGTTCGCACTGAGTCAACTTCTGACGATGCAAGGCCACTCCTCCGTGTAAGCTATTTTAAAAACTTGTGCGGCAGGCCGATGTTTTTTCTTAGAACAAGATGGTGTTCGTTTTTCTTCGTTTGAAACATCTCCCGAATCGCTACTGCTGCTGGAGTCCGCCATCTTTTTCAGAGAAAGTAATAAGAACGCATGCACAGTCACTTTGATAAAAACGGAAGTGACTAGGTTATTGCGCGTGACACGGCGTCTGCTCTTAGAAGCCGACAAAATCTGGAACGGCATAAGCAAAAATAAAATGCGGCAGCAATTTGTTTTTTCCGTAGCAACGTTAAGGTTGCCGTAGCTCCGTAGCAAAGCTTTATTTTTCGTAGCTGCTACGGCCAAATCGTAGCAGTAGGCAGGTCTGTACCACCCATGTTGACTGTCTAAGACGCACTCATGATTACACGCCCTGGGTGAAGTTGTAACCCGAGTTCGTACTGTTTTCAGCTGGGTAAGCTAACGGTGGCCGTTTTGAAGGATGCGGCCAGGAAAGCCAACATTCCCTGCATGGCTACACGCAAAGCCGACATCATCGACTGCATCAGCGACTTCTACAACGTTCAGTGATTTAACGTCACTGACGACAGCATAGCCAATGTTCCCTGAATGACAAGACCCAAGGCTGACGTCGTTGACTGTCGTCAGTGATTTCTACATGGAGTTGTCGACACATTGGAAGACTTTTTTTTTCTTTCTCACAAACATTGCTGAAACCATAGGCCATTTATTGTTCGAGTAGAATCGTGTGCTAAGTTCTCTGGTTGTTGATCATTTGGACTGTCAGGTTTTGGTGTTCTACACGACTTTATTTTGTTGAATTTGTAGTAGTATTGATTCATTATTTGATGATGGAGAAGAAAATTGGTAGAGTAAGTGCGGAATTTATTCCCTAGTGGATGTCAAACGCGTGTTCTGGCATGCCGACAGTCGTCATCATTTAGGGCTCAAAGGGAGTTGAATTCCAATGTTGTTGCATCTTTTTTATTTCTCTCCGCAATACCATGTGCTGAAAAGTGAAAGCAATTTATGTTTTGAATTAAGGGAATTGAATTCCTTCGTATTGTGTTTTACATTCAGTGGAGTTGTAAAGCTACATGTGTGTAATTTTGCATGATTGTTACAGTGGTGGTGTTGTTTTTTTTACTATATCGTGAACATGTTGTAACGCAACGTTTCTAATCATGGCTTCAAACATGTCTTCAGTTGCTTTTTTTGTTAAATACGAGAATGAATAAAACAAAGATATTTAAATAATGGAGTGATCAATGGCATTGAAAAGAAAGGCCTTTTTGTTCAAAGGGACAAATAAGCACACAGTTAATGGCTCCATTGAATGAATGGTTTATTGCAGATCTTTAAACACTTTAACACAAGCTTTTTAATTTTAAGAGAATATTTTGCATTCACACTTTTAAAATTCACACACCCATACATGCTTTCATTCATGTTCATGAATTCAAAAACAAGAAAGTGAATTAATGGGGAGGGAGGGGGAGTTGTGTAACAGACACTCATTTCAAACAAATACTGCAACCAACCACAAATCTGGGAAGAAGGAAAAAGTGATCCCTAAACTTACGCTTAAAAGAAACGGGGCTTGACTATGCAATAGTTTTTTTAAATATTAATTTTTCGAAACTCTCTAACATACATTGATAAAATATAACCTGAATTTATTTTCATTGTCTATTCCAGTGTTTCATGTACAGCCTTGACATAAAAACTTTATAATAACTTGTCAAAACACTACAATGTACAAGACCACTGAATCATTGAGACATAACTTTCAATTTAAAGTTACAAGACTCCAAAATCATTCAGCAAACGATATTAGATTTACTAATACCCCGTCATGTTCACATCTATTATCTAATTTTATGAACCTAACAACCAATTCTGAAAACAAAACGTGACTTTGCCGATGATAGATTGGGCAAAGGACAACAATATAATCAGTACATGGGTGCTACTCTCAGGGCTCCAAGGGACCCCCATTTGGGGGTCTATGAAGTACTAAAATTCTAAAGGACCTAAAAGAATATGCAGAGGGTCCCAGGGATGAACAAGAACATTTCTTCTTAGCATTCCCAATGCTACTGGCACCCTCTATCCCGCCTCTAGGACCCTCTATACTGTAAGTGAAGGAGTCCCTGGGACCCCTTGTTTTGCAGGACGATTGGGAGCCCTAATTTTCATTTTTACACCGATTTCAGTATTTTTAATTTTACCAGAAACTGAACTTGTTTTTTTATTTATCCCCCCCCCAAAAAAAAAAAGACAAGCGAATTGGGGCGTTTTGAACTTGGTTGTTCTTTCTTGGAAGTTTACAAAGGCAATGTAATAATTTCACAAGGCTTATCAGACTACTGTCTCTATCATTTTAACTGTCTATCTCGTTATCTCTCTCTTAACTGTCTATCTCGTTATCTCTCTTAACTTGCCCCCCCTGAATCGTCCGATGGGGCTCTGCCCCTGTACCCTGCTGGGGGGTCATGTGTCCCTGGACCCCTGGCTTTCATTTTTTTCACTTTGGGGAGTTGCTACCCATGTCAGTACAATATTGAGTAATATTTTAGAAAAGGCAGGAGAATGGGCCAATAAGTCGGAAAAATAATTGAAGGTGAAAGGAAAAGGCAAATGAAGAGACAGATTGACTACAGGAATTTGCAAGCACAAAATTTCCAGAAGGTGGGGGAAGAACTTTTACGGAAAGATCCTGCAGTATCCCCCACAGGGAAAGAGTTCAAGGGTTTAAAATTAATAGAAAGCTTAACTCATTCGGCACTGGCCAGTTGTTTCCCATTTCGCTTCCTGCAGACCAAGGCTGGCCACAGTGATGAGCTGAATGGAGTAGTGGAGGGAGGCGTCGATGCCGATCTTTGTCAGCACTGTGAGGGCGTCTTCACTCATATCTACGTCTTCCTCCTCACACCTACAGCATAATAATAATCATAACAACATGTAATCAACATATAAAACCGTGTTGATGGCGATCTTTGTTAGCACTGTGAGGGTGTCTTCACTCATCTCTACGTGTGTGTGCGTGTGCGTGAAAAGGTCAAAGTGAAATTAATCATGAAATACTTTCAAAAGAACAATGGCATCCATAGGTAGCCTCCATGCTGCATCATCATCATATTGTAAAAAGCCAACTGTCCGTCCGTGTGTGTGTGTGAAACACAAAACGGGCCTTATAACTCCGCCGTTTTTTGACTGAATCGCTTCAAATTTGCTGTGAGCCCTAACGGGGCGATGGCAACGGCAACCGAGGCGGCCGTGTCATTTGTGCGGTTTCGCAAATGCGCGAAACGCGCATCCGCCGGCCTCTCGGCGCCCATATCTCCGGCGTTTCTGGGCCGATTGCCTTCGAATTTGGCAGGAAGATGACCGGGGCCGGGGACTATCCGTGTGCCAAACCGGAAGCGAATCGGTTCAGAAACGCGCGCTAGACGCCGCTTCACCTTTTCACGAATAGCTCCGCCGTTTCTTAACCGAATCGCCTCAAATTTGCTGTCAGGCTTGCTATGATCCAGGCAAAGCATGGCAGGAAATTTGAACAGCATCCGTTCATACATGCGCGCGATATGCACCAATTTACAGTTTCGCTCACTAGGCGAAACGACATATGTCCAAACGTGCTGTTATTAAAGGGGGGAGGGGAACTGCTGTGGGCATGAGACCATGGTTCACACGTGCTGGGGTGACGAGTAGGTCAGCCAGCTGCTTATGGGTGGGGTAGGGGGTGGGTGGGTGGGCGGAGGGATGGTGGGGGGGGGGGGGGCAGTGGAGATTACAAGGGGATGACACTACACGTATCTGTATTATTAAAAAATCGGGACTTTACTGGTTTAGCACTGCCTCCGGGCATTGCCTCCAGTATTGTTCAATACTGCCATGGGGTTAAAAACTGCCACGGAGCGATTGCTAGTCATATAGTAATAAGCCAAGTGTCTGTGTGTGTGTGTGTCTGAAACACAAAACGGGCCTTATAACTCCGCCGTTTTTCGACCGAATCGCTTCAAATTTGCTGTGAGCCCTAACGGGGCGATGGCAACGGCAACCGAGGCAGCCGTATCATTTGCGCGGTTTCGCAAATGCGCGAAACGCGCATCCGCCGGCCTCTCGGCGCCCGTATCCGGCGTTTCTGGGCTGATTGCCTTCGAATTTGGCAGGAAGATGACCGGGGCCGGGGACTATCTGTGTGCCAAACCGGAAGCGAATCGATTCAGAAATGCCGGAGATACGGGCGCCGACAGGCCGCTTCACGTTTTCACAAACCGCGGCGTAACCAGACCCGACATTGACTCGAGATTTGGAACATTCGTGACCAGGGATAGTGACTATCGTCGTGCAAAATTTCAACTCCATCCGTTCATAAACACGCGCTATAAACCGATTTATTTTGCAGGACGCTAATTTCAACCAACACTTGACACATAACCAAAGACTCTAAAAGGGGAAGATGGACTACTTAAGAGTTACGGCGAGCTTGGCTGATAGAGTTATCGTTAGTGGGGTAGTTCACAGTGGCGGCTATGCAAAGACTCAGACTGGAATTTGAAGGGAGAATTCAACTGGCCTATCGACGTGTTATGTCATAAAGATGCTTAAAAGGGACACAACCAGTGTTTCTGTCCTCACTACTTATATAGGGAAAAGGGACCAGATGTTAGTCTTTTCTTTTCAATGTCTTTGGCTCTTTGCTTGCCTCCCCACCGCGAGTGCGCTGCAGCTATTTTTATACAGACAGTGGAGAGAGAGAGAGAGAGAACTGACTGGGGTGTGGGTGGGGGTGGGAGTAGAACGCAGCAAGCTTCCCCCCCCTAGGGATACTGGGAGGGGGGGGGGTCTTCCGTACAAATAGTTCCCCCACCTTCTGGAAGCTATGTTCTTATAACTACCTCTAATCTGTCAGTCTCTTTGATTCTGCCTTTTCCCTTTGCATGCTGTTATCTACTATCGTTCTGCCTTTCCGGTCCATTCTCCTGCCTTTTTTCAAGAAATACTTTCAAAAAGATTTCCTCTAGCCAAAGTCAGACATGCTGGGCCTAATTATTCTTACTTAGGTGCATAACAGCAGCATGATGCATCTACGTTCGTAATTGACAGAAATTCTCCTGCCTTTTTTCAAGAAATACTTTCAAAAAGATTTCCTCTACCCGAAGTCAGACATACTGGGCCTAATTATTCTTACTTAGGCGCATAACAGCAGCATGATGCATCTACGTTCGTAATTGACAGAAACATGCCTGAACGACCGAAGAACAAGAACTTAGAAGACGAAGAAGAAGAAGAAGTACTACTCTCTCTCTCTCTCTCTCTCTGCACCGCGCGAGGTCAAAGTCGAAATGATTATGAAACACTCTTTCTGCGATAGGTCAAGATGTGCCCCCCCCCCCCCCTGAAAAGAAAGACCTTACACATTTGTGATCCATTTTCTTGGAAGGTGAAATGCTGCCTTCTTGGAAATGTAAAACCGAAAGTTTCACTTTCGTGTCTTTGAGACGGGCTGTCTGTTGAAAGCCACAATAGCAAACAAGTGTGTCGCCGAGTGGCAGATAAGTCCCCGAGCAAGTAAATGTGGGGAGGGGGTAGGTGTAGGGAGGAGATAGCTGCCACGGGGTTAAAACTGCCACGGGAGTTAACTGCCACGGGGCGATTGCTAGTCATCTAGTAATAAGCCAAGTGTCCGTGTGTGTGTGTGTCTGAAACAAAAAACGGGCCTTATAACTCCGCCGTTTTTCGACTAAATCGCTTCAAATATGCTGTGAGCCCTAACGGGGCGATGGCAACGGCAACCGAGGCGGCCGTGTTATTTGCGCGGTTTCGCAAATGCGCGAAACGCGCATCCGCAGGCCTCTCGCATTTGGCAGGAAGATGACCGGGACGGTGACTATCCGTATACCAAACCGGAAGTGAATCGATTCAGAAATGGAGATACGGGCGCCGAGAGGCCGCTTCACGTTTTCACAAACCGCGGCGTAACCAGACCCGACATTGACTCGAGATTTGGAACATGCGTGACCAGGGATAGTGACTATCGTCGTGCAAAATTTCAACAGCATCCGTTCATAAACGCGCGCTATAACCCGATTTACATTTGCGCGGTCCCAAAAACAAAAGCTAATTTCAATCAACACTTTCTCCACACACCCCTCGCTGCTGCAGCCGACCAGTCACCAACCAGTCAACAACACAAATGAAGAGCGGAGATCACTTTGCCGTGGTACTAGCATCAGGCTATGTTCACGGCTAGGCCCAGGGACAGCGGGTGGTAAGCTGTCACAGACAGTGTAATGAGAGAAAGAGAGAGAGAGAGCTCATTAACGTTCCTGTGCCTGTGTGTATGGTTTGGTTACGAATGTAGGGGGGTGGGGTGGGGGTGGTAGTACTCTCCACCCCCCTCGTGGAATACTGGGAGGGGGGTCTTCCATACAAATAGTTCCCCCACCTTCTGGAAGTTCTGTGCTCATAAGTACCTCTAATCTGTCAGTCTCTTTGACTCTGCCTTTTCCCTTTGCATGCTGTTATCTACTATCTTTCTGCCTTATTGGTCCATTCTCCTGCCTTTTTTCAAGAAATACTTTCAAAAAGATTCCTCTAGCCGAAGTCAGACATGCTGGGCCTAATTATTCTTAGTTAGGTGCATATCAGCAGCATGATGCATCTACGTTCATAATTGACAGGAACATGCCTGAAAGAACTTAGAAGAAGAAGAATAAGTTAGTACTACTAACTCTCTCTCTCTCTCTCTCTCTCTCTTCACCCCCCTCATAACACAGAGAGAGAGAGAGAGTGTGTTAGTTCATCTTATATATATTTTCGAAAGACCTTACACATTAATTTTGTGATCCATTTTCTTGGAAGGTGAAATGCTGCCTTCTTCTTGGAAATGTAAAACCGAAAGTTTCACTTTCGTGTGTTTGAGACTGGCTGTCTGTTGAAAGCCACAATAACAAACAAGTGTGTCGCCGAGTGGCAGATAAGTCCCCGAGCAAGTAAATGTGGGGAGGGGGTAGGTGTAGGGAGGAGATAGCTGCCACGGGGTTAAAACTGCCACGGGGCGATTGCTAGTACATTTAAATTAGAGTGGCGGTGGGGTAGTAAAGGGGAGGGGGGGGGGGGGGGGGGGGTATGGTGTAAGGGAGAAAGCGGGACGTGTGTTCCATCTTGTCACACATACGCAGTTGGATTGTTCAGCCCATCGCACATGGCGAGAGCCAATACGCGACGTTAAACTGACTCTCCACTGGAATAACATTATTATCCTATGGCCTTGCAGTCAGGACAGCATCGAAAGAAGACCGTTTTTTTCTGCCCTTCATGCTTGCCAGACGGCCAGGAATCACTGTCAGTCACGGTGTCAGTGCCCTCACAATGTGGAGGGGAGATAAGCTTTAGGCAGGTGGACCCCAAGTGAGTGATCCTTCCTATCAAGGACTTAGTCTTAACCTATCTGTTTATCTCTGTACAGTACTCCCCGTTTATAGTAAACTCGGTTATAAGAAATTTCGGTTACAGTAAAGGAAAGCACTGGTTCCCGGCCAAAGGTCTACTGTTTTATTACTAAATAGACCTCGGATAGTAGCAACTCGGTTATAATTTTTAAAAACTGCTATAGTAAAGTTACTTTTGGTTCCCCACAGGACTGGCTCCTCGGTTACAATATTAAAAAAATTGTCCTCTTCCTGACCTTTGTAAATACGTCACCAATGTATGCGTCACACTAGTCTCACCACTCCCTCACCCATAATAACAACTGGGTTATAATTAAAAAATTTTAAAAACTCCTATGGTAGTCATTTGTGGTTCCTCCTCCTTACAATAAAAAATGTGTCCTCTTGCTGACCTTTGTAAATACGTCATCAATGTATACGTCACAGTCTCACTACTCCCTCTACCCACCTTCATCAACGAAACTGAAAGGCACTTAAAAACATGTTTCTTTCCCCTCATTACTTAGTTGGAAAAAATATATATACAGCCGAATCCGCTTATAAGAAACTCGCTTATAAGAAAGCTCGCTTACAATGAAGCAAAGAAAAATTCCCTGCCAAACTTCTTTCTTATCTATGATCAAAACTGGGATATAAGAAACTCACTTATAAGAAAACTCGGTTATAAGCAAGCAAATTTTTTCTCCCCTCCCATCCGCAATGGAAACTTGGATATAAGAAAATGATGTCATACAAGCGAGTTGGTTTGCAGTTCATTTTCTTATAAGCGAGTTCTATTTACTTATAAGCGAATTACCATTGACAACATTTTCTTAAAGACCCACCAGATCACGTGTCAAAATCAGGTTTGACTCCAATACAAATGCCCCCAAATTGAAAATGAAACATTTTAAAGAGCAGCCTCAATTATAAGTTGGGGGAATTTGTATGTGGGTCACAGCTACCCAGAAAAAACAAGGGATTTAATCGTGTTGGGTCAGTGTGTCTTTAAAAATGAGTTGGACCTGAACTGAAAGGATGTTCCAAGAAAATTTAAGTCGTTCCAAAAAGGGAAAGCTTACCTCATACCAGTTTTGTCACAGACATTCTAAACAGTACAGGCACTTGATTACAAGAGTAATTGAGTTGTTTTTGTTCCTTTATTCCATACTTTTGTTCAGTATTCTGTGCAAAATTAATTGTTGAGCAGAAGAAAAAAATTATGAGTACTTTTGTGTTGGTGGTAGAGAGACTGTCCATAACATTTTCAGCAGCAATGGCAGAGAGGAAAAGGCAATTCATTTCTAGATAAATACAAATAACTGAATATGTGGACAAACATCCACATAAACAAAAGCAAATGATCAATGAAAAGCTGCATGGGTGGACAGTAAATGGTAATAATTCAGTACAAGAAAGGTGAAGGGGTACGCATTTGATAACAGTAAAAAGACCAAAAAAAGGCTTCTTAGTTAAGTGGTTGTAGGCACCTTTAAATCTTCTTAGTAGATTATTTTGATTTTATGATGCAAGACATGCATCAAATTAGGAAAAAGGATTTTCTCTTCGTTTTGTTTTTCTGTCTTTCTTTTTCTTTTCTTTTTCCCCTTTTCCCTCAATCAATTTGTTTATAAGGGAAAAAAACTTCAAAATGTTTTCTTATATCTGAGTTTCGGATATAAGAAAACTTGGATATGGTAATAAGCAAAACATCATCTCCCTTCGATTTTCTTATAACCGAGTGTTGCTGTATTTTGATTTTATGATGTAAAACATGAGTCATAGGTCGCAAGTTTCCTTATTGTCCATTGGCATTGTACAAACGCAAATACAAAATTGTCTTCCACTGTGTAAAGTAAGTTATACATCCAAATTAGAATATTGATTAAAAACAAGAAACAGAAATTTACATTTAAACAAATGTTACTCTCACACCACACCCACTCATTCATCTGCTCTCCGCTATCTTGCTCGCTCATCATGCAACTCACACCACGTCTGCCTTCATTTTTGTTTTTAATTTTCTGTTCTGTTCTTTCTTTTTTTCCTCCTTTGTTTTGCATTTTTCCCTTTTTTTTCATGCACCAATTTATGTAAAAGCAATTTTTTCTTCAATTTATGTTTCTGTTTGTCTTTTATTTTATTTTTTTATTTTTTTCTCTTTTATTTTTTCCCTTTTCCCCCATTCAACTCGGTTATAAGAAAAAAAAATCAAAATGTTTTCTTTTATCCGAGTTTTGGATATAAGAAAACACGGATATAAGAAAACAAAAAAATGATCTCCTTTCGATTTTCTTATAACTGGGTTTTGCTGTAGCATCATGAAAATGCGATATTTTATTGCAGGCATGATAATCTATTATCAGGCATAATGTCTGTAGGCATAATGTCCAGTAGGCAAAATGTTCAGTGAGCATGGTGACCATAGGCATAATGTCCGTAGGCAAAGTGTCTGTAGGCGAAATGTCCGCAGGTAAACTGTTTCGGTCACGGTGTGTGTGTGCGCGCACGCACGCACGTGCGTGTGCATGCATGGATAGATTCAAAGGCGATTCTGGAAGTTACAGGTTATACACTATATGCTTTTACAGCTAGTTTTGTTTTGTGCACAGGGAAATATACCATGTATAAACCCAATCACCTTTTTGGACCTCAAACCATATGAGGAGGGGTAGGATGGGTTTATATTTAGTATTTTACGTTAGCTTTGACTTTGAAAAACAACATCGGATAAAATAAAAAATATCATCAAAACTTTACTATATCCGAACATCGTTTATAAGAAAACCCTGTTATAGTAAAGGAAAAGCCTTGCTCCCCTGCACTTTACTATAAGCGGGGTGTACTGTAATCAGGAAGCACCCCCTGGGTTTTATTGCCCAAGCAAGGAGGGCAAAAATTCTTCCCTTTTTGGTTGACGCTGGGGACAGACCGAATGGAAGGGCCACAAACTGGAAGGTTAACTTTGTTGTTGCCAGACGAACTGCAGGAAACGCTGACGAGACGGATGGATGGCTACATGGAAGTAGGCGTCCCTGAGGTCGATCGAAGTAGACCAGTCGTTGGGGTGGATTGCGAGGCGGATGGACGACGCCGTTTCCATCTTGAATTTGAAAGTTCGGATGAACTTGTTGAGTGGCGAGAGGTCTAGGACCGGACGAAATTCCCCGTTCTTCTTGGGTACCACGAAAAGCCTGGAGTAGAAGCCTGGCTCCGCAGCAACTACTGGGACGATGGCGCCCTTCTGCAGAAGGGAGTCGACTACCTTTTTGCGCGCGCGCGCACGGCGCATGCACACATTCACACACACGTGATGCTCATAAGAAAAGTGGTGAGTGTATACAAGTTGGTTTGAGTAGGTACAAATCACAGTTCCGTGTCCCCAGGATGTGTGAAATTCTCAGCTGAGTAAATTCACAAGTCGGTTTCGAGTAGGTAACAGTTCACCGTTTCGTGTCGATCTGGTTTGGTTACAATGGGGGGAGGGGGGCTGGGGGAGGGTGTGGTGTGATGGGGGTGTTATTTTTTTTTCATGGGGGGGACGGTGGTGGTTGGGGGTGGGGTTACGGTTTGGGGTGGGGGGTGTTCATGGAGAAGAATGAATGCTTTTTTTGTTTTAGTTGTGGGTCCCCAGATTTATTAAAACGGAGCTACAATGGTTGAACCACAGATTAAGAACCTCTCTGGTTTAACTAAGTAGGCTTTCAGTTCGTTTTTCCTTTTAGTCCTTTGCCGATCTACGATCACAAAGGAGTATGTTTTTGTTCAGGTTTGTTTCCTTTTTTTGTTTGTTTGTTTCTTCTTTTCTGTCTGTCCCAAGGATCTCTCCCGAACCGCTTGACCGAATCGCTTCAAATTTTGTGTGGTTGTGTGTCCCCATGAGAGGAAGGCATCCACGCAAAACTTTTTGCCGCCCTGACCTTGACCTTGGCGTATGACCTTGAAAACCGAAAACCGTTAAGGGGCCATAACTTCCACACCGCAGGTCCTAGAGTCTTCAAACTTGGCATGGATGTACTTTCCCTTATGGCCGTTCTGATGATGGCGTACCAATGAAGGTCAAGGTCAAGGTCAGGGAGATCGGTATGCCTTGAAAGTGGTAGGGGTCTAATAATTGGGGTTTTCTGTCCCACGCATATCTCCCGAACCGCTTCACCGAATCGTTTCCAATTTTGTGTGGTGGCGTGTCACGATGAGAGGAAGGCATCCGCGCATAAATTATTGCCTTGTGACCTTCACCTTGGTGTATGACCTTGAAAACCGAAAATATTTAAGGGGCTAGAACGTCCACACCGTTGGTCTTAGGGACTTCAAACTTGGCATGTATAGGTACATTGGCTTACGGTTGTTCTGATGATTGCATACTGATCAAGGTCACGGTCAAGGTCATGGAGATCGTTAGGCCTTGAAAGTAGTAGGGGTCTAAAAATTGGGTTTTCAGCCAATCAAAAATAAAAATATAAATATTTCACGGACCCGGCGAAACCGGTACTCTTCGTGTACCGGTACTTGGCGTTACCTGTACTAGGCGTTACCGGTACTAGGCGTTACCGGTACGGGGCGTTGCGCTAGTCTGTATAATAATAAAAAAAATCGGGACTTTACTGGTTTCGTACTGCCTCCGGGCATTGCCTCCAGTATTGTTCCCACCATATTTGTATTTACAAATGTCCCATATGTGTCTGATTCAGACCAAGAGGACGTAAAACACCATTTTCGCCACTGGTCAGTAGCACTGACCAATGGTCATTTCCATTTACAAGGTATAGTATTACCCCTGACAAAGTAAAATACTGTTAAATAATGAAATATACCTTTTATGCAGCAGTGACCACTGGTCAGCAGCACTGACCATTGATCCTTTTTACTTTTTATAATTAGTACTCTTGACAAAGCTAATAGTTATTACATAATGCAAATGTACTTTTTAACAGCAGTGACCACTAGTCTTGTCCGTAACACTGACCACTGGTCATTTCCATTGTACAAGGTATGGGAGTACCCTTGACAAAGTAATGAGCTTATCACTAATAATGAAAATATACATTTTATATGGAACTGTCCGATGGTCAGAGCCACTGACTTCTAGTCAGTTCCGATATCAAAGAAACAATTGGCAGATAAATAACATGTCAATTTGTCAAACTCTTCAAGTTTACGGCAAGGCAATCGCGAGAGACAGACAATGAGTTAAAGATAAAAGAGCAAATCACAGAGAGAGAGAGAGAGAGAGAGAGAGAGAGAGAGAGAGACTCAGACAGAGAGAGAGAGAGACAGACAGAGACAGAGAGAGAGAGAGAGAGAGAGAGAGCAGCATCGCCCACGGGTGTACCCTAAACCGTACATCGTTTTATATTTAAAAAAATGTCTAAATCCTTGTTGGCACCCTTTAAACAGCAGAAATATCTACACTAGGTTCCCAATTTTTGGGCCCCCTGGCGACTATTTGGGCCTCAGTCGAGGGTAGACCCAAAAAGTCTCCGGCGACTTTTTGGGCCCCCACATGGGATGTGACCACTGTGTCTTTTTTTCTCTGACGGCTATCTGTATCGGTATCTGTATTTGATACGTTGAAGGAGCCTATGAAGGCTATTAACTCAACGGAAAGGGGAGAGCGCTTTGCGAATTTAATTTCTTGTACTGTCCTGGTGGTATGGCAGTGAGTACTGTCCTGATGGTATGACAGTAAGACAATGGACTATCGACCTTACTTTTCTGGTATGGCAGTGAGTACTGTCCTGATGGTATGACAGTAAGACAATGGACTATCGACCTTACTTTTCTAATTAAGTCCTTTTCTAAGTTGTATGATCTAGATTATTATCTAAACTTTCCAGTTTTGCTTTGAACCTGTCAGGTATTCGATTTACGTTGTTATTTTCCATTGAAAAGCCGTGAAAAACAATTTAAACCATATTCTTAACTTCTCAGTAGATCTAAACCTGACCTGACCTGACCTGCTCACTGAACTGACTGACAACAAAAATGGCGGCAAATAGGAACGGACAAATGTGACCACAGACCAGTGATGCACGTTGAATTGAACCAGAGAGTGGCTATGCAAACAAGTGAGTCAACAAAGTCCACTCTTTATCATCAACAAATATCGTCAATGCCAGACTCCACCAACGCCCAATAAGGTATTTATTTGTTTTCTCATCTCAGTCTTTTTTTCCCCAAAGGTGCCAGAATGGTCAACATACTGACCGTGGGCCCTAAAGAGAAGCAGAAGAAGAAAGGACTATACCCGGATTGAGGACCCGGATGTGGGTCGCTCTTTATACCGGAAGATAACGAAAGATACCGGAAGACATCGGAAGATAACAAAAGATACCGAAAGACCCCTCCTGCTCCCCCCACGATCCCATCCCATTGATACCGAAAGACAGAAGAAAACATCGAAGATATATTTTGCCTCTGTGTGTTCTTCTGCTATTTATGCTGCTTGTCTGTGTTCTTTTTCTTCATCTTCTTCTGCTGCTTCTCTTTTTCCTCTGTGTGTCTTCATGTTCTTCTTCATGTTCTTCTACTTCATGTTCTTCTTCCTTCTTTTTCTTTTTTTTCCCCTGATACTGTCTTCTTCATTTTTTTTCTTCTTGTTCTTCCTGTTCTTATTCTTTTTTCTTCATCTTCTTTTTCCTTTCTTCTTATGTATACTTCTTCATTTCTTGTTATTTTTGTTCTGTTTTAATATTTTTCCTTTTGATCTTATTCTTTGCAGTCCTGTATCCTCCTCCTCTTCTTCCACTCTTCCTCCATTGACAATAAAGAAAAAAGAAAAAAGAACCACAGGGACTCTTATTCAAAAAAACACAAAGTTCAAAACGGTAGGTTTCTGTCCCTTTTATTTGAAAAAAAAGCACAGACGTTTCGGAGACTAACTCCGTTTTCAATGTGAAGATAATGAGAGCCAAAGTGTTGGCGAGAGATTTAAATACAAAAGGAAGAGTGAGTAGGAATCATAAAATATCAGAAAAACGAGGACGTGAAAAAAAAGAAAAAAAGATAAGAACCTGAGTACATATTAACATGCAGGGTCTTCTTTTTTTGTTCACGTTGTTTGGCAAAAGTTGAACAGTCGGTGCTCATGATGACATCTTGGCATCTAGGTGTCCTCATAAGTTTGCTGATGTGGGCTTTCCTTTGCTTGTCTGTTTTACAGAACCACAGATCTCGCGGAACAACGAAACTGCTGTAGGATCTGTGGAGAGAAAACTCCCCAAGCCGTTGCGGCCCGTGACATTTCCCTGTGCTGGGAAACCGACAGCTTTTGTAGATTTTCTACCAGCTCATGAAACTTGAGGGATTTCCATTGTTGGGCCTGCTTTATAGCACATGGTTCACAGACTCAGAATTGTTGTTTGTCCAGGCAGTCGACGTGATGTACCCCTGCTTTCTCTGTTGCCCGGAAATTTTCTACCAGAGATGGAATGATACATAGATCGAAGCCTTCTTTTGACATGTTGATCCGCCTGCTCCGACAGGATGGCCAGCTGATCTTCAAGCTCCGTGCTGTTGCTTGAGCTTACAAGCAAGCCATCTTGTCCAAAGATGCTATGGACAAGGTGTGACGAGGTAATGGGTTAAAAGGCTAAGTTCCTAGGGAAGACTTTAGAAAATTTGCCTTTAGCCCACTTCTCTAGGGTATGGGAGATGAGCAACTTTCCCGGCCCCTTTTCATCTAATAAATTTATATTTGTGCCCGGGTTCTGGCTCGTATGGTTGTAAGAAATACAAGTGGTTGAATTGCTCTAAATGGCAGACAGAGAGAAGTAGGGTTTTACATGAAATTACAAGACTCCCACTCTCATCAGTCTGACCAAAGGGTTCAGGATTATTTGACACTTGTATTTTATTTACTCCCAAAATCTGCATAAGATTATGCAACAATAATAAGAAAGCAGCTCAATGGCGCCAAAACAAAATATGGATAAAAAAAACAATGAAATCCGAAAGGATTTACAAGACTTTTGTCTTTCTATAAGGTTCGCCCCATGCCGGAAGGGTTACTAATTATCTTCAGTGTCCGTAGGAAAGTTCCAGTGATTGGCGCGGTTTTATAAACTTAGCTCTTGGCAAGTTCCTCCGTAGTGATCGGCGAGTGCTGGTGTGGCTGGGCTTGCTCATCAGGTGAGAGTAGCTCCCAGTCGTTCCGGTTACGGCTTCGCGGGATGGCACGGTTCAGGCGTGGTCTCCTCGCGGATTCTGGGTGCGGGGCGTCTTTCCCGTCTTGGTGCTTGGTGGAGTCCGGGATGATCGTCCGGCCCACGATGCCCTGCTGATAATCACAGGAGAAGGTGGATGTAGGTCTCTATGGCTTAGAGACAAGGGGCTTCAGTCGGCAGGGAATTAGTGAATCCCAACCGGCTAGAAGGCTTCCCTTGTACAATAGCACTAGTTAATAAATAAACTGAATTTCAGTTAACAAACTGAGATCAGTAAAACATAAAAGGTGATCAAGACAACATCATTCTCCATCCAACACCTGGAAAGGAATGGTATCATAAAGTGCAAGATTGCGGCCCATAGGTTTCCTACTAAAAATAGACAAAAGGGTTAGTAGGCATAAACTCCGGTTCTGGTACCAAAAGTGTTCAAGTCAAAAACACACACACACAAATAATCAGTGCACATAAATAGAATAGAATGTTTACCACTTCTTTTCTATAACATATCTATCTACTCCTTATTCATCATTGAACATAGGATCTAGATCAAAACTAGGGTCAAACAAACAACCAGTCTCAATCACCAGTCATCAATAAGACTTACTAGGTGGGCTATTCTGGCTGGGAGAGGTGTTGCTCTAGTCAGTTTCAGCGTCTTGTGTGAAAAACTTTTTCTCACTACGCCAATTATAGCCTTCACTTTCAAACAATGAAAGCCTGCTATTGGTTTATTACAGTCGACACGTCACAAGATGATGTTCAGAGTGTACAGAACAATCACGCGCCTATTACATCCTTATCACATGCCGGACATTCAAAACCTTCTCGTGATTGGAAAGGCAAAACCGTCTTCAAAGGGAGATAACCGTGGTTGTCACTTTCTTGTGATGGGTAAGGACGCGGTGTCTTACAAAGGGAGCCGACTGTTGATATCACTATCTCGTGATGAGACGGTAGATAAGAGGGGGGGGGGGGGTGAAGGGAGATAACCTCTGTAGGGGTTACATGCCGACCGGGGAGACAAATCCCTTACTCGGCGTTCTCTTTGAAGCGGCCGGGCAATTAACGTGGCGGCTGGTCGAGACATGAAAAAGAGAGGGGGGGAGGGGAGAAGGGGGGGGGGGGGGTGTAGATAAGAAATAAAGAAAGCGGGTCGCGCGGGACACTTACGTCACAGAGGCCCCCCGAAGAAAAGATTCTGGTACCGGAATCTTCCTGTGGAACGCCGACTCCACTTTCGACTTGGGCGACAGGGACAAATTAGTGGGGAGACTGGGTCGGCTGGAATGGTGGAACATCTGGTCGCAACACAGAGTTCAAAGGAGCAGGTGGGTTAGAGATCAGTGGAATGGATTCCGACTGAGGTTGGTGCGGCAATCCTGTGTTGAGTTGTCCCAAGGTTGATTGCAGAATAGCAAACACCTCTTGCCTGAGTTTCCCCTTTAGCCTGGATTCATCATTGCTGATGATGTGGTTTGGTAGGCCGATTCGGGCGAAAATGGCTTTGAGTGCCGCGGCTACCTGGCTAGCATCAAGTGAGGAGATTGGGGCGGCATCGCACTGCATGGTACATATGTCGACCACGGTGACTATGTACCGGAATTTCTTCTTCCGTTGAGGTAGAGGCCCGACCAAGTCGACTGCCACTCGCTGAAAGGGAGGGGTAGGTGACGGCTGTACGTGCGGCGGCCTGTCCCGATAGTACCTTCGGTGGGTGTTTGCGGGTACAGTGCTGCCTTTCACCTGAGGTACCTGTGGCGAGTGGTCTTGGGTCGTTAGGCGGACATTCCTTGGGAAGGATTTTCCAAGTTGTGGCGGACTTGGGGACTTGGGACAATCTGGATTGGCTCGCGCGGCAATTTGGTTTGCCGCGTTGAGAGGTTTCTTCCCTGCTGAGGGAGATTTGCTCTTTGGGAAGGAGGGAGGGAGTTGGTTTGTGGATTGGGGAGAAGGGAATGCTGCTGAAACAATAGCAGGTTGAGAGGGGTGCCCTAAAAACACATACTGTGATCCCAGTATGAGGTCATAGACAGGACTGTCCATGAGCACTGCCTTGATGGGTCCCTTAACATATCTGGTGTCGACATTGATTATGGCGACTGGCAAAGTGGATGGGGGGATTGCAGCATCAGGGCCTTGCAGAGAGATGAAGTCTCCCGTGTATGCTGACGCGGGGACTAAGGATCCGCAGACAATGGCGTCGCATGACAGTCCAGTGTCATAGAGACACTGAACAGGGATGTTGTTGACAGTCGCCTGTCCAACGACTGACGGTGTGCCTGGACACTGGATTGGGGAGGGGTTTGTGCAATTCTGCGAAGTCGAGACGACTTGCATAGTTGCAACATTTTGCCGCTTGTAAGCAAGTTTCCTGCAGTCATCCCGATTGTGGGTGTTCGACTTGCAGTATGAGCAGAATAAGGGTTGTCCCAGTGGTTGTCGTTCATGGGTAGAACTGTTTGACCCACTGTTGGAGTTGGGGTTACCCCTGCTCTGCTGTGAAGCAGTGGACCCAACTACTTGCTGTAGTTTTGGCCTTTTAGGGGCGCTAGGTTCATCATGGGCTAGAGTGTACCTATCACTTAGCTGGATGAGGTCAGCCAGAGTTGTGGCACCTTGTTCGGCAGTAAAGGTGCGTAACTCTGGGGACATGGTTTCGCGCAGTTGCTCGCCAACCATCAGTTCCCGGAGATCCTCATAGGACTCTGATTTGGCAGAAAGGGACACCCATTTTGTCAGATAGTTCCCCAGTCTATCTGAAAATTGGGCATAGGACTCTCCCCTACCTTTTCTGGTTGACCGGAACTTTTTCCGGTAGGCATCAGCTGTCAACTCGTATCTGTTGAGCAGGGCTTCTTTCAAAGCTGGGTAGTCGGTAATTTGGCTTGACGGAAGTTTGCTGTACACCTCATAAGCCACACCCCTGAGACTTTGGGCAAGCTTGAGGTTGAACTTTTCCGGAGCAAGCTCAAATTCCTGGGCCAGTCTTTCAAATCTATCGAGGAATGCATCGATAGACTCTGTTGCCTCATTGAATGCCTCCAATGTGAAGGTCATGGCTGAGGTATGAATGGGAGGGGGAAAATTTTGAGGGGCAGCAGTCTCAGAGTCTGCTGAGTTTTCAAGCTGCTTCATAGCTAGCTCATGGTCTCGCGCCTTTTCTCGCTCAGTGGCCTCAAGTTCGAGTTCTTTATTTTTGGCATCCTGCACTAGTTGCCTCTGCCTTAACTCATGAGTACGGATTTTCTCTTGCTCCTGAGACTGAGTGTCGCGAGCTTTATCAGCCTCTTGCGCCTCATGAGCTCTCTGTTTGTCTTTCTCAGCTTCCTCCCGAGCTTTATCAGCCTCTTGAGCCTCATGAGCTCTCTGTTTGTCTTTCTCAGCTTCTTGAGCCTCCCGAGCTTTGTCAGCCTCTTGAGCCTCATGAGCTCTCTGTTTGTCTTTCTCAGCTTCTTGAGCCTCCCGAGTTTTGTCAGCCTCTTGAGCCTCATGAGCTCTCTGTTTGTCTTTCTCGGCCTCCTCGCGAGTTTTCTCTTTGTCATATTCAGATATGACAAAATTTGCTAACTCTTGGCCTGACAATCCTAGAGATTCTCCCCATTCTTTAAGTTCCCTCCTAAGTTTAACAATCTCAGCCATGGTTGTAAATACAACTATTCAAAATAAAAACAAAGCTGCTGAGTTGAATGTATCAAACAACACTTAACTATTTCAGCATAAACAGAAATAGCATGCACATCAAAATAAAGTCATAAATAGCATTCAAACAAATCAAATCAAAACACAGTGAACCAAATCACAATAACTTTCCCAGTGGACACAAGATAAGTTTTGAAAAGGAACTACCGTTTGAATTGAAATTTGTTAGACTTTATGAAAAAAAATATCCCGGACGCGAGCCCCCAATTAGATGTGACGAGGTAATGGGTTAAAAGGCTAAGTCCCTAGGGAAGACTTTAGAAAATTTGCCTTTAGCCCACTTCTCTAGGGTATGGGAGATGAGCAACTTTCCCGGCCCCTTTTCATCTAATAAATTTATATTTGTGCCCGGGTTCTGGCTCGTATGGTTGTAAGAAATACAAGTGGTTGAATTGCTCTAAATGGCAGACAGAGAGAAGTAGGGTTTTACATGAAATTACAAGACCACTCTCATCAGTCTGACCAAAGGGTTCAGGATTATTTGACACTTGTATTTTATTTACTCCCAAAATCTGCATAAGATTATGCAACAATAATAATAAAGCAGCTCAATGGCGCCAAAACAAAATATGGATAAAAAAACAATGAAATCCGAAAGGATTCACAAGACTTTTGTCTTTCTATAAGGTTCGCCCCATGCCGGAAGGGTTACTAATTATCTTCAGTGTCCGTAGGAAAGTTCCAGTGATTGGCGCGGTTTTATAAACTTAGCTCTTGGCAAGTTCTTCCGTAGTGATCGGCGAGTGCTGGTGTGGCTGGGCTTGCTCATCAGGTGAGAGTAGCTCCCAGTCGTTCCGGTTACGGCTTCGCGGGATGGCACGGTTCAGGCGTGGTCTCCTCACGGATTCTGGGTGCGGGGCGTCTTTCCCGTCTTGGTGCTTGTGAGTCCGGGATGATCTTCCGGCCCACGATGCCCTGCTGATAATCACAGGAGAAGGTGGATGTAGGTCTCTATGGCTTAGAGACAAGGGGCTTCAGTCGGCAGGGAATTAGTGAATCCCAACCGGCTAGAAGGCTTCCCTTGTACAATAGCACTAGTTAATAAATAAACTGAATTTCAGTTAACAAACTGAGATCAGTAAAACATAAAAGGTGATCAAGACAACATCACTCTCCATCCAACACCTGGAAAGGAATGGTATCATAAAGTGCAAGATTGCGGCCCATAGGTTTCCTACTAAAAATAGACAAAAGGGTTAGTAGGCATAAACTCCGGTTCTGGTACCAAAAGTGTTCAAGTCAAAAACACACACACACAAATAATCAGTGCACATAAATAGAATAGAATGTTTACCACTTCTTTTCTATAACATATCTATCTACTCCTTATTCATCATTGAACATAGGATCTAGATCAAAACTAGGGTCAAACAAACAACCAGTCTCAATCACCAGTCATCAATAAGACTTACTAGGTGGGCTATTCTGGCTGGGAGAGGTGTTGCTCTAGTCAGTTTCAGCGTCTTGTGTGAAAAACTTTTTCTCACTACGCCAATTATAGCCTTCACTTTCAAACAATGAAAGCCTGCTATTGGTTTATTACAGTCGACACGTCACAAGATGATGTTCAGAGTGTACAGAACAATCACGCGCCTATTACATCCTTATCACATGCCGGACATTCCTAACCTTGTGATTGGAAAGGCAAAACCGTCTTCAAAGGGAGATAACCGTGGTTGTCACTTTCTTGTGATGGGTAAGGACGAGGTGTCTTACAAAGGGAGCCGACTGTTGATATCACTATCTCGTGATGAGACGGTAGATAAGAGGGGGGGGGGGGGGTGAAGGGAGATAACCTCTGTAGGGGTTACATGCCGACCGGGGAGACAAATCCCTTACTCGGCGTTCTCTTTGAAGCGGCCGGGCAATTAACGTGGCGGCTGGTCGAGACATGAAAAAGAGAGGGGGGGAGGGGAGAAGGGGGGGGGGGGGGGGGGTGTAGATAAGGAATAAAGAAAGCGGGTCGCGCGGGACACTTACGTCACACAAGGCGTTTTCTTTCCGATTTTTTTAGGCCTACCTGGTCTGCCAGCATATGTGTTCGAAATTTTTCCTCATGCGTCTTAATTGTACACGACAAACCAGTCGAATCCAGGAAGGCAAGACGAATTGCTCTCCGCAGCAGAAACGTCGAAGATCATCCATCTGTTCTTGTGTGTATAAAATAATAATGGGCACTTTGCCAGGTTTATGATGTGTCATGTACAGTACAAGTGCCCACTGACTCATTCAAGCTCCTAGCTTGGAGGCAATGTGCCAGAAGAAGATGCGGAAGGTGCCCGAGTGTCCATGAAGGAGGACGGGCCCAATAAACATAGGATAGTTAAAAGTGTCTCTGCAAACATTGAGGGTTTACTTAAAACGTAAAGAGAGAATGGTCGACCTATTAAGTATATAGTGTTATGATTCAAAATTGATAGAAATATTTGTTTGTAATTGGCAATGTGTAATATAAGTATGAAGATATTAAATGTATTTATGACATATAATGAGAAAAATGGTGTTTTACGTCCTCTCGGTCATAGACACATATGGGACATTTGTAAATACAAAGATGGTGGGAACAATACTAGCTGCAATGCCCGGAGGCAGTGCAACACCAGTAAAGTCCCGAGTTTTTAACAATATAGATAGGTGTAGCGGTAACCACGCCTCAGTTAAACCTCATCAGCTATGGTACCGCCACAATTAAATAAGTATATACCATTTACAGCGACGAGAAGAAAAATGGTGTTTTACGTCCTCTCGGTCATAGACACATACGGGACATTTGTAAATACAAAGATGGTGGGAACAATACTGGCTGCAATGCCCGGAGGCAGTGCAACACCAGTAAAGTCCCGAGTTTTTATCAATATAGATATGTGTAGCGGTAACCACGCCTCGGATAAACCTCATCAGCTATGGTACGCCACAATTTTGAATTCATTATTTACAGCGACGATGGATGGAAGTTCAGTTTAATGTTGCGTTTCGGCTTTCGCCATGTACGACGGGCTGAACAAACCAACCATGGTATAAACAAAAATTTATGTTCCCGAATCACTGTCTTAGCCAAAAGGCCGAGAAGCGATCAGAATTAAGCGACGACGATAGAGAGAGAAAATGGAGTTTTACGTCCTCTTGGTCTGAATCAGACACATATGGGACATTTGTAAATACAAATATGGTTAGAACAATACTGGAGGCAATGCCCGAAAGCAGTACGAAACCAGTAAAGTGCCGATTTAAAAAAATAATACAGATAGCTGTAGCGGTGACCACGCCTCGGTTAAACCTCATCAGCTATGGCACCGCCACAAGTAGTAATTAATAAGCGACGACGACGACGAAAATGGAGTTTTACGTCCTCTTGGTCTGAATCAGACACATATGGGACATTTGTAAATACAAATATGGTGGGAACAATACTGGAGGCAATGCCCGGAGGCAGTACGAAACCAGTAAAGTCCCGATTTTTTTTTATTAATACAGATAGGTGTAGCGGTGACCACGCCTCGGTTAAACCTCATCGGCTATGGCACCACCACAAGTAGTGATGTAAGTATTAATAAGCGACGATATGTTTCGTAGTCTGGCCTAGGAACAGGCCCTCTGTTGTAACTTAAAATTTATGGGAGTTAAAAGATCAAAATTTTAATTTTTTAATAAGAAAACAAATTTGGCCCAAAATTATTAAAAAGATGTATGTACAAATATTTATTTTATATTTACCAAAAAGAATAAATTGCTATAATTGTTTACAAAGGATAAAATTAAATTATATATTCAGTTTTTATTGCCCAACCAGGGGAAGGAACTCCTTCACCCGGACTTCCCTATCCAAGCGATAGGTGAAATTATTTACATGCCACTGCTGTGCCACCGATTCTAAAAGTTAATTACTGAAGTGATTCTCCATCACTTGGTAAACTGTTGCCTAGCTGCAAAACACACCAAACAGCCAACTACAACACTGTCAGGATAGCCGGCTCTCTAACAGGTCTTTACAGCTAGTAATTTAGACACATACCGAAAGACAAACTAACCTAACCCACACTGCCTATGTTTGCTCTCACACAAGTGCCATTCATACACATTTGGCTAACCCTGTCTCGCCGGTGGAAGAATGGCGTCACATTCAGCGGTGGCCTCGGGGTTGTCCTAGCCGCAGGCCTGTTGACAACAGGATGACTGACACCGGACGATTCGTCCGGCATCAGTCCTACCCAGTACAGTCATAGTCAGTACAGTCAGAGTCGTAACCGGGCTTGCCCCAAGTGCAGTACCGTATCCCCGCCGTAGCCCGCAACCTGTGCTACAAGGCGCGTCCCCGTACTTGTCTGTCAGCAATCACAGTCCGTAGAGAGTCATTATTGTCAAGTCTTGTCTGGCCAGTTGTCACAGTCAGTGGTGTGAGTCCATTACAAAAGGAAAGGGAACAGGACCGTCTCCAGAGACAGCTCTCGTCGATCTGCGCACTGCTCTCTAAAAAGGGTGGCAAAAGCAGTGAACTCTGCTAATTACCGTGCGTCCGGTTGCACACGGCACCCACATACAATCCAGGGGAAATCACCCCCGCAACATTCACTACCATACTATGTCATAGACAGAGAGAGAGAGAGACAGAGAATCACGGACTTATTGGAGGCGGTCAAGAGACCGCCTCCGCTTTAGCGTTGGGTAAGGGATCATGTGACTTTTTCCTGTGAATGGTCACATGATTTGGGCCAGTTCCATGGTCTGTGGGGGAGCACGTGACCTGCTGGGTGCATCAGAGTTGTCTTCCCTTTGTCATTGAAGTTGTCTGCCCTTTTTAATTGAGCGTGCGACTCTGGTGACCTGAACATGTTAGCCTACAGAGTTAGGCTGTGACTGCGTCTCTCTCTCTCTCTCTCTCTCTCTCTCTCTCTCTCTCTCTCTCTCTCTCTCTCTCTCTCTCTCTCTCTGCCTTGCACGGCTTCCAATTTTGTTTCCACATACTATCTCTTTTTGTCTCTGTCTTTCGCCCTGTCTTTTCCTGCCTCTCTCCCTGCTCTCTGTCTCTGTCTGTCTGTCTGATTGTCTGTCTCTCTCTCTCTCTCTCTCTCTCTCTCTCTCTCTCTCTCTCTCTCTCTCTTAACAATGTCTCCACCTGTCTCTCTCAGCTTCTTTTTATTTATTTCATTACACAGAAACAGAACTCTCCCCCCGCCCTTCCCCCTTGGTGTGTGCATGTGTCAGCAGACTTGATTCATGGTTTTACAATGCCTCAGTCTGCTGTAGGCTAGAGGGTTAGGTAAATAGTTCAAGTACAGAAAAAGTAAAATTTGTGGTTGTCGCAAATACAGACTCTCATAGTAGCGAGCTGCAGATCTACCACACTTTCTCCACTGGAATTGGTGTCGTCTGCTAAACCTCATTATTTCTCTCTCTCTCTCTCTCTCTCTCTCTCTCTCTCTCTCTCTCTCTCTCTCTCTCTCTCTCTCTCTGCTTTACTCACACTTTCATTGTCCTTCTCTCTCACATACTACAGTGGAATCCGCTTTATCGGCCACTTTTGGGACCAGGCAAAATGTGGCCGATAAAGCGAATCGGCCGATAAAACGAACATCGAGATACTGTATGACGCAATTATGCAAGTCAAAAGCAATGACGTCAAAATTAAATGTTGCAGTTCAAATTCCAATTCTTTCCCTTTTTGTGATGTGTGTGTGTGCGTGTGTTTTGAGTCTGGATCAACACTGTACATGTAATTAAAGCCGAATCGCTATGCTAAAAACAACAATTTTATTTTGATTACAGATGTACATGTAGATTCATTAAAATCTCTCACTTAAACGAGCCATCCTGTCAGCTGTCAGTTCTTAGTGTGAAGTGACTTTCAGTGTGAGAGACAAATTGAAATGAATAAAATCTGTCAAAACACAAGAGTTCATACAGTACAGTGTATGTGTACTGTATGTGAACACTTTATTAATCCTACAACTTGACAGAAGCACAAGTAGAAGACAATGATTTTGTTTTCTTGAGTGATTTTAACGCCATGCAGGGTCTTTCAATTGACAACAGCTCACCTTCCAACTTCACACTCAACCATGTAAACGTCAAAAGCGTGTTGTCAGTTTGTCTGTTGTTCTCCCTCTCAAAAAAAGGGGGGGGGGGGGTAAAGAGGAAATATTAGAGAGAAAAAGTGGCCAATAAAGCGAAATTGAAGATTTCAGCTTTGGCCGTAAAAACGAACAAAATAACACATGCTTAAGAAGAAAAAATTCCGTACATTAGGAAATTGGCCGATTAAGCGGCTTTGGCCGATTATCCGAAGGCCGATAAAGCGGATTCCACTGTATCTCTTTTTATCTGGTTTTTGCTTTCTGTCGCTTTCTGTCTCTGTCTCTGCTTTCAATCTCTCTCTCTCTCTCTCTCTCTCTCTCTCTCTCTCTCTCTCTCTCTCTCTCTCTCTCTCTCTCTCTCTCTCTCTCTCTCTCTCTCTCTCTCTCAGCAATGTCTCCATCTGTCTCTCAGGTTCTTTTGTTTCATTGCACAGAAACAAAACTATTCAGTATTCTCCTCCCCCCCCCCCCCCCCCCCCCCCTACCCACCCTGGGTGTGTGCCTGTGTAGGTGTTAGCCTACTGTGCTGTGATGTTGAGCCATGCTTTTTCTATGCCTAAGTCTCTTTATAGCTTACAACAATGCGTGCGTGTGTGCGTAAGTAGCGTTGCATCCACTGGAGTTCGTGTCGTCTGCTTAAACTTGCATACACCACACTGCTAAACATTTTTTTATGATGTATAGCATACGAATAGCATGCAAAAGATTTGGAGAATTTTGAAAGCCAAACGATTTTACATTAAAGTTGTGTATTACGCTTCTGCAAAGAGTATTGTGAAGAAAACAAATTTTGTGTTGTCTTATACTAAGTAAAAACCAGGCGTGAATTGTATGATGATAAAACACTTGACAGGGCTTCATCCTCATTTTGGCTTCTTTTTTTAAAAAGTGTACAACCACCATTACTAAACCTTTGCAAAATCACAGAAGTGCATTGCTAAACTTTTGCACACACAAAAAAACCCCCAAAAACCCCCAACTGCATTCATCATAAAAATTACAACAAAAAATAAAAGGACTGCACACATAACATTTTTCGTCCTCGCCTTTTAGGCGGGAAAAACCTGTACAGGGTCTAAAAAACGGCACACCGTTAAAGGGGCACCCTGACGGATGAGTTATTGTAAGAAACACGCTGAGGAGTTTTACTCACAACAAAAGAACCAGCTCAATGGGTTTTTTACTGCACTACAAAAAAAAAGAAAACGCTTCAACCACAATGACTGAGGTGGTGTAGAGTGGCACAGTGGTATCGCGTTCGCTTCGTTTCAAGTAAACCCGAGTTCGAACCTTCGTACAAGGGATTTGTTCTTCTCATTCTGCACTAGGTCTGAACATGGAGTCTTTTGGATGAGACGATAAACCGAGCATGCACTTAGCATACGCGTGCATGTGTATGTGTGCGTGTGTGTGCATGTTTGTACAAGTGTATGCTTGAGTAAGTTTGTGTGCGTTTCAGTGAGAATGTGTTTTCTGTGTGTTTGATGAAATGTGTGTGTATGTCCGTGTGCAAGAACGCGTTCACTCTTGTGCGTGCACGTACGTGCGTGTGTGTCTGTTGTGCGTGTGTGTGCGTGTGTGAGTTTTTTCAATGCTGATTGTAAAGCGCTTTGTGCTCGATAAAAAAGCGCTATATAAATATCCGTTTATTATTATTATTATTAAATCCAGTGGCAACGAAAAAGTTGTCATTTGGTCAAAATTCACCCCACCCCCCCTCCTCCCTCATCAGTGACAATAATCGCATGCAAAAAATAATAAAAAATGGGTGGCGCGCCTCTGGCTGCGACCCGCTCGCCTTTAAATTGCTGTCTTTCTGGTGATCTCGACGTGTTTCTTGCAAAACTCATCCGTCAGGGTCCACCTTTAAACATTCTTGCTACCCCCCCTCCCCTCCACCTGTTGCCAATCGCTAACTATACTACTGTCGACCATGCTCCACCCCACCCCACCCCTTCACTCCACTGACGTTCCTGTTGTCTGCTTAAACCTTTGCAAAATCACGGGGGGGGGGGGGGGGAGGATACTGTTAAGGAAAGCTGTTCGTTTTGCTATTACTCGGATATTAGAAACAAAACGCTTTCTTTCTATATCACTTGGCATTGTAAATTCATCAAACACTTTATTTTGAAGAAATACTTACGGATGGATTTTACTTTCTTCTATCCTCACGTTCATTTATCAGTTGACTATTCCTTGACCCCCCCCCCCCCCCCCCCCCTTCTTTTTCATTGATGCACACACTACCATTGAGAGACTCATGAATATGCGTTAGCCTAGCAACTGACCAAAACCCTTAGGTAGGCTTAGTGATGCGACTCTGTGCTGTGGTGTTGAGCTATGGAAGCAGGGTCAGTCCCTGTAGGCCTAGGCCTAGTACAAAGGTTAGCAGACGGACACAAACAGTTGACAGTGAAAGATGAATATGAGCCAAGTTGGTTCTTTTCAGTTTTATTCACTCAACCGTAGGCTGAGCCTACCCTACTCTCTTTGTGTTTATGACTCTCTATCTCAAAAGTCGAAGTCTGGTTTCTTTCAGTTTCATGACAACATTAGGATCACAAATACTTTGGAAGACGAATCTCATCTGCTTACAGAACTAAACCGTCATTTTCAGCACTTTACTGTGTTGAACTTCTTTTTTGTTCTTGTCTGAGCGGTCGATGACGAACGTATTTCATGACACGTTCATATTTTATATAACTTTTTTTCTTCTTCTTCTTCTCTAAAGTAGCCAACTGCATCACCTTGAAGATATTTTGAAAAGACATACATGTTCATACACATTTGAAGTGCAATACACTCTTCTACATAATGTTAACACTGTTTGGCCTCCTTTAGTTGATATTGTTATCAACTGAATTTTCTTGTAGCAATTACCCCAACCTAAACAATAACTCATGGGACAACATGGCCAAAGGGAACTAAGCCAGTCCTAACACTTCAGTAAAAGTCCTGTCTATGGAAAAAGGAGTTGTTCCCCTTGTCGCATGAAAATAGGTAGCTCGTAAAAATAAGTAGCTCGCTATTATGAGAGTCTGTATTTGCGACAACCACAAATTTCACTTTTTCTGTACTTTAACCATTTAACTAACCCTAACCCTAACCCTATCTAATCCCTAACCCTAGAAAAAAGTGAAATTTGTGGTTCATGCTCAATGTCGCAAATACACACTGTCATAGGTAGTGAGCTACTTATTTTTACGAGCTACCTATTTTCATGCGACACCCCTTAGGTCAAAACAGGAAATACTCAGTAACTATGGTGACCAGTTGGTTACAATATATAGAGAGATATGGAGAGAGAGAGAGAGAGAGAGAGACACACACACACACAGAAAGTAATTTTAATTGTTCATTCTCATGCACAGGTTGGCAATTGCTGTGGGTGCGCCAGATGTCGTCCTAGAACACCGTGTTCTGACTGAGCGGCTGATGTTACGTACATACAATGTCACCCTACCCCAGAGACCCGACTGCGTCACCAATGGATGCAGTGATGCTGTTTCTATTTACATTTAATGTTAACATGTTCGATGTTTAATATGCTAAATATGAAGAATAAGAAAAGATAATTGTCTTGCTGTTTTGGATGCCAACTGGAGAGAGAGCAGACTTGCATTTATTTCGTTCAGTATGATTGGGTTTTTTGGGTGCCAATTGGGGAGAGATTTTTTGGGTACTAATTGGTTTTTTTGTTCATATGTAAAAATGTCCTGTTAGATTTATAAGATGTTAAATATGAGGGGGTTTTTGGGTGCCAATTGGAGAGAGAGGAGAGACTTGCATTTATTTCGTTTGGTATGATTGGTTTTTTTTGGTGCCGGTCGTTTTTTGGGGGGTAGGGGAAGACGGGGTAAAAGCGCATGGGCGGGTAAGAAGCCCACCCCAATTATCTCATGAAATGAAGCAAATTTCAGTCTCATTTTGCCCATGAGACGAGCGTTAATGTCTAGCATTCGTCTCATGGGCAAATTTGACTGAAATTTCTTTATTTAATGAGATAATTGGGCTGGGCTTCTTACCCGCCCATGCGCTTTTTACCCCGTCTTCCCCTACCAATCGGATTAACATGTTAACATTTCATGATCGATGTTTAAGATGTTAAATATAAAGAATGTCTTGCTGTTTTGGATGCTAATTGGAGAGAGAGAGGAGAAACATGCATTTATATCATTCAGATTTGGTAGGATCGGATTTTTTGGGTCAGGTCAGGTCAGGTCAGGTCAGGTAAATTAAGACGACTAGGCCTCGCGGCCTCTCAAGCGTCTTTTCTTTTCTTTCCCTTTTTGGGGGGTTGGCACAGCTGTGACGGTTTTGGTAGACTATTCGTCATACTGGTATTTTAATTTACTAAGGTTTGGGTCTTTGTCCAGGTTTTTGAATTTGTTAGTATCAGGTGCAAGTTTTGTCTGAGCAGGAAGTGCGTTCCAATAGTTAGTCACTCTGCCGGTCGATCGTTTTTTGGGGTACCAATTGGGTTTTTTGTTCACATGTGAAAATTTCTTGATTGATTTATAAGATGTTAAATATGAGAAAAGATAATTTTGTTGCTGTTTTGGACGCCAATTGGAGAGAGAGAGAGAGAAGAGACAGAGAGAGAGAGAGAGAGAGAGAGAGAGAGAGAGAGAGAGAGAGAGAGAGAGAGAGAGAGAGAGAGAGACTCCAACCAACCAACCAAAACCGGAGCAGGAAAAAACAGACAACATACAAATGTTCTGATTATATTGGTGTTGTCAAGTTTCCTTGTGGGTTTTTTGTACCAATAGTAGGATGGTTAGAAAAATATACTAAAATTTGTATATGTTGTACAATTTTAATCAAACCTATACCATTGGAAAGAGCATGACACGACCTTTAAAATGATACCAAATTTGTCTAAATTGGTCAACAAATAAGCAAGTTATGGCTTCTTGAAATTACAGTCTTTTTTACATGGGCTATATAAGAAAAAGTTGATCAAGCTTTGGATGAATCTGAACTTCAACCAGCTATAACTTGCTTATTTTTCGACCAATTAACATAAATTTGGTACCAAAATGAGGCTTATTCAAAAGAGAATGTGTCTTTAATAATAAAATTTGTATTTGTATTCAACACGTTTGTTATAAAGCGTCTGTTTGTCTGTCTGACTGACTGCCTGATTGTATGAAAGCGAGTTACCATAACTAAAAAAATGTTGATTTCAGACCCAAAAACCCACATATAGTATACTCTTGATCAGCATCAATTAAGGAGTACAATGAAGCATGTTGACCAGTATAAACCTCCACAAAGGAACCTCTGACTGTCTTAAGACCATGAGTCTTACCAGTACTATTAGACTTGGTGTTATACAACTTAAAACTATTGACTGTAAGTCCCCCCGTGGGGATACTGGGGGGGGGGGGGGGGGGGGGGGGTCTTTCGTACAACTAGTTCCCCCACCTTCTGGAAGTTCTGTGCGTGTAACTTTCTCTAATCTGTCACTCTCTTTTACTCTGCCTTTTCCCTTTGCTTACTGTTATCTGCTATCTTTCTATCTTACTGGTCCACTCTCCTGCCTTTTTTTCTATAAATTCTTACAAAGATTTCTTCAGCCGAAGTCAGACATGCTGGGCCTAACTATTTCTTAGTTAGGCGCATAATGGCAGCATGGCGCATCTACACTCATGTGACAGGAAACTGTCTGAGCGAACCAAGAAGAAGATTGTAAGTGTAAACCCAGTGACCATTGTATATATATTTTTTTTAATCATTATTACACAAGTTTAAGAATGCAATCAGGCATGTTGTGATAGTGCAAAGCTCCTGAACAAACCATCAAGGGGTATCACACTGACTCAAGTACTAGTAGTTGTTGAACACAAAACTCAAATACTGTTTGCCACAGACACTAGTCCATCAGATACATATTCTTTGTCAGCATCAAAGGAAGGACACAAAAAGCACATTTTGACAGAGCAAGCACTTATTGCAATAATCCACCAAGTGGATTAACATTCTATCATTCTGACTCAGAGTTCAGTAGCACTAGCACCATTTAAAAAGTCTGTGACCAAGACCCATGTTCTCGATCAGCATCACCCAATGGATATAGTGAATTTACATTAAAATAACACATTTTACAGTGCAAACTTCTAATACAAACCTCTACCAAGGAATCTTTCACAGACTAAGAGTAAGACCCACTGCTTTATAAGTTCTAACTGAAATATTATTTTGTACACTCCAAGACTTTTGATCACACCTGAGAATGCAGTGAAACACACAAGGCATATTAAGATATTAACGCAGTGCTGTCTTTGTTAGACACTGTGTTTGTTGCTGTTGTTATCAAGCTTATTGTCGTTAGCATGCTTTGTTCTTTACATCTCAATTTTCATACTCATGTTCTCATCCGACTCTCACTTGTGCTGGAGTAACGTGCATTTTATCCGCATTTTCCTTTAAACTACAAATGAATCCATGCTATTTTCATGGGGAGTAGATTGTCTTGTGCATATATATATATATATATATATATATATATATATATATATATATATATATATATATATATATATATATATATATATATATATGTCGTGCCGAATCTGTGAAATTGCCGATTCCGCGGAATCGGCAGTAATTTTGCCGATTCCGCGTAATCAGCAAATCGTTGCCTATTTCACGTATTGAGCAACGATTTGCCGAATCTGTGTAAAGGGTGTTTTTTCTTGCCTATTTCACGGAATAGGCAGCCGATTACGCGGAATGGGCAGACGATTACGCGGAATCAGCAATTTCCGCTATTCCGCATATTCGGCAACTTTTGAATGAATAGTTATCACATCATCAAGCCAGTTTAATCGTGTTAAACATCCCTCTACAGAATTTTCGTTTATGTTAACAGTAATCAGACTGAGGTATTAGTTCATCATGAACACAATTTCAATTCATAGCCTGTTATTGTGCTTTTTAGCGATCTCCTGATCTTTCATTTACAATTTGACAATGCAGAGCTCGAAATTGTCGAAACTAGAGGAATACAAGAATCTGACCTCGACAGATTGCTCCGCCAGACTGGAGCTGCAGGCAATGTCAATGATGATTCTGTAGGAACTCATCTCACTGCCATCAGAAGCGTGCGCGAGGAGGCTGCTGCTGCGCAGGAACAAAGCAGGGAGAAAATGATGTCGACTAGCAAGTTGCCTTCTCTGGCCAAAGGAGACTGTGTCCTACTCCCTGTGTCTGAATTTGACAGGGGCAGACTAGATCATAGAAACATTCCTGGGGTTGTGACAGAAACAACGGAACAAGGATTGTACAAAATCGGAACAAAACATGGCATTGTCAACACCTGCTATTCAGCCAATCAACTGATTACGGCAGACAGCCAGCTTTTGACCCTGGCTGATGTGGATGACATCATTCTTCCATTCCGGACAATCGTCTCTTCCCATTCACAAACCGGAGGTCAAGGGTTTGTTAAGTGTACATGTGCAACAACTTGCAAAACCAAACGCTGTAGATGCAGAAAAACGGCCTCCAGTCATTGCCACCCAGTGAACAACAAATGTGAAAACAAATAGGCTCAGCACTGAATTTTCACATGATCGGTTACGGTCTGGGCCACACGATGCCGTTTCGTTTATTGCATTTTATGTTCAGACTTTTTTTCAATCACTACTATTTCCTTTGTTTGACACTTGTACGTTTGGAAAACGGAGAGAGAGAGAGAGAGAGAGAGAGAGAGAGAGAGAGAGAGAGAGAGAGAGAGAGAGAGAGAGAGAGAGAGAGAGAGAGAGAATTCCCAATGATATCGATTTTCGTCATGATCAACAATACCTGAGAGAGAGAGAGAGAGAGAGAGAGAGAGAGAGAGAGAGAGAGAGAGAGAGAGAGAGAGAGAGAGAGAGAGAGTTTCCAACGATATCGATTTTCGTCATGATCAACAATACCTTAGAGAGAGAGAGATAAAGAGAGAGAGAGAGAGAGAGAGAGAGAGAGAGAGAGAGAGAGAGAGAGAGAGAGAGAGAGAGAGAGAGAGAGAGAGAGAGCAAACATTCCCTTAATATGGAATTAACATTTGTGCTGATAGATAGCGACTGTGATGTGCTTTTAAAAAGGATGTTCATCCTTAATGAAATTATTGGATTCAATGTTTGTGTATGTGACTATTATTGAATTTGTTTTTCTTTTCTTTCTTTTCACTAACATTTACCCCATTCAATTTTTCTAGCACAGAATACACTGTAGGAATACAACCATCAAAAGTTATACAAGGGCGTCGCCGAGCGGCAGACATGTTCGTCACCAGCAATGCCACGCACTTGCGACACCCCGTAGAGTGTCACATCCTGACACAAAATTGGAAGGGATTCTGTCTTCTAGTTCACGAGATACAGCTTGAAGAAGAAACATATAGCGCAAAGAAGGAAATTTCGGTTTTCAAGGTTACACTTCAAGGTCAAGGTCAGCATGGTGATAATTTATGCTCGGATGTTTTCTTCTCTATGGTATACAGTACCACACACAATCTGAAGCGCTTCTGTCAAGTACCAATGTGGAAAATATGGCTTAAAACCCAATGTGTAGACCCCTACCACTTTCAAGGCCTACTGATCGCCCGGACCGTGACCTTGATCGGTATGCCACCATCAGAACGGGCATAAGCCAAAGTACCTTCATGCCAAATTTGAAGACTCTAACACTAACGGTGTGGGAGTTATGGCCCCTGAAAGATTTTCGGTTTTCAAGGTCGTACGTCAAGGTCAAGGTCACGACGGCAAAATGGTTTGCGCGGATGCCTTCCTCTCATGGTGATACACCAGCACACAACATTTGACGTGATTCTGTCAACCCGTTCGAAAGATATCCTTGGGACAGACAGAAGGAGAAAAAAATGACCCTCCGATTTTCAGGCTCCAGCGATCTTTTTGACCTTGACCTTGATCGGTATGCCATCATCAGAACGGGCATAAGCCAAACCACCTTCATACCAAGTTTCAACATCCTATGTTGATCGGTGCCCGAGATATGGCTAAAAATACATTTTCGGTTTTCAAGGTCGTACGTCAAGGTCAAGGTCACGACGGCAAAATGGTTTGCGCCGATCTCTTCCTATTAAGGAGGCACACCTTCACACAAAATTTGACGCGATTCGGTCAAGCGGTTCGGGAGATATCCTTGGGACAGACAGAAATAAAAAACAAAAAAACCCCAAAAAAACAAGGGCGTCGCTGAGCGGCAGACATGTCCGTCACCAGCAATGCCACGCACTTGCGACACCCCGTCGAGTGTCACATCCTGACACAAAATTGCAAGGGATTCTGTCTTCTAGTTCACGAGATACAGCTTGAAGAAGAAATACATAGCGCAAAGAAGGAAATTTCGGTTTTCAAGGTCAAACTTCAAGGTCAAGGTCAGCATGGCGATAATTTATGCTGGGATGTTTTCTACTCTAGGGTATACAGTATACAATCTGAAGCGCTTCTGTCAAGCACAAATGTGGAAAATAAAGCTTAAAACCCAGTTTGTAGACCCCTACCACATTCAAGGCCTACCGATCTCCCGGACCGTGACGTTGACCTTGATCGGTATGCCACCATCAGAACGGGCATAAGCCAAAGTACCTACATGCCAAATTTGAAGACTCTAACACCAACGGTGTGGGAGTTATGGCCCCTTAAAGATTTTCGGTTTTCAAGGTCGTAAGCCAAGGTCAAGGTCACGACGGCGAAACATTTTGCGCGGATGCCTTCCTCTCATGGTGACACACCAGCAGACAAAATTTGACGCGATTCGGTCAAGCGGTTCGGGAGATATCCTTGGGACAGACAGAAAAACAAACAAACAAAAAAACGAACCAGCCCATGCAAAGTCCGATCACCTATTTTGACGGACAAATACAAACCAGACGACCACAAAGTCCGATCACCTATGGTGACGGACAAAAACAAAAATACAAACCAGACCACTGCAAAGTCCCATCACCTACGGTGACGGACAATTATGCTACGGCGTGTCGCAAGTGCGTGGCATTGCTGGTGACGGACATGTCTGCCGCTCACCATTTCCCGTTCCCCGTGCCGTAATGGCCGAGTGTCTTACGGTTGCTTTGATCTTCTGTCGCCTCCCTGTGGGTGGGCTCTCTGTGTATGTTTATCTGTCTGTGTCTCTCTCTCTCGCTTTCTGTCTCTGTCCCCCCCCCCCCCCTCTCTCTCTCTGCCTTTGTCTGTAGGGCCTATGTCTCGCTGTCTGTCTGTCTCTGTCTGTCTGTCTGTCTGTCTGTCTCTCTCTCTCTCTCTGTCTGTCTTTCTCTCTCTCTGTCTTTCTCTCTCTATGTGTCTCATGTATCTGTATGCCTATGTGTCTCTCTCTCTGTCTGTCTCTCTGTCTCTCTCTCTCTCTCTCTGTCTGTCTATCTGTCTCTCTCTCTCTCTCTCTCTCTCTCTCTCTGTCTGCCTCTGTGCCTGCTCCGGGGCGGAGGACGTTAAACAAATTTTTATTCATCCAACTGGAACAGCAGTTGTCCTCTTTGCTCTCTGTCTATGTCTCTCTGTCTGTCTGTCTTTCTTTGTGTGTCTTTGTCGGTCTGTCTGTCTGTCTGTCTGTCTGTCTGTCTGTCTCTCTCCCCTCCCCCTCTTTCTCTCTCTCTGGAGGACGTTAAACACATTTTCATTCATCCACATCCTGACACAACATTTGAAGAGCTTATGTCTTGTAGCGGTTCACGAGATACAGCTAGGACAATAATATATAGCGCAAAGAAGGAAATTTCGGTTTTCAAGGTCACACGTCAAGGTCAAGGTCAGCATGGCGATAATGTATGCTCGGATGTTTTCTACTCTAGGGTATACAGTGCCAGACACAATATGAAGCGCTTCTGTTAAGTACAAATGTGGAAAATATGGCTGAAAACCCAATTTGTAGACCCCTACCACTTTCAAGGCCTACGATCTGACCTTGATTAGTATGCCACCATCAGAACGGGCATACGCCAAAGTACCTGCATGCCAAATTTGAAGACTCTGACACTAACGGTGTGGGAGTTATGACCCCTGAAAGATTTTCGGTTTTCAAGGTCGTACGTCAAGGTCACGACGGCAAAATGGTTTGCGCGGATGCCTTCCTCTCATAGTGACACACCAGCACACAAAAACTGACGTGATTCGGTCAACCCGTTCAAAAGATATCCTTGGGACAGACAGAAGGAGAAAAAAATGACCCTCCGATTTTCAGCTCCAGCGATCTTTTTGACCTTGACCATGACCTTGATCGGTATGCCATCATCAGAACGGCATAAGCCAAACCACCTTCATACCAAGTTTCAACATCCTATGTCGATCGGTGCCCGAGATATGGCTAAAAATAGATTTTTGGTTTTCAAGGTCGTACGTCAAGGTCAAGGTCACGACGGCAAAATGGTTTACGCCGATCTCTTCCTATTAAGGAGGCACACCGTCACACAAAATTTGACGCGATTCGGTCAAGCGGTTCGGTGACGGACAAACATACAAACCAGCCCATCGCAAAGTCCGTTCACCTTCGGTGACGGACAAAAATAAAACAGAAGATTCAGACAATAACTCATGTATTATCATTATGTGAGAGATAAAGGGTGAGTGGGACAGACAATACGTAAAGGCAAACTTCACTCAAGTAGAATTGTGGCTATGAATGCTGAAATGGCTCAGTGTGATTACTGTTACCTTCAAGTTTTAGTACAATTCGTACACTTGTATTTTACATACCAGTCAAATTTCATGTTGAATGTTGATCTCTGTTTAAAATGAACTTAGAAATTGTATTCATCCTACAAACATTTGGCCGAATCACAAGTGCGAAAATGATATTGACTTATTGAAATTGAATGATATAGAGTTTTGAAATTCAAATTTGCCGAATACGTGTAATAGCGGAAATTGCCGATTCCGCGTAATCGGCTGCCCATTCCGCGTAATCGGCTGCCTATTCCGTGAAATAGGCAAGAAACTAAACGAAACTAACAAAATTGAATGTAACTTCTTTAAAACAATAATTTATTAATTTTCTTTACAGTAAAGTGGCACACACACACACACACACACACACACACACACACACACACACACACACACGTGCATACATGCACACATATGAGTATGACCTGA
Organism: Phymorhynchus buccinoides; assembly: GCA_017654935.2. Lineage (NCBI taxonomy): Eukaryota > Metazoa > Mollusca > Gastropoda > Neogastropoda > Raphitomidae > Phymorhynchus > Phymorhynchus buccinoides. The sequence goes on from CM065701.1 coordinate 46,855,536, forward strand.
CACAAATCAATTTTATATTTAAGAAATAAAATAAAAAGTGTGACAATGTAAAAAAACTTCTGCCTGTTAGCAATAACTGAAAGTTTTAAAATAAATGATATTAAAGTTATTACAAGCTACCAAGTACGCAGTTGAATTAACAGTAAGCGCTTTGGGCTCACTTGAGGTAAAGTGCTATATAAATCATTAAATGTACTATTATTATTATCATCATAAAGTGAATCAAATGAATGCCAGAATTCAAAACGATCATATTCTCACGAGTTAACTTAATGACGTACCCTGGCTAAAATGTTTCATTATATTAGTTTTAAAAGACTCCAAAACAAAACAAAAACCAGAGAATACAAGAACAATTATTGCAGTGGCAGTAGTAAACTGGGAATGAAAATGAACCCATAATGTTGATAACACGAGATTAGCCTACATTAGACATTTAACCAATCTTATGTCTTATGAAAGCTGACCATGTAGCAAGCAAAATGCAAGACAACCTTTTCTCAATTTTCACCCACTCATGTCTTTATCAGTGGACACACAGATAGTCTAACAGATAAGTCTGTCCAAGCAACAAAAATAATTTACAATGAATAAAAGTAAAACAGTTTATAATTATTACAAAATAATTTCTGCTAGCATGAAAACGATGTAGGGGAAGACGGGGTAAAAAGCGCATGGGCGGGTAAGAAGCCCACTCCAATTATCTCATGAAATGAAGCAAATTTCAGTCTCATTTTGCCCATGAGACGAGCGTTAATGTCTAGCATTCGTCTCATGGGCAAATTTGACTGAAATTTTCTTTATTTCATGAGGTAATTGGGGTGGGCTTCTTACCCGCCCATGCGCTTTTTACCCCGTCTTCCCCTAAACGTAATTTACTGGAACTGTATCACTAATCACTAGGCCTACTTAGTACTTGTGAGAGAGTGTCGGACCTCGACGCCGACACCTCCGTATCCAGCGATTTCTAGGAGTATCACAGCGTAAACCTACACGCACCAAATTTGGCATGCGTGTAGCAAAATGAATGAATTTGCACCCAGAGCACTTTTCATTAAATCCAGACTGACCATTCGGCGTTGGTCAGCTTAGAAATCCGACCCAAAAATTGACACGCTCAACTCTCGCGAACGAACTCTCACTTGTAAACAAAAATCAGTCTAGGATGACGGGACAGACCTCTACTGTGGAGTGAACATGCTTCTGACGGCCAGCAACGATACAAAGCGATCGAGCGAGGCGAAGTGAGTGACCGTTTTGCACTTCGGCAAAATCGGGGTGAAACTTTAGACGGAAAGATCGCAGCGGTTTGACCCAAATTCTAACGTACCTACAATAGAGGGTTTTTTGGGGGTAAAAAGTCTTTTTACCCCAAACCGGTTTTTGGGGTGTTTTACGGTTACAGCTCGTCGGATATCACTTTCAGTTTCGGTTTCAGTTCTTTATTTTTATTTTTTATTTTTTGTGACAACTTGTTATTTCAACGAACTAACAATTTTTATTTTTATTTCTGCACGACATTGTTTACATGAAATTTCAGTCATCAGGTAGGTAGGTAGGTAGGTAGGGACAAAACAAGCCGTAAAGCTTTTTCAAACACTGAAACAGTCCCATCTTTTATGATTTTTCTGGTAAATGTATCTTTTTGGTCAAGGTTGATGCGGCATAAATTTTCCTCATAAATCATTATTCGTCATAGCTTCTAAAAACTTCAAAACATTTTGGTAATGTATCCAGACGATTTTTAAACATATTTATGATATTAGTATGAGGTGCACATTTTACGTCAGTAGGCAATTCGTTCCACATGTTAGTAATTCTGTTACCAAAACAATTTTTTCTTATGTTAGTATTATATCTTTTAACAAAAACTTTACCACAGGCGTTTCTAGTCATATTGTATTGAGGAGATGAAAAGAAATTACTCCAGGACAGGACAAATCCACATGATTGTTGAATATTTTATAAGTTTCTATAAGATCTCCCCTTGTTCTCCTTCCTTTAAGTGAAAATAAATTAAGGTACTGTAATCTGTGGTAATAATCCATGTTTTTGCATGCTTTAACAAGTTTTGTAGCTCTACGCTGCACCCTTTCAATGAGAGACTTAGTGCGATTTTTCTCACACCAGAGGGCATGACGCTCAAGTGGGGCTAATCCTCTCTATATTATTAGTTGGGGATAAAGAAAGAGAGAGAGACAGTGAGTGGTCCTACCATCACTCTCTCTCTCACTACGCCCAAGTAAGAAAATCGCGTGATAAGCCCCTAGTGCATTGACTGCCCTCTGGCGTGAAAAATATCGTCATAGGTTGACCATTGGTACTTAAATTTTGGAGCCCAAATAATGTTGCCATATTCTAAGTGCGGTCTAACTAAAGCTTTGTATAATTTAATAAAAATATCATGATCAATACTGATAAATGTTCTTTTAATCAATCCTATCATTTGGTTTGCTTTATTGATGCAGTTCTGGATGTGTATATCAAATGAAAGGTCTTTGTCAAAGGTTACCCCCAGATCTTTTTCTAGAAGAAGCGCATTTGTGTATGTCTTGTGTTACGACTATTCCGAATCTGTGAGTATTGCTTCAAAAGAGTGAACTATGCCCCAAAACAAGAATAGGTTCAACGAACTCGGTCGCGCACGATGGACAACATATTTCTTCCGCTGGTAATGCCAAGGGAAAGGGAGGGGACAAAAATGATAAAAGGTGGGTCTAACTCTACTTCCAGTTCTCCTGTGAAATTCCTTCTTGATGGCGACGAGACAAGGTAAAATCCCAAACCAATGGAAACAAGCTGAGGTAAAACCTATATTTAAAAAAGGCAATAAAATGATCCAGGAAATTACAGACCAGTTAGTCTGACTTCCAATAGTCTGCAAGTTATGTGAAGGCATAATTAGAGACGCTTTAAATGATCATTTTGAATCAAATAACCTACTATCTGACTGCCAATTTGGATTCACTTCTGGTAGGTCATGTACTACTCAACTGTTAAATACATTAAATGATTGGTTGGTTATGATTAACGATAACATACCTGTTGATGTGGTATACTTGGATCTACAGAAAGCTTTTGATAAGGTCCCACATATAAGACTGTTACATAAGCTTAAGGGCTATGGCATAGATGACAAATTACTTATGTGGATTCAAGACTTTCTTACAGACATGACTCAGTGTGTTAGCATTGGAGAAGATAAATCCAAAAATTCTTATGTTACTAGTGGTGTTCCACAGGGTAGTGTATTGGGACCAACTTTGTTTATTTATTTCATAAACGACATGCCCGATATAGTCAACTGTATTATAAAAATCTTTGCAGATGATACAAAAGCTTATTGCGGAATCCTCTGCGATGAATCCAAAACTAAACTTCAAGAGTCTATAGACAAATTAGTTAATTGGACGAAAGAATGGCAAATTGAATTTAATGAACAGAAGTGTAAAGTGTTACACATTGGTAAAAATAACCCTAACTTTTGTTATACAATTGATGGTTCTGAATTAGAAGCTTCTGAAGTGGAAAAAGACCTGGGAGTTATGGTGAATAATAAGTTAAATTTTGATCAGCATATCACTGAAACTATTAAAAAGGCAAATAAAATCTCTGGTATGATTTCTCATTTCATTCAGCACAAAACTAAAGATATTATGGTGCCCTTGTTCAAATCATTGGTGAGACCAATAGTAGAATATGGTAATGTGATTTGGTCTCCATCATTAAAGAAACATATTAATGCTATCGAAAATGTCCAAAGGCGATTCACTAAACAAATTATCAACATGAGTAATATGAGCTATGAGGACAGACTAAAACTTCTTAATCTACCTAGCCTAGAGTATAGAAGAGCACGGGGAGATATGATTGAAACTTTTAAGATCTTAAATGGATATTATGATACTAGAACTACTAACACACTTTTTTCTCTTAGTAAATCTACCACTAGAGGACACTCCTTAAAACTAACAAAATCACCAGTTCATACTAATATTTATGCAAATTTTTTCACAAACAGGGTTATTAACAATTGGAATTCTCAACCAAATGATACTGCAACCGCAGGAACACTCAATAGTTTTAAAAACAAATTAGATAATTTTTGGGAAGATGTTATTGCTTCCATACTAACATAAGTATTCAGTAATAATTAGTATGCAGATCAGTTTGCTTGTTTTCACTGTATGTTTTACTCTTTAAAAAAAAAAAAAAAAAAAAAAATAATAACCCAAAAATAAAAATAAAAGTTTTAAATTGCGTTTCCTTATAAACTAAAAGGAAATAGCAGGCTAAAGGCTATTTAAAAGCCTATATGCCGTATATGATATGATATGATAAAGGCAAGACGGAAAAACGCAATTAACCAGGACTGACAAATGCTCCGTGGCTGTTGTGTGTACTGCACTACATCACATGGGGTGGTGGTGGTATCATATTAGATAATGGCCTTTATTATGACTGCGATAAA
>CM065701.1:46860506-46883090 GCA_017654935.2 Phymorhynchus buccinoides
AGTGCGTTTAAATCCTGAACGTTGTATAGTGTCGCTGTGCAGTCAATGATGTCGGCTTTGCGTGTAGCCATGCAGGGATGTTTTGCTTTCCTGGCCGCATCCTTCAAAACGGCCACCGTTCTTACCCAGCTGAAACAGTACGAACATCGGGTTCAACTTCGCCAGGGCGAGTAATCATGAGTGGCTTCTTTAGACAGTCAAACGTGGTGGTTATTTACATTATGCTAAGCACCGATGGCTGGGAGCTTAGTCTAATTACCGTATTGTACGGACTTATACAAGTGATATATTTTTTATCCTCCCTGGACTGAAACCCTAATCCTGGTAATGTGACTAATATATAGTAGACACTTTAGTAACAAAATCTCAATTTGGTAAAATTTGGTGTGGTGCGCCTTTTAGGACAGTAAAATACGTACTTACTACACCCATGTTGACTGTGGTAAGACGCACACCACGATACACCCCGTCATCAAAAAGTTATTACCTCATCAATGACATCAAAATCCCTAATAGACACAGGACCAGGCAGGGGAGGGGTTAAAGAGCTTCAAGGTTATGGATGTGCAGGGGAGGGGTTAAAGAGCCTCAAGGTTATGGATGTGCAGGGGAGGGGTTAAAGAGCCTCAAGGTTATGGATGTGCAGGGGAGGGGTTAAAGAGCTTCAAGGTTATGGATGTGCAGGGGAGGGGTTAAAGAGCTTCAAGGTTATGGATGTGCAGGGGAGGGGGTAAAGAGCTTCAAGGTTATGGATGTGCAGGGGAGGGGTTAAAGAGCCTCAAGGTTATGGATGTGCAGGGGAGGGGTTAAAGAGCTTCAAGGTTATGGGTGTGCAGGGGAGGGGTTAAAGAGCTTCAAGGTTATGGAAGTGTTATCTAAGTGTAGCACATTGAAAACCAGCAAACAGGTACCACCAAAAAAACCCAACTATTCACATTGGTTTTTTTAAACCTCTTGCATTCGCATTTGTTACAGAAAAAAACTACTTCTAGCGTTCACATTTGTTCACACATTTTGGGGAAAAACTGTCTTTTGAAGCACACAGAGCGGTGGGGCACCATACATTACAGTACCATAAGCATCTTTGCAAGTGAGAAGCTTCTTCATAGTGTGTGTATAACAAGCCAGAACTTGGTGCATGATGAAAATGCCATCACAGGGGGCAAGGGGTCTCAGTGTGGGGGCAAGCTACGGGCGGTTTGAATACACAGATACACAGAGGAACCCCAGCTAGGCGGTTTGGGTTGTAAAAAATTCAAGAGGGTTAAATTCCTTTAAAATGAAGCAGAGTGTGAGCATTGATTTCCCAGACGTACCCTATTGCCTCTGGCTTCAGCCTCCAGATCCAAGTCGTCTTACTCCATCGCTCTGGTTCGCTTGGCCGCCGAATCAGAGGCTGGGGTCTGGAGGGCAGAAAATACATACATGAATACAATACAAATTGGTATTTGGTACTTTATAGTCACAGAGGCGTTTCTGTGAAATTCGGGTTGCTCCCACCTAGAGCGCCATGCAGTTTTTATGTGACTGATGAGGAGAAGGGCGTGGAAGGGGGTAAATGTTTACTGAATGACAACTTTTTCATGAGGCCAGATCCTGGTTTGTTGCTAATCAGGCAAACGTGTTACCTCCGAGTCACTCTGCCACTGATTGGTTTTTGCTAATCAGGCAAAAGTGCGAGTCACTCTACCACTGATCCTGGTTTGTTGCTAATGCAAAAGTGTTACCTCCGAGTCACTCTCAGTACCATGATCCTGGTTTGGCTAATAAGGCAAACGTGTTAGAGTCACTCTACCAGTACCACTGATCCTGGTTTGTTGCTAATCAGGCAAACGTGTTACCTCCGAGTCACTCTTACCACTGATCCTGGTTTGTTGCTTATCAGGCAAACGTGTTACCTCCGAGTCACTCTGCCACTGATCCTGGTTTGTTGCTTATCAGGCAAACGTGTTACCTCCGAGTCACTCTGCCACTGATCCTGGTTTGTTGCTTATCAGTCAAACGTGTTACCTCCGAGTCTGCCACTGATCCTGGTTTGTTGCTTATCAGGCAAACGTGTTACCTCCGAGTCACTCTACCACTGATCCTGGTTTGTTGCTTATCAGGCAAACGTGTTACCTCCGAGTCACTCTACCACTGATCCTGGTTTGTTGCTTATCAGGCAAACGTGTTACCTCCGAGTCACTCTGCCACTGATCCTGGTTTGTTGCTTATCAGCCAAACGTGTTGCCCCCGAGTCACTCTACCACTGATCCTGGTTTGTTGCTAATCAGGCAAACGTGTTACCTCCGAGTCACTCTACCACTGATCCTGGTTTGTTGCTAATCAGCCAAACGTGTTACCTCCGAGTCACTCTACCACTGAAGATGAACAGCGTTTAGAAAGAAGCCAACTACTGAAAGGAAACATAAAAAAGTGGCTGACCTTTCTCTTCTGTCCCGGCACGTATCCTGCTGGAAACACCAGCTCCATGAACTCTCTGATGGCACTGCCCGCCTTCTTGGTGATCTTGTCATCCGCTGGCACTGAAAAACATGACACAACGCCAAACAACAACCTCTTCACAATGAGGAATTGCACTTTCAAGGGACATTTCTTAGAATGGTCAAATTTTGTCTGAATTTAAAAAAACAAAAAAACTTTCAAAACATACACAAACATTTAAACAATGAGCGTTGAATTATTGCACAAAAACACACAACCCTACACTATTAAGTTAAAAATGACATTATAAATGTAAAAAACCCAGTTTCATCATAATGACTGAATTAATTAAGGAATAAAACCGTGCAATGAAACCATTGGAGAAAGGAAGATTATAAAACAAACACAAAGAAACTCACGCATACAAATAACAAACACATCATTATGCCCACATTCTTTCTCGGACATGTGCAAGCACATTTATTAATGCACCTACTTTCACTCAATCTCTCTCACGAACCTTGAAGAATACGAACTAGGCCTAGGTAGTGCTTGCTGCTTCGAGAACGCAACTGACGGAAAAGAGACAAGCAGCTTTGCGTGCTTTACTGCCGCCTTAGTTGATTGGATGAAATCACAAGAAATCTTGAGTAAAGAGCAGCGATTGGTCCTTTTCTTATGACGTTTTCCGCTTGTCGTTACTAAAAATAGCCTCAGCCATACACTTGACTCGATTACCTAGGCAAGTTACCACAACAACCAGCGATGCCTGATTCAGCTTATGCCATAAAATTGACCAAGCAAGTCTCGACTCGATTAGCCTACTCGGATTCACTAGAAGTTATGCAACGAACGGCTGAAAGTCTGTTACAGCCACTCTAGGTCCGCTATAGGCCTGGCAAGTCTGTTGGCTCGATTAGCCTACTCGGACTGACAAGAAGTTAAGCTATAGAAGGCCGTACAAGTTTGTCGCCGTATTAATTTGTACCGGACCGTATTTCCATATTTTTTCAAGGTCGCCGTATCAAAATACGTCCGGAACGTAACGGTTGGCAGCTCTGCACCTAGTAATGTATTTAATGATTCTATTATTTTTCTCTCTACTCACTGGTGTAGTCGATCATCTTGTCCGGCTCCTTTCTGGCCAGGGCCAGAGCCTCGATGTTCCTCCAGTGGTTCTGCAGCACAGGGTTCTCAAAGGCCTCACTGGAGAAGGGGAACTTGAGCTTCCTGATCACCTCCTTGGCCGCGTCTATCTGATCCTGGGTGGCTGCAACACCCAGCCACAAGCACATCAAATCATACCACCGTATTTTTTTTACTATTGGGTATTAGGTACTTTATAGTCACAGAGGCGTCTCTGTGAAATCCGGGTTGCTCCCACCTGGAGAGCGCGCAGCCAGAGGCGCCACCCAATTAAAAAAAAATAATTTTGCATGCGAAAAATTCGCATGCATGCACTGTTTTGTGTGACTGACAAGGTGGGTAAATTTTGACCAAATGACAACTTTTTCATTGCTACTGGGTTTAACGTATGCTAAGTGCATGGGCACACGGGACCTCGGTTTATCGTCTCATCCGAAAGACTCCACGTTCAGACCGTAAGGCCTAGTGCAAAGTAAGAGGAAAAATCCCTTGTACCCAGGTTCGAACTCGGGTTTACTTGACTGTGCCACTTTACACTAAGGCGCACCCCCAACATTTTTAACACGTCATATTTTGTTATTGCATTTTCTTACTATACTAGTAGTAACATTAAAAGGCGCAGGGGTCTCAGTCAAAAATAAATAAATAAAAAGTATTGCCTCATAGTCCCCCAAATAAGGTACTTTCACTAATGCAGGAATACCTACCGCACTATTTCCATCAGTGACTTTCTTCTAGTCCAATTTTAAATAACAGTACTGCACTGTTTTAAAATCCTGTTTTTAATGCCGCCTGCCTAATGTGACCAGTTAGTTGGACTTCAAACGCCCGCGATCAAGATCAAGATCAAGATTCTTTAATCAGCCAATGCACCGTAATACAAAGGAAATCGTTTTGGTTTTGCACAAGACACAATCCAACAACAACGAAAGCATGCACATCGAATGGACAAATTACATCATCATGTATCAGTCTCTCCCTCAGATTCTCTCTTTCTCTCAGACGCACACCTACACATACATCAACACACACACATACACGTGTGCATACACATTTATACCAATACATGTCCCATCTCCTCACAACACACACTCACACACACAAGACCGCGAGCATGCAGGCACACCGATTGACACAAGTCTGGGCAAAATAGGATAAAGAATTCCCCTAGGGGAATGAGCCTACTGAGTATTGATGGCTCTGACAGCAGAGGGGTAAAAGCTGTTCTTCAGATAGGGCCCTGTCCAGTAATTGGAAGAAGAGGGCACCATTTTTTCCCCATTTCAATCCAACTCCACTCTATAGAACATTGAATTTTCAAAGCGACATTCTGCTTTGCATTATTCAAGTTTTCTATTCCCTTTCCTACACATTTTCAGATGAAGTGGATTCAAGGGTGAACCCTGGACAAAGTGAAAAGCAGGAAGGACTGCGTTCTGGTGGGGTCAAGGGGCGGAGTAGTTTGGAGGGAGGAAGTGTCAGGGGGCAAAGCCCCTGAAGCTGAAGGGTGTTGTTGTTTTTTACAAAAATCACAGCATTTAGATCCACCCGTGGGGATACGGGGGGTCTTTTGTATAAATGGTTCCCCCACCTTCTGGAAGTTCTGTGCTTGTAGCTTCCTCGAATATGTCACTCTCTTTGACTGCCTTTTCCCTTTGCTTGCTGTCATCTACTATCTTTCTGCCCAACCGGTCCATTCTCCTGCTTTTTTTCAAGAAATGCTTTCAAAAAGATTCCTCCAGCCGAAGTCGGACTTGCTGGGCCTAATTATTTCTTACTTAGGCGCATAACGGCAGCATGACGCATCTGCGCTCATAATTGACAGGAAACTGTCTGAGCGATCGAAGAACAGCATTTAGAGACAGCTTTCTTCTTCTTCTTTTTTAAACAGTAAAACAAGCTTTCCCCCCCCCCCTTATTCCAGTGTAATAATTCGTCAATAAAAGTAATGCAATTTCAGGATTTCCTAAAAAATAACAAAGCCAGATTCAGGATTCCTGCTTTTACTGTTGTTTGTCGTTGTTGTCTTACCCTGGCTTAATTAAAGACTCCAGGGGTAATCCCAACAGTCGAAGCACTTGAACACTATGGTACAAATGCATCAGCTAGGGATGAGAACATTACGTGTGTGTGACCGTTTTTGATTACCCCGCCACATGGGCAGCCACACTCCCGACTTCAGAGGATCCTTTTTTTTCTGATGGGTGGCTTCATCCATAAGGATTTATGACCCTTGCCAGCACTAACCTCTGGGAGTTTCCTCCAGCTTGACTTTACGGAAGTCATCCGCGAAGGGGAGGAAGATGAGGTGGAATCCCGGCGGAGTTGTCTGTACCTTGTGCTCATCAAACTCTTCTTCCTGCAAACCAAACCGAGAAAAAACATGTTTCTCAAAGTAAACACACTAACACCATTTTTTTAAGCTTTCAAAACCCAACGTTTTTTTCTTCAGGAATGAGTGAAAGGAAATAACATTACACAAAACTTTTACAGGTACAGGTGAACATTGATCGGAAAAAAAAAAAATCGAGTGAGTGAGAAACACAATATGCACGAACTAAGGTAGCTGAACAGAAGTCATTAACTTAAAATAGAGGGAGAACATTGCACACACAAACTCATATATGAACTTTCACACACACACACACACACACAGGCACGCACGTACACACATACAGAGGCACGCATGTACACACACATACACACACAAACGTGTGTGTGTCAGTGATCCGGATGTATAACATCTGTTGGTGGGAGTGGAAAGGTGGAAGGAATGGAAGGGGAAATTACCGTATTCTACGTAATATAAGGCAATACTGTTTTCCCAGACTGAGACCCACGCGCTTCATAAAATGACAAAATTGTAAGTGCAATAACAAAATCTGAAATTCTACTAAAATTGGGGTGGGGTGGGTGTGCCTTATAATTCACACAAAAACGGTCACACACATAATGTTCTTATCCCTAGCTGATGCATTTATACCATAGTTTGCCCTGCCCACTTGTCTCCGTCTTTTTGTCTGTCAGCCCCCCCTCCTCTCCCTCTCTCTCTCTGTCTCATGTGTTATTAAATAATGTTACTTTCATTCTATATCATCATATAGTAATAAGCCAACTGTCCGTGTGTGTGTGTCTGTGTGTCTGAAACACGAAATGGGCCTTATAACTCCGCCGTTTTTCGACCGAATCGCTTCAAATTTGCTGTGAGCCCTAACGGGGCGATGGCAACGGCAACCGAGGCGGCCGTGTCATTTGCGCGGTTCGGCAAATGCGCGAAACGCGCATCCGCCGGCCTCTCGGCGCCCGTATCTCCGGCGTTTCTAGGCGGATTGCCTTTGAATTTGGCAGAAAGATGACCGGGGCCGGGGACTATCCGTGTGCCAAACCGGAAGCGAATCGATTCATAAACGCGCGCGCTAGACGCCGCTTCACCTTTTTACGAATAACTCCGCCGTGTCTTAACCGAATCTCTTCAAATTTGCTGTCAGGCTTGCTATAGCCAGGGCAAAGTCTGGCAGAAACTTTGAAGAGAATCGGGAGAGCGCGTCACTTTCAGAGCAGCGCCAACGGGAAACGGGGCCTTATAACCGGCCTCTCGACGCCCGTATCTCCGGTATTTCTGGGCGGATTGCCTTCGAATGTGGACGGTAGATGACCGGGGACGTTGACTATCCGTGTGCCAAACCGGAAGCGAATCGATTCAAAAACGCGCGATATACGCCGCTTCACTTTTACACAAACCACGGCGTAACCAGAACCGACATTGACTCGAGATTTGGAACGTGCATGACCAGGGATCGTGACTATCGTCATGCAAAATTGCAACAGCATCCGTTCATAAAACACGCGCGATATGCACAGATTAAATTTCGCGAAACGGGATTCGTTCCAAACGTGCTATTATTAAGATAATTCATCCTATCTATTTCAATCCCTCCCCCGCTCGCATGGCAACTAACACTTTACCCACAAAGCGCACGAGCTGTGAGCGTCGAGGGGGGGGATAGGAGGGGGATGGGGGTTGAGGGGGGGAGGGAGGGGATGAGGGATGGGGCTGGAGGGGGGGGGGGGGGGGGGGGGGGGAGGGGTGGAAGGTGAAATGTTGCCTTCTTCTTGGAAATGTAAAACCGAAAGTTTCACTTTCGTGTGTTTGAGACTGGCTGTCTGTTGAAAGCCACAATAACAAACAAGTGTGTCGCCGAGTGGCAGATAAGTCCCCGAGCGGCAGATAAGTCCCCGAGCAAGTAAATGTGGGGAGGGGGTAGGTGTAGGGAGGAGATAGCTGCCACGGGGTTAAAACTGCCATGGGGTTAAAATTGCCACGGGGCGATTGCTAGTTGTTATAAAACATGGTGTGCAGACCTGCTTACCCTTATAATGAACAACCTGGAATTTGCCACAGAAAAACCCGGAATTTGAGAGGAAAAAACCCAGAATTCACATCGCAATGTCGCCATGCGAAATTTTGAAGTCCACGCTGCAGTACTTGCAGTGTGCATGCTCGTCTCCCAAACGCGAACTTGTTATTCCTGGCACTTTCAAATACTTTTGAGAAAACTTCTGCTTCACTTTTGGCCGTTTCACCCTATCACTGCTGTCGTTTGTCGAAGATTTCTGGCGCTTGCCGCCTGCGGTTGACTTGCCTGACGACATGTTTGGCGCAAAACTACAATCTCTGCCAACAAGAAATACTATCATTGGTTGAGGGGGGTCCACGGACCAATGAAAAATCGCGTCTCAGAACTCCAAGGTTTCGGTCAACCCTTGCGTCTTTTCATACAAACGGAAGCAAATAATCCCGGGATTTTCAGCGTTCACCTGGAATTTATTATTTTACCCAGAATTTTTGCAAATTCCCGGGATAATTCCGGCAAAACTGGGAGGATAAACAGGTCTGGGTGTGTCAATTTGTTAATTTTTTTTATATGGTTTCATCAATGTTTGTAAAGCGCTGAGAGCTTGCTTTTAGCATTATTTTTATCGCGCTATATAAATGAAATTATTATTATTATAGTGTTCAAGTGCTTCCGCTGTTGGGATGATCCCTGGAGTCTTTTAGCCAGGGTACCAACAACAACAAGAGAAACAAAGAGAAAAAAGACAAGGAAGTTGTGTTCAATCATGAACAAGAATCTGAAAATAACAACTGCCTCCAGTTGAACAGTCCCCGTGGGGATACCAGGGGGGGTCTATCGTAAAAATAGTTCCCCCACCGTCTGGAAGTTCGGTGCTTGTAACTTCCTCTAATCTGCCACTCTCTTTGATGCCTTTTCTCTTTGCTTTCTATCGTCTACTATCTTTCTGACTTATTGGCCCATTCTCCTGCCTTAAAAAAATAAAATCTTCCAAATAACTTTTCTCCTTTGAGCTTTTCTGAAATGTCGGCTGTATGCAGCGGGGAGACCAGTGAAAACTGAAAACCGAGAACACATATGTACTTTACCCATTATGGCCATATGGCCTGGGAACGCAGAAGAAGAAGAACAGTAGGTCTGAACATAACCGGCTCACAAATGCAAAACATTTTGACTGTCTTGTACTTTAACCTTTTCTAGCCTTATAGTTATACTTTTATAGGCTGCATAGTATAGCCGTGAAGTTAAATTTCAGTTCAAGAAGTATGTCTTGTATATTTTCACATGTTCATTTGTTTACCTTTCAAAGAAAAATGGACCCAAAACTGAACCCGACTCATAAACTGTCAGAGAAACTACGTGTGGCAGACTGATCCTTCAAAACTGAACCCGACTCATAAACTGTCAGAGAAACTACGTGTGGCAGACTGATCCTTCAAAACTGAACCCGACTCATAAACTGTCAGAGAAACTACGTGTGGCAGACTGATCCTTCAAAACTGAACCCGACTCATAAACTGTCAGAGAAACTACGTGTGGGAGACTGATCCTTCAAAACTGAACCCGACTCATAAACTGTCAGAGAAACTACGTGTGGGAGACTGATCCTTCAAAACTGAACCCGACTCATAAACTGTCAGAGAAACTACGTGTGGAGACTGATCCTTCAAAACTGAACCCGACTCATAAACTGTCAGAGAAACTACGTGTGGCAGACTGATCCTTCAAAACTGAACCCGACTCATAAACTGTCAGAGAAACTACGTGTGGCAGACTGATCCTTCAAAACTGAACCCGACTCATAAACTGTCAGAGAAACTACGTGTGGCAGACTGATCCTTCAAAACATATTGGAAAAGTTGATGTGTTGTGTGCATAGTGTTCTGATTATATGATCATTGCTGGGTGATATGATTTCAAGGTAAGAGTGAAACTTTGTTTCCCTTTCCCCCTCATTTTACTGTTGTACACATCGGAATAGAACGTACAGAAGGTTGTTGTTTTTTATGCCATAACCGTTGTTACTTTAACCCTCTTACCCCCAGCCGCCCGGCGCTAACCGTACTATGAAATCCCATGTCAATTGCGCAATTCACACCAGTAGGTACTTAAAAAAAATAATTAAAAATATAATTTCAGTCTGAAAATGCATTGAATTATTTCTATTATGTTCTTGATACTCTGAAAAAGTAACAAAGAAACACTAATTTCAAATTCATGGTAATGATTACTTTAAAATTAAAATAAAAGTCATGTGACAGCAAAATGTGCTAAAAAAATTAAATAAAAAAATGTCAAAAATCAATCAAGAAGGCTCCCAATTTGGAATCGGAGAACAGAATATTCAATCTACTACAGCTATGTGCAATAAAACTGTGCAAAACAATGTCCGTTGCAAAGATGGGCTTTGCAAGCAGTGCAGCCTACAACAGTTTCTCTATGATTTCTATACTGTAGTCATTCGGCTGACGGCATCCACTTTCGCGATCATTTTTGGTGTCAGATCATTGATTTTGGCTTCGAGAGCTTCGAAGTCTGTTATCTAGGTCACATTCGCCCCCTACTCGTTCAATTTCTACAAGTTACCTCACTAAAAAAGCCGTCAAAATCGCCATAATGGGCGACGATATCGTTCAGCAGACGCCATAATTCTTCATCGGACAACTAAATTTTTATTGTTGAATTCAAAAAGTCATAACTTTCTGAAAACTCAATCAATTTTGACACAGTAAACTGCAAATGGCAGCGAAGGAAGTAGCCGACAGGCAAGTCTCGCACTGCGATATTCTCGCGTTACATACACAGTACAGTCTGTGGTCGTAGTCGGCAAGTGCAAATTAGGCGCTAGCGGGCGCTCCGCGGGTACGGACCGCAATTTTTTTACCGGGCGCTAGCGGTTGCTCGGGTGGTAAATGGGTTAAGAGACGAGCTTGGCCGCATGTTATTCAGCTATTGAACAAATGTTACCATAACCGATTAGTTCATTGTTTGCTACACTTTATTGTTAGTTTTTGTTTAGCTATCGTAAAAAAAATCATCAGAAAAGTGCCAAAATATGCAGTAAGCAGGGAATAGGCGCGGGCGTTGCTATGCATCACTGGGGGATTGTAGCGCTGAAGCAGCAGGCGGCTGGATTGTGCTAAGACCCTAAATCTCAAAGTCTTGCTTCTTTCAGTTTTATTGAAAATAAGCCTAGGCTGATCCTACCCCTACCCCTTTAATGGCAGAATGGTGCTTGTAAGTGAACATTTTTTATGAAAACATTCGAGGGAGGGTAAACTGCAAGATAGCGGGGGAAAAACACCTGACAGTTTCTGTTTACCTGAGGTACAAGGGCCACAAACTTGGGCGGGTTGCTCTTGCCTGGCACGTATTTACAAACAGCTACCATGTCCCTTTCAGCACACTTCTTCAGCAGGGCTGTGAATAGCGTGGTGCTGCCTGTAACGCTCTGGAAAGACAGGAATGAATCAATGAATGATTCAACAAACACATGATGAAATGATCAATATATCACACAGATACAACGTCCCTGTCAGCACATTTTTTCAGCAGGGCTGTGAATAGGGTGGTGCTGCCTGTAACGCTCTGGAAAGACAGGAATGAATCAATGATGAATGAATGAATGAATACATGAATGAAGACATGATCAAATCAATTGATCAATCAAGCATTTACACAACCTCAATGCGTTTCAATCCACGCATGTCTTCAGCAGGGCTGTGAATAGGGTGGTGCTGCCTGTAACGCTCTGGAAAGACAAGAATGAATCAATGAATGATTCAACAAACACATGATGAACTGATCAATATATCACACAGCTCTTAGCACACTTCTTCAGCAGGGCTGTGAATAGGGTGGTGCTGCCCGTAACAGTCTGGAAAGACAAAAATGGATCGATGAGTGGATGAATGAATGAATACATGAATGAAGACATAATCAAATCAATCGATCAATCAATTCACCAGTCAATCAAAGTGCTAAAGAAAGACTAAGAGATCAGTAAATCAATCAAAGTTATTCTGTTTCATGGCCATATGGCCATAATGGATGAGTGTTCAGTTTTCATTGGTCTCCCTGTTGCATTTAATCGACACATTCCGAAGGAGCTCAAAAGAAGAGACAATTATTTGATAGATTTTTTGGGGAAAAAAGGCAGTAGAATGGGCCAATGAATAAGGCAGAAAAATAGTAGGTGATAGTAAGAAAAGAAAATGGCAGAGTCAAAGAGAGTGACAGATTAGAGGAAGTTGCTAGCACAGAATTTCCAGAAGGTGGGGAACTATTTGTACGAAAGACCTCCCAGTATACCAACGGGGAAACATCCTTGGTGTCTATCCTTGCACAACACCATCCCATGTGAGTCTTCACCGATGTTTAAGAAAACAATTCAGAAGATAAAGATACAATTACAAGACATCCATTTCAGTAAAGTCCCTTGACAGGGTTCATACAAATTTCTTACTTCAAAATTCCCAAACTTTTCACTGACTTTCCCAAACGCTACTGACCATTTTTCCAAACCAGGCAGCTTGCTACATGGGGTTATTGTCGATCACGAAACCCAGATGCAAAGGCACAAGTAAAGGAACGACAACTCCTCATCCACCTCCGGCATGAAAAGCGAAAGTAGACAAACGACGGTAATCGAAAGTCGGCCCCTTTTGTTGGTTTGTTTTGCTATTCCATAAGTTTTTTAAGGGTAGAACCAATTTAAAAGACCTGTTCATACATACTGGCCACCTAAAATGTTTTATTTTGACAACTTGTCAAAATTCCCAAACTTTCACAAACCTCTGAAAAAATTCCCAAACTTTCCAGGACTTGAAAATGGTTCCTCATTTTCCACAAACTGTATGAACCCTGCTTGATGGAGCAGAAAAACTTTACATATCACATTTAACCAGAACCTATAAATTAGAACATGTACACATGCGTGCACACACATGCATACAGATTCATTGGGCTGATGTTAGTACACACTCTTACTTCCTCAAATGAAGGCTTTCCCTTGATAGCTTGACAAATGTCATCAAGATATCTACACAACAAATGTCATCAAGATATCTGCACAACAAATGTCATCAAGATATGTGCACAACAAATGTCATCAAGATATGTGCACAACAAATGTCATCAAGATATGTGCACAACAAATGTCATCAAGATATGTGCACAACAAATGTCATCAAGATATGTGCACAACAAATGTCATCAAGATATGTCCACAACAAATGTCATCAAGATATCTGCACAACAAATGTCATCAAGATATCTGCACAACAAATGTCATCAAGATATCTGCACAACAAATGCAATACGGTACAAAAGGCGAACAAACAACAAACACAACACTGATACATACCCCTTCATCTGGATAGACAAACTGGGCAGGTTTGACGAACAAACAACAAACAACACTGATACATACCCCTTCATCTGGATAGACAAACTGGGCGGGTTTGACGAACAACAAACACAACACTGATACATACCCCTTCATCTGGATAGACAAACTGGGCGGGTTTGACGAACAAACAACAAACACAACACTGATACATACCCCTTCATCTGGATAGACAAACTGGGCAGGTTTGATGAACAAACAACAAACACAACACTGATACACACCCCTTCATCTGGATAGACAAACTGGGCGGGTTTGACGAACAAACAACAAACACAACACTGATACACACCCCTTCATCTGGATAGACAAACTGGGCAGGTTTGACGAACAAACAACAAACACAACACTGATACATACCCCTTCATCTGGATAGACAAACTGGGCAGGTTTGACGAACAAACAACAAACAACACTGATACATACCCCTTCATCTGGATAGACAAACTGGGCAGGTTTGACGAACAAACAACAAACAACACTGATACATACCCCTTCATCTGGATAGACAAACTGGGCAGGTTTGACGAACAAACAACAAACAACACTGATACATACCCCTTCATCTGGATAGACAAACTGGGCGGGTTTGACGTGGTAGTAAGGTTTGATACATGACCGAGGTTTGAACCCCATCAGCTGCAGGCCTGGAAATCAAAAGAAAAGGGCAACAGTAATGCAATTTGTAGCACACTTTTTCTAAAATGCATGGGTGCTCCTGGGAAATTTCAAAAATCCTGCAAGTAAATTCCCCGGCGGGGTGCAATACCCCCTGGAAGCTGAAGGGAAACAACAGTATGCAATGTAATTGACAGGCTCTCGTTGCACTTTCACTTCTGGTTAAACTTCATGACCTCTATAACCAGCAAAATGCATATTCTCAAGTTCTTTTATAATCCGGCGACGCCGGCTCCAGGCAATAAAAAAAATCCTGAGCTTCAGGCCATCCTGAAAGCAGGAGCATCCATGAAAATGAAATGTAAAGAGCACAGCCTAGCTAATCTAGGTAAATCAGTCTCAGACCAATGAAATCCCATACCATCATCTTCAGTAACATCATCTTCTTCCTCAAAGTCTGCGAGCATCGAAGCGTCTGAATGCATGCATGAGTCAATGTGTGTGTATGTTCTGAATGCATGCATGAGTCAATGTGTGTGTATGTTCTGAATGTATGCATGAGTCAATGTGTGTGTATGTACCGGTATGTTTTCATCTTTGCATGTATGTGCGAGTGTTAAATCCATGGATGCAACTGGAGAAAATCCAAAAACAGGCAAGGCAGGGGCTGCCCAGGCCCCTGGCAGGGTACAGGGGCAGAGCCGTTGCCCCCCTGAAGATGAAAAAAAAAGCAAAATCATACTCAATTTGAAGCTTATTCCAGGCTTCTAAAGTGATAATTCAACACTTTTTTCCCGCTTGAACTTTGAATCAATTTTTTTTGGTGGTCAAAATTTTGACAACCAGGCGGCGCCTGTTTTTCAAAATGTTGACCTCGCATCCGAGGCAAGGTTGCATCCATATAAATCCCAACCTATTCACTTGATTCGCCACACTGTATGATGTATCAGTTCAGACACCTGACCATTCTCAGAGCAGAAGCCAGTGACTGTGCGCATGTGTGACCACCAGCTTTCTGCTGGCCTGCGTGTCTGTTAGATGTTCACCACACGTACCTGACTCAACAAACCGCCTCAGTTCGGCCACCTCGTCGTTCTCAGAGCAGAAGCCAGTGACTGTGCGCATGTGTGACCACCAGCTTTCTGCTGGCCTGCGTGTCTGTTAGATGTTCATCACACGTACCTGACTCATCAAACCGTCTCAGTTCGGCCACCTCGTCGTTCTCAGAGCAGAAGCCAGTGACTGTGCGCATGTGTGATCACCAGCTTTCTGCTGGCCTGCGTGTCTGTTAGATGTTCATCACACGTACCTGACTCATCAAACCGTCTCAGTTCGGCCACCTCGTCATTCTCAAAGCAGATGCGTCGACCGCCGTACGTCTGGGCCTTCTTCAGGTACTGAGGCATCAGAACCTCCACCGTGTCCTGGCAGGGAAAAGAAAATGTCGCACAAATGCTCTCGCCTTGGATTAACTCATTCATTAACTTTCCGGACACAAAACAGCAGCAGGGTGCATCTGCGCACAAAAAACAGCAGCAGGGTGCATCTGCGCTCACAAAACAGCAGCAGGGTGCATATGCGCTCACAAAACAGCAGCAGGGTGCATATGCGCTCACAAAACAGCAGCAGGGTGCATCTGCGCTCGGAATTAATAGATAGCTCTCAATTTGATGCATTTGCTTCAAGGGAAGTAAATCTGTGTGCAAACCATACCTTGGTCACTTCTAAACTCGCTTCGCTCCCTTAGACCACAATTTTGCCTCTGACTTTGCTTTTGTAGTGGTTTGTTGTGGGGTAACCAATCGGTGTAGAGAGTTTTTCTATATAAAGTCTATATATAAAAAAGTCTGATCTACCACTTCCCTATGTCTAAACCTGAAGTAAAAACCCGTAATCTTCTTTCATTTCTCCTTTTGTTCATGTATGTTTTGTTTGTGTGCATGGCTGGAGTGATTTGTGAGTTTTTTTAATAATTCAAAACCGTTGCGATGCGAATGAGTTAAGGCTGTGTCAGACCAATTGACATAGACTAGAACACCAAGGCTACATCAAAATGTTGTTATGCTCTGCATAGTTATACAGGGATTGTCTTTAGCAATGACAAGCTCCTAGCATAACGTATCAATATTCAAAATCCCACGAAGACGGAATGTGGCTCCCATGTGGTGGCGTAATCAAAAACAGTCAGACAATGTTCTCATTCCTAGGTGGTGCATTTGTACCACAGTGTTCAAGCGCTTTGGTTGATGGGATGTTCTCTGGAGTCTTTAAGCTAGGGTACGACAACGACAACACAATGCTCTTTGTTTCTTTTCTTTGTCAATCGCTCAGACAATTTCTTGTTCATAACGAGCGCAGATGCACCCTGCTGCTGCTTTGTGAGCGCAGATGCACCCTGCTGCTGTTTTGTGAGCGCAGATGCACCCTGCTGCTGTTTTGTGAGCGCAGATGCACCCTGCTGCTGTTTTGTGAGCGCAGATGCACCCTGCTGCTGCTTTGTGAGCGCAGATGCACCCTGCTGCTGTTTTGTGAGCGCAGATGCACCCTGCTGCTGCTTTGTGTGCGCAGATGCACCCTGCTGCTGTTTTGTGAGCGCAGATGCACCCTGCTGCTGCTTTGTGAGCGCAGATGCACCCTGCTGCTGTTTTGTGAGCGCAGATGCACCCTGCTGCTGCTTTGTGAGCGCAGATGCACCCTGCTGCTGCTTTGTGAGCGCAGATGCACCCTGCTGCTGCTTTGTGTGCGCAGATGCACCCTGCTGCTGCTTTGTGAGCGCAGATGCACCCTGCTGCTGCTTTGTGAGCGCAGATGCACCCTGCTGCTGTTTTGTGAGCGCAGATGCACCCTGCTGCTGCTTTGTGAGCGCAGATGCACCCTGCTGCTGCTTTGTGAGCGCAGATGCACCCTGCTGCTGTTTTGTGAGCGCAGATGCACCCTGCTGCTGTTTTGTGAGCGCAGATGCACCCTGCTGCTGCTTTGTGTGCGCAGATGCACCCTGCTGCTGCTTTGTGAGCGCAGATGCACCCTGCTGCTGTTTTGTGAGCGCAGATGCACCCTGCTGCTGTTTTGTGAGCGCAGATGCACCCTGCTGCTGTTTTGTGAGTGCAGATGCACCCTGCTGCTGCTTTGTGTGCGCCAAACTAAGAAATACTTAGGCCCAGCATGTCCATCTTCGGCTGGAAAAAATCTTTGTAAGAGTTTCTAGAACAAAGGCAGGAGAATGGACCAGTAAGGCAGAAAGATAGTAGATGACCGAAAGCAAATGGAAAAAGTAGAGTCAAAGACAGAGACAGATTAGAGGAAGTTACAAGCACAGAACTTCCAGAAGGTGGGGGAATCACTTGTGGGGGAATCCTTGGTATTCCTACGGGAACTCGTGGAGGGGTCGGGGTTGTCTAGCTCCCTGTACGTCCAATTTTCTTCTTCTTTAAATTGAAATCAATGAATGTGCTGCAATATGCAGCACAGTAAAGTGACCGCTCACTACATACAATTCGATCCCAATGCGATGCGATTTGACATTTGTGAGGCATGATTCTCGTGAAATTCAACTGTCTAAATGAATCTGATGAAATCCTACTAGCTTTGTTCACTATATTTGCACTCCCCTGTACAGAATCCGATGAAATATCTGTATTTTTGTATCAGACATTTTATTTGATTCGTGTATTGGGTCTACATGAGCACAGTGAGCGAAAATAGTAGAATTATTTTTAGACGGAAAAATTTCATGTGAATCATGACTCACAGACATCGTCACAATTGCATCGGGATCGAATCATATGTAGTGTAGCACGCCCGTAACCCTTTCACCACCAGTCATATTTCAGCCAAAAATTGCTATTAAATTGACCTGGGTAGAGAACAAAATCCATCTGCAGTATTGGGGATTCTTCTGTGACGTATATAAAATAAGGTCTACCCTTACTTCCCCAAACTAAGACAATATGGTCTTTGGATAATAGACCCCAATTTGATGCCTTTTGGTGACATAGGTGTTAAATCACTGTGGTGCTAAAATGCGACGTTAGCGGTGAAAGGGTTAAGAGTCTACAGAGTTCTCTTTACCTGGAGGTAGGTTTTTGAGTGGCTCTCCAGCTCAGAGTTGTCTTTCCTGGACAGTTTGACCATGGGAGGCTTGGGGCAGGTCCGCACCAGCGTGTAGCTGAAACCACCACAGCATAACATAAGTACCGTATTTCACAGACTATAACGTAAGGCAATACTTTTTTATCCTAGACTGAGACCCCTATGCCTTATAATATGACAAGTATATTTGGGGCAGGTCCACTCCAAGGTGTAGCTGAAAGCACCACGACACACAAGATATCACCATACATGAGACCCAGCACCACGAAAGGGACATTAAGGCTTGCAACGTCAAAAATCTTATTTTTTGTCATTTTTCACTTACCGGTATGTGTATTTTTATGTTCTCTAACATTTTATCTTTTATATTTATAAAGGATACTCTTTACTATGGTCTCTAAATGGTCTTATAAGTGTTTTAAAACGAGTAGGTCAATGCATTTTCTACAGCTAGGCTAGACTTTAGACTGTGTTTTCTCAAAATGGCAGACGCTCACCTTACTAACTTTAAATGTGACAAGGCAAAGCATAGCATACAGAAATGCTAAAGTGCATGAAACTGTTAATACACACACACCCAGCCTTGCACCCATTCAACACACAGTGATAAGGCAAAGCACAGCATACAGAAATGCTAAAGTGCATGAAACTGTTAATACACACACACCCAGCCTTGCACCCATTCAACACACAGTGATAAGGCAAAGCACGGCACAAAGCCAGGTAAGGAGAACTCACACGCCCACAGACACCCAGCCTTGCACCCATTCAACACGCAGTGATAAGGCAAAGCACGGCACAAAGCCAGGTATGGAGAACTCACACGCCCACAGACACCCAGCCTTGCACCCATTCAACACACAGTGATAAGGCAAAGCACGGCACAAAGCCAGGTAAGGAGAACTCACACGCCCCCAGAGACACCCAGCCTTGCACCCATTAAACACACAGTGATAAGGCAAAGTACGGCACAAAGCCAGGTAAGGAGAACTCACACGCCCACAGACACCCAGCCTTGCACCCATTCAACACACAGTGATAAGGCAAAGTACGGCACAAAGCCAGGTAAGGAGAACTCACACGCCCACACACACCCAGCCTTGCACCCATTCAACACACAGTGATAAGGCAAAGCACGGCACAAAGCCAGGTAAGGAGAACTCACACGCCCACAGACACCCAGCCTTGCACCCATTCAACACACAGTGATAAGGCAAAGCACGGCACAAAGCCAGGTAAGGAGAACTCACACGCCCACAGACACCCAGCCTTGCACCCATTCAGCACACAGTGATAAGGCAAAGTGACACGGCACAAAGCCAGGTAAGGAGAACTCACACGCCCACAGACAGGCTGACTCCTTCACCCAGCGTCAGAGGGATCCGTCGCAGGGCTCTCTTCTTGTGGTCCTTCATGCGGATCCTGCACACACAGGTATATTTCATGGTATGTACAGGTCTGTCACGAAATGAGAAATTCTGCATTTTCTCTTTTTCTTACACACACACACACTAATACAAGTGCACACACATATATACACACACACATTGAAGGAAAAGGGTGTATATGCATGATTCAACATTCTCTTTCTCTGACACATACACACGTCAACTCCTACACACACACATGCACGCACAAATGCAGCAACTATTATCACCTGGTCAGCAGTTCTTCAATTCGTTCAGCGGCGTCAGGCATTTCCGTCAGCTCATCATCCTCCGTGAACAACAGCTCCTGGGAAACAACACAATTTTTCAATAAATCGCTCAACAGCGAAACACTTTCTGAGAAAAACACAGCGCTACATTTCAACAATTCAGTGAACACTTTCCTGGCAAACTACTAACACATTGGTGCAACTACACAAAATGAAAACCCCCTGAAAGGCTGGGGTCCAGGGGTAATGTCCCCCTGCAGCTGAAGAAATTTTTTATTTATGAAGGTATTTTAGTTTGCTTTTTCCACAATTTATACAAATGCTTATCTTATTAATTAAAGTGTTTGAAAAATACAGTAGACACACATTTTAAAAATTTCAAAAACAGGAAATCCTTGTATACCAGGAAAAGTTGCACCCATGCTAACACACAGTGCATGCCCAACACTTACCGGTAATTGTCTCTTTTTTTTTTCCTTGGATGTAAAACAGTTGCCGGAGACATAACATGACTACATCAACCCGCAGAAAAACCCTTTGCTGATGTAACATGAACATTTTGAAATCAAGTACAGTAGAACCTCAGTATTGCGACCACCCTACAGACTGGCCAAAACTGTCTGAAATAACGAGGTTGGTCGCTATACTGAGGACTTCTTTAAAAAGTAATGAACAAGAAAGAAATAGACTGGCAAAAACTGTGCAGGTTACTGCGGTGTCCGCGCTACTGAGGTGTCCGAGGGGGGTTCCACAGAAAACAGCTGAGGAAGGGATAATGCATAAGTTAAAGTTAACCAACCCTGTAGAACTTGGTGGTGTCGAAGGTCTGTCCAGGGTTCACCAGGTGGGTCAGTTCTCTCTGTCTCTCTATCATTCTCTCTCTGTCAATCTCTGTCTGTCTGACCCTGTAGAACTTGGTGGTGTCGAAGGTCTGTCCAGGGTTCACCAGGTGGGTCAGTTCTCTCTGTCTCTCTATCATTCTCTCTCTGTCAATCTCTGTCTGTCTGACCCTGTAGAACTTGGTGGTGTCGAAGGTCTGTCCAGGGTTCACCAGGTGGGTCAGTTCTCTCTGTCTCTCTATCATTCTCTCTCTGTCAATCTCTGTCTGTCTGACCCTGTAGAACTTGGTGGTGTCGAAGGTCTGTCCAGGGTTCACCAGGTGGGTCAGTTCTCTCTGTCTCTCTATCATTCTCTCTCTGTCAATCTCTGTCTGTCTGACCCTGTAGAACTTGGTGGTGTCGAAGGTCTGTCCAGGGTTCACCAGGTGGGTCAGTTCTCTCTGTCTCTCTATCATTCTCTCTCTGTCAATCTCTGTCTGTCTGACCCTGTAGAACTTGGTGATGTCGAAGGTCTGTCCAGGGTTTGTCGCATGAAAAAAGGTAGCTCGTAAAAATAAGTAGCTCGCTACCTATGACAGTGTGTATTTGCGACATTGAGCATGAACCACAAATTTCACTTTTTTTCTAGGGTTAGGGATAGGGTTAGGGTTAGGGTTAGGTAAAATGGTTAAAGTACAGAAAAGGTGAAATTTGTGGTTGTCGCAAATACAGACTCTCATAGTAGCGAGCTACTTATTTTTACGAGCTACCTTTTTTCATGCGACAGGGTTCACCAGTTCTCTCTCTCTCTCTATCATTCTCTCTCTCTCTGTGTCATTCTCTCTCTGTCTGACCCTGTAGAACTTGGTGATGTCGAAGGTCTGTCCAGGGTTCACCAGGTGGTCTGTCTCTCTCTGTCATTCTCTCTCTCTATCATTCTCTCTCTCTTTGTGTCATTCTCTCTCTGTCTGACCCTGTAGAACTTGGTGATATCGAAGGTCTGTCCAGGGTTCACCAGGTGGATCAGTTCTCTTTGTCTCTCTCTGTCATTCTCTCTCTCTATCATTCTCTCTCTCTCTCTCTCTCTCTCTCTGTCATTCTATCTCGCTATCATTCTCTCTCTCTCTCTCTGTCATTCTCTCTCTCTATCATTCTCTCTCTCTCTGTCATTCTCTCTGTCATTCTCTCTCTCTATCATTCTCTCTCTCTCTCTCTCTCTCTCTGTCATTCTCTCTCTCTATCATTCTCTCTCTCTCTGTCATTCTCTGTGTCATTTTCTCTCTCTGTCATTCTCTCTCTCTATCATTCTCTCTCTCTCTGTCTCTCTCTGTCTCTCTCTCTCTCTCTCTCTCTCTCTCTCTCTGTCATTCTCTCTCTGTCTCACCCTGTAGAACTTGGTGGTGTCGAAGGTCTGTCCAGGATTCACCAGGTGGATCAACTCTCTCTGTCTCTCACTGTCATTCTCTCTCTGTGTCATTCTCTCTCTCTCTGTGTCATTCTCTGTCTCTCTATCATTCTCTCTTTCTGTCTCACCCTGTAGAACTTGGAGATGTTGAAGGGTTCACCAGGCGGATCAACTCTGTCTCTCAATGTCATTTTCTCTCTGTGTCATTCTCTCTCTCTATCATTCTCTCGCTCTATCATTCTCTCTCTCTATGTCATTCTCTCTCTGTCATTTTATTTCTGTGTCATTCTCTCTCTCTCTGTCATTCTCTGTCTCTCTCTGTCTGTCTCTTTATGTCATTCTCTCTCTCTGTGTCATTGTCTCTCTCTCTCTCTCTATCTCCATCTCTGTCTCTCTCTCTCTGTGTCATTTTCTCTCTCTGTCTTTCTCTAGCCTTCTTTCTCTCTCTGTCATTCTCTCTCTGTCTATCATTCTCTCTCTCTGTGTGTCTCTCTGATGATTCTCTCTCTGTTTCTGACCCTGTAGAACTGTCGTGGTGTTGAAGGTCCTGTACAGGGTTCACCAGGTGGATCAGTTCTCTCTGTCATTCTCTCTCTCTATCATTCTCTCTTTCTATCATTCTCTCTCTGTGTCATTCCCTCTCTCTGTCATTCCCTCTCTTCTCT
>CM065701.1:46883590-46917332 GCA_017654935.2 Phymorhynchus buccinoides
GGCTAGGAATCTCTCACGGAGTGATACCAGTCGGCAACAGCTTGACAACCGTTGGACATAGATTCCAAGATATACGCCTTGACATGAGGCTGTGTCAGACCAGTTGACATAAGCTAGAACACCAAGGCTACATCAAAATGTTATTTTTTTTATGGTGTGTTTTACGAACAAAAAACTATTCACCTGTAATTTATTCCTCGTTTGTTTTTTGACCATATTTTTCTGACTGTAGTATAAGGCGCACACCCCAAATTTTATACAAAATTCAGATTTTGTTAGTATATTTTCTTGCTATTTTATTAGTCATTATAAGGCGCAGGGGTCTCAGTCTGGGGAAAAAAAGTGTCACCTTATAGTAAAAAAAAAAAAACAGTATTCCTTATTAGGATTCCTCCCTAAGTACTATTACTATTGCAGAAATTCTTCTTTTATATTGTTGTTATTCTCGATAGTAGTGGCATTACTCATGTTGCTGTGTTCAGGTCCAGGCTCGCACCAGGGCCAGCGATCTTCACAACAACAGCATTGACCTGGAACTGATCCACCTGGTGAACCCTGGACAGACCTTCGACACCACCAAGTTCTACAGGGTCAGACAGAGAGAGAATGACACAGAGAGAGAGAGAATGATATAGAGAGAGAATGATAGAGAGAGAGAATGATAGAGAGAGAGAATGATAGAGAGAGAGAATGATATAGAGAGAGAATGGTAGAAAGAGAATGATAGCGAGAGAGAATGATAGAGAGAGAGAATGACACAGAGAGAATGATAGAGAGAGATAATGAGAGAGAGAGAGAGAATGATAGAGAGAGAGAATGATAGAGAGAGAGAATGACACAGAGAGAATGATAGAGAGAGATAATGAGAGAGAGAGAGAGAGAGAGAGAGAATGATAGAGAGAGAGAATGACACAGAGAGAATGATAGAGAGAGAGAATGATAGAGAGAGAGAATGACACACAGAGAGAATGACACAGAGAGAATGATAGAGAGAGAGAATGATAGAGAGAGGTAGAATGATAGAGAGAGAGAATGATATATAGAGAGAATGATATATAGAGAGAATGATATATAGAGAGAATGATATATAGAGAGAATGACACTGAGAGAGAATGACACAGAGAGAATGATAGAGAGAGAGAATGATAGAGAGAGAATGACACCGAGAGAGAGAATAACAGAGTGAGAGAATGATAGAGAGAGAATGACACTGAGAGAGAGAGTGATAGAGAGAGAGAGAATGACACAGAGAGAATGACAGAGAGAGAGAGAATGATAGAGAGAGAGAGAATGACACTGAGAGACAGAGAGAGAATGACAGAAAGAGAGAATGACAGAGAGAGAGAAAGACAGAGAGAATGATAGAGAGCGAGAATGACAGAGAGAGTTGATCCTCCTGGTGAACCCATGGAAGAAGAGTGGTGATGAGAGTGTGAAACACCAAGTGAGAGTCCTGAAGTGCATACTGGAGCTTCACAGAAAACCTTATCACAGACAACTCCAGCAGTGACAGTGACACCAACTCCAGCACTGCCCCCAAGATCAAGAAGTCCTTCTGGACATTCATCAAGTCCAAAAGAACAGAAGCGGCCAGTGTCTCTCCCCTCAAAGTGGGTGGCAAGCTAGTCACAGACCCAAAGCAGAAAGCTGAGACCCTGAATGCCCAATTCAAGTCAGCATTCAGTGGCAAAATGGAATGCTCCGCTGAGGATTTCAAGTCCTGGACAGGCCTAAGCCCTGACCCTGTGGGTCCCACCTGCCACACTGTGAACATCTCAGTGGCAGGAGTTAGAAAGTTGCTGAAAGAACTGGACCCCAGCAAAGCACCAGGTCCAGATGGACTCAGCCCCAGGCTCCTAAGGGACCTAGCTTTGTCCCCCTGGACTGAAGGACTGCAAACGTGGCACCGATCTTCAAAAAGGGCGAGAGATATCGTGCTGAAAACTACCGCCCCATCTCCCTGACGAGTGTGCTGTGTAAAACACTGGAACACATTATGGTCAGTACCATATGGAGACCAACCATATCCTGAAAGAAGAACAACACGAATTCAGGAAGGGCCGATCGTGTGAGAGCCAGCTCCTCGGTCTTGTGGACGAGTTATCGCACTCCATGGAGAGGGGCAGACCCTCCGAAGTCTTGGTGATGGATTTTTCCAAAGCCTTTGACAAAGTCTGCCACTCCCTCCTAATCCACAAGCTCCGCCACTATGGGATCACCGGCCACATCAACACCTGGATCCAAAACTTCCTGAAGGACAGGCAGCAAGCTGCTGTTGTGGAGGGCGCCAAGTCAGAGGCTGTTGGTGTAGAGTTGGGAGTACCCCAAGGATCAGTCCTGGGCCCAGCCTTGTTTCTTTTCTACATCAATGACATGCCTGACAAACTGTCCTCCACATCTCGGCTGTTTGCAGATGATACCATCTGCCACAGAAGTATCGCATCTCAGAAAGACCAAGAGGCGCTCCAGCAAGATCTTGACAACATGGCAGAGTGGGAAAAGAAATGGAAAATGGAGTTCCACCCAGGAAAGTGTCAGACCCTGCACACGACCAGAAAAAAGAACTCACAACCTGGCTCCTACCATCTTCATGGCCAGAAGTTGCAGGCAGTAAAAGAGGCAAAATAACTTGGTGTCACTATCCAACAAGACCTGTCGTGGGATGGCCACATAAACAACACAGTAAACAAGGCCAACAAAACCCTTGGATTCCTACGAAGGAATCTTAAAGTAGGCTCCATCGCTGTGAAAAAGGCCTTAGTACGACCCACACTCGAGTACGCAGAGCCTGTCTGGGACCCGTACACTGCCAAGAACTTCGGCAAGTTGGAGAAGGTCCAACGCCGTGCAGCCCGATGGTTCGTCAACCGCCACCATCAAACATCAAGTGTGGACATGTTGACGGATCTGCACTGGCCTCTGCTAAAGGACAGACTTAAGAACGGCAAGGCTGGCCACCTTCTTCAAGTACCACCATGGAGAGGTGGCCATCAATGCTCAGCATAGGCCAGTCCCTCACCCACCACCCAGACAGATGAGACAGTCGTACACAGCAGCGTACCTGCTTCCTGCTACCAAGACCAACTACAGGAAGTTATCTTTCTTCCCAAGAGCCGTGAGCGAATGGAACAGTCTTCCACCTGAGGCAATTTCATCAGCCTCGGTGGAGGTCTTCAAAACCCAGATCTGACCCCCCCCCCCCCCCCCCCCCTCCCCCCCCCCTCCCCCCCCCTCCCCCCCCCCCCTCCTTCCCCTCCCCCCCCCCATGCCCATGTTCCCTGAGCTCCAGCTGACCCCCCCCCCCCCCCCACTGACCCCCTGGACCTCTCTCTACACCCTCTACCCTACCTACTCCCCCCCCCCCCTGAGCTGATCATCTGGGCAGCTGTTCCTTCCTACAGTACTTGTGTTTTTAGAAGATACCGGAAACCCCTGTATGTATACATCATAGTTGTCAACAAGCTGACGGAGGATGTTAAAGCGAAGAAGAAGAAGAAGAACCCTGAACAGACCTTTGACATTGCCAAGTTCTACAGGGTGAGACAGAGAGAGAATGACAGAGAGAGAATGATAGAGAGAGACAAAGAGAGAGAGAGAGAATGACAGAGAGAATGATAGAGAGAGAGAATGACATAGAGACTGAGAGAGAATGATAGAGAGGGAGAATGACACAGAGACTGAGAGAGAGAATGATAGAGAGAGAGAATGACATAGAGACTGAGAGAGAGAATGATAGAGAGGGAGAATGACAGAGAGAGAGAGAGAATGATACAGAGAGAGAATGACATAGAGAGAGAATGATAGAGAGAGAGAATGACATAGATACAGAGAGAGAATGATAGAGAGGGAGAATTACACAGAGACTGAGAGAGAGAATGATAGAGAGGGAGAATTACGCAGAGACTGAGAGAGATTGATAGAGAGGGAGAATGACAGAGAGAGAGAGAATGACACAGAGAGAGAATGATAGAGAGGGAGAATTACACAGAGACTGAGAGAGAGAATGATAGAGAGGGAGAATGACAGAGAGAGAGAATGACACAGAGAGAGAATGATAGAGAGGGAGAATTACACAGAGACTGAGAGAGAGAATGATAGAGAGGGAGAATGACAGAGAGAAAGAATGACACAGAGAGAGAATGATAGAGAGAGAGAGAATGACAGAGAGAGACAGAGAACTGATCCACCTGGTGAACCCTGCACAGACCTTCGATATCACCAAGTTCTACGGGGTCAGACAGAGAGAGAATGACAGAGAGAGAGAGAGAGAATGATAGAGAGAGAGAATGACAGAGAGAGAGAATGACACAGAGAGAGAATGATAGAGAGAGAGAATGACAGAGAGAGACAGAGAGAACTGATCCACCTGGTGAACCCTGTACAGACCTTCAACACCACCAAGTTCTACAGGGTCAGACAGAGAGAGAATGAAAGAGAGAGAGAGAATGATAGACAGAGAGAGAATGACAGAGAGAGAGAGAATGATAGAGAAAGACAGAGAGAGAAAATGACACAGAGAATAACACAGAGAGAGAATGACACAGAGAGAGAAAATGACACAGAGAGAGAAAATGACAAAGAGAATGACACAGAGATAAAAATGACAGAGAGAGAGAGAATGACACAGAAATAAAATGACACAGAGAGAGAATGACATAGAGAGAGAATGACACAGAGAGAGAGAGAGAGAATGACACAGAGAGAAAATGACATTGAGAGACAGAGTTGATCCGCCTGGTGAACCCTTCAACATCTCCAAGTTCTACAGGGTGAGACAGAAAGAGAGAATGATAGAGAGACAGAGAATGACACAGAGAGAGAGAATGACACAGAGAGAGAATGACAGTGAGAGACAGAGAGAGTTGATCCACCTGGTGAATCCTGGACAGACCTTCGACACCACCAAGTTCTACAGGGTGAGACAGAGAGAGAATGACAGAGAGAGAGAATGACAGAGAGAGACAGAGAGAGAGAGAATGATAGAGAGAGAGAATGACAGAGAGAGAAAATGACACAGAGAATGACAGAGAGAGAGATAATGATAGAGAGAGAGAATGACAGAGAGAGAGAGAGAATGATAGAGAGATAGAATAACAGAGAGAGAGAGAGAGAATGATAGAGAGATAGAATGACAGAGAGAGAGAGAATGATAGAGAGAGACAGAGAGAGAGAGAATGATAGAGAGAGAGAATGACAGAGAGAATGACAGAGAGAGAGAGAATGATAGAGAGAGAGAATGACAGAGAGAGAGAGAGAGAATGATAGCGAGATAGAATGACAGAGAGAGAGAGAGAGAGAGAGAGAGAGAGAATGATAGAGAGAGAGAATGACAGAGAGAGACAAAGAGAACTGATCCACCTGGTGAACCCTGGACAGACCTTCGATATCACCAAGTTCTACAGGGTCAGACAGAGAGAGAATGACACAGAGAGAGAGAGAATAGAGAGAGAGAGAGAATGACAGAGAGAGACAGACCACCTGGTGAACCCTGGACAGACCTTCGACATCACCAAGTTCTACAGGGTCAGACAGAGAGAGAATGACACAGAGAGAGAGAGAATGATAGAGAGAGAGAGAGAGAACTGGTGAACCCTGTCGCATGAAAAAAGGTAGCTCGTAAAAATAAGTAGCTCGCTACTATGAGAGTCTGTATTTGCGACAACCACAAATTTCACTTTTTCTGTACTTTAACCATTTTATCTAACCCTAACCCTAACCCTATCCCTAACCCTAGAAAAAAAGTGAAATTTGTGGTTCATGCTCAATGTCGCAAATACACACTGTCATAGGTAGCGAGCTACTTATTTTTACGAGCTACCTTTTTTCATGCGACAAACCCTGGACAGACCTTCGACATCACCAAGTTCTACAGGGTCAGACAGACAGAGATTGACAGAGAGAGAATGATAGAGAGACAGAGAGAACTGACCCACCTGGTGAACCCTGGACAGACCTTCGACACCACCAAGTTCTACAGGGTCAGACAGACAGAGATTGACAGAGAGAGAATGATAGAGAGACAGAGAGAACTGACCCACCTGGTGAACCCTGGACAGACCTTCGACACCACCAAGTTCTACAGGGTCAGACAGACAGAGATTGACAGAGAGAGAATGATAGAGAGACAGAGAGAACTGACCCACCTGGTGAACCCTGGACAGACCTTCGACACCACCAAGTTCTACAGGGTCAGACAGACAGAGATTGACAGAGAGAGAATGATAGAGAGACAGAGAGAACTGACCCACCTGGTGAACCCTGGACAGACCTTCGACACCACCAAGTTCTACAGGGTCAGACAGACAGAGATTGACAGAGAGAGAATGATAGAGAGACAGAGAGAACTGACCCACCTGGTGAACCCTGGACAGACCTTCGACACCACCAAGTTCTACAGGGTTGGTTAACTTTAACTTATGCATTATCCCTTCCTCAGCTGTTTTCTGTGGAACCCCCCTCGGACACCTCAGTAGCGCGGACACCGCAGTAACCTGCACAGTTTTTGCCAGTCTATTTCTTTCTTGTTCATTACTTTTTAAAGAAGTCCTCAGTATAGCGACCAACCTCGTTATTTCAGACATTTTTGGCCAGTCTGTAGGGTGGTCGCAATACTGAGGTTCTACTGTACTTGATTTCAAAATGTTCATGTTACATCAGCAAAGGGTTTTTCTGCGGGTTGATGTAGTCATGTTATGTCTCCGGCAACTGTTTTACATCCAAGGAAAAAAAAAAGAGACAATTACCGGTAAGTGTTGGGCATGCACTGTGTGTTAGCATGGGTGCAACTTTTCCTGGTATACAAGGATTTCCTGTTTTTGAAATTTTTAAAATGTGTGTCTACTGTATTTTTCAAACACTTTAATTAATAAGATAAGCATTTGTATAAATTGTGGAAAAAGCAAACTAAAATACCTTCATAAATATTTTTTTTTCTTCAGCTGCAGGGGGACATTACCCCTGGACCCCAGCCTTTCAGGGGTTTTTCATTTTGTGTAGTTGCACCAATGTGTTAGTAGTTTGCCAGGAAAATGTTCACTGAATTGTTGAAATGTTGCGCTGTTTTTCTCAGAAAGTGTTTCGCTGTTGAGCGATTTATTGAAAAATTGTGTTGTTTCCCAGGAGCTGTTGTTCACGGAGGATGATGAGCTGACGGAAATGCCTGACGCCGCTGAACGAATTGAAGAACTGCTGACCAGGTGATAATAGTTGCTGCATTTGTGCGTGCATGTGTGTGTGTAGGAGTTGACGTGTGTATGTGTCAGAGAAAGAGAATGTTGAATCATGCATATACACCCTTTTCCTTCAATGTGTGTGTGTATATATGTGTGTGCACTTGTATTAGTGTGTGTGTGTGTAAGAAAAAGAGAAAATGCAGAATTTCTCATTTCGTGACAGACCTGTACATACCATGAAATATACCTGTGTGTGCAGGATCCGCATGAAGGACCACAAGAAGAGAGCCCTGCGACGGATCCCTCTGACGCTGGGTGAAGGAGTCAGCCTGTCTGTGGGCGTGTGAGTTCTCCTTACCTGGCTTTGTGCCGTGCTTTGCCTTATCACTGTGTGCTGAATGGGTGCAAGGCTGGGTGCTGTGGGCGTGTGAGTGGCTTTGTGTACTTTGCCTTATCACGTGTGAGTTCTCCTTACCTGGCTTTGTGCCGTGCTTTGCCTTATCACTGTGTGTTGAATGGGTGCAAGGCTGGGTGTCTGTGGGCGTGTGAGTTCTCCTTACCTGGCTTTGTGCCGTGCTTTGCCTTATCACTGTGTGTTGAATGGGTGCAAGGCTTGTCTGTGGGCGTGTGAGTTCTCCTTTGCCTTATCACTGTGTTGAATGGGTGCAAGGCTGGGTGTCTGTGGGCGTGTGAGTTCTCCTTACCTGGCTTTGTGCCGTGCTTTGCCTTATCACTGTGTGTTGAATGGGTGCAAGGCTGGGTGTGTGTGGGCGTGTGAGTTCTCCTTACCTGGCTTTGTGCCGTACTTTGCCTTATCACTGTGTGTTGAATGGGTGCAAGGCTGGGTGTCTGTGGGCGTGTGAGTTCTCCTTACCTGGCTTTGTGCCGTACTTTGCCTTATCACTGTGTGTTTAATGGGTGCAAGGCTGGGTGTCTCTGGGGGCGTGTGAGTTCTCCTTACCTGGCTTTGTGCCGTGCTTTGCCTTATCACTGTGTGTTGAATGGGTGCAAGGCTGGGTGTCTGTGGGCGTGTGAGTTCTCCTTACCTGGCTTTGTGCCGTGCTTTGCCTTATCACTGCGTGTTGAATGGGTGCAAGGCTGGGTGTCTGTGGGCGTGTGAGTTCTCCTTACCTGGCTTTGTGCCGTGCTTTGCCTTATCACTGTGTGTTGAATGGGTGCAAGGCTGGGTGTGTGTGTATTAACAGTTTCATGCACTTTAGCATTTCTGTATGCTGTGCTTTGCCTTATCACTGTGTGTTGAATGGGTGCAAGGCTGGGTGTGTGTGTATTAACAGTTTCATGCACTTTAGCATTTCTGTATGCTATGCTTTGCCTTGTCACATTTAAAGTTAGTAAGGTGAGCGTCTGCCATTTTGAGAAAACACAGTCTAAAGTCTAGCCTAGCTGTAGAAAATGCATTGACCTACTCGTTTTAAAACACTTGTAAGACAATTTAGAGACCATAGTAAAGAGTATCCTTTATAAATATAAAAGATAAAATGTTAGAGAACATAAAAATACACATACCGGTAAGTGAAAAATGACAAAAAATAAGATTTTTGACGTTGCAAGCCTTAATGTCCCTTTCGTGGTGCTGGGTCTCATGTATGGTGATATCAGTGAATATTGTTCTTGTGTGTCGTGGTGGTGCTTTCAGCTACACCTTGGAGTAGACCTGCCCCAAATATACTTGTCATATTATAAGGCATAGGGGTCTCAGTCTAGGATAAAAAAGTATTGCCTTACGTTATAGTCTGTGAAATACGGTACTTATGTTATGCTGTGGTGGTTTCAGCTACACGCTGGTGCGGACCTGCCCCAAGCCTCCCATGGTCAAACTGTCCAGGAAAGACAACTCTGAGCTGGAGAGCCACTCAAAAACCTACCTCCAGGTAAAGAGAACTCTGTAGACTCTTAACCCTTTCACCGCTAACGTCGCATTTTAGCACCACAGTGATTTAACACCTATGTCACCAAAAGGCATCAAAATGGAGTCTATTATCCAAAGACCATATTGTCTTAGTTTGGGGAAGTAAGGGTAGACCTTATTTTATATACGTCACAGAAGAATCCCCAATACTGCAGATGGATTTTGTTCTCTACCCAGGTCAATTTAATAGCAATTTTTGGCTGAAATATGACTGGTGGTGAAAGGGTTACGGGCGTGCTACACTACATATGATTCGATCCCGATGCAATTGTGACGATGTCTGTGAGTCATGATTCACATGAAATTTTTCCGTCTAAAAATAATTCTACTATTTTCGCTCACTGTGCTCATGTAGACCCAATACACGAATCAAATACAATGTCTGATACAAAAATACAGATATTTCATCGGATTCTGTACAGGGGAGTGCAAATATAGGGAACAAAGCTAGTAGGATTTCATCAGATTCATTTAGACAGTTGAATTTCACGAGAATCATGATTCACAAATGTCAAATCGCATCGCATTGGGATCGAATTGTATGTAGTGAGCGGTCACTTTACTGTGCTGCATATTGCAGCACATTCATTGATTTCAATTTAAAGAAGAAGAAAATTGGACGTACAGGGAGCTAGACAACCCCGACCCCTCCACGAGTTCCCGTAGGAATACCAAGGATTCCCCCACAAGTGATTCCCCCACCTTCTGGAAGTTCTGTGCTTGTAACTTCCTCTAATCTGTCTCTGTCTTTGACTCTACTTTTTCCATTTGCTTTCGGTCATCTACTATCCTTCTGCCTTACTGGTCCATTCTCCTGCCTTTGTTCAGAAACTCCTACACAGATTTTTTGCAGCCGAAGATGGACATGCTGGGCCTAAGTATTTCTTAGTTTGGCGCACACAAAGCAGCAGCAGGGTGCATCTGCACTCACAAAACAGCAGCAGGGTGCATCTGCGCTCACAAAACAGCAGCAGGGTGCATCTGCGCTCACAAAACAGCAGCAGGGTGCATCTGCGCTCACAAAGCAGCAGCAGGGTGCATCTGCGCACACAAAGCAGCAGCAGGGTGCATCTGCGCTCACAAAACAGCAGCAGGGTGCATCTGCGCTCACAAAACAGCAGCAGGGTGCATCTGCGCTCACAAAGCAGCAGCAGGGTGCATCTGCGCTCACAAAGCAGCAGCAGGGTGCATCTGCGCTCACAAAACAGCAGCAGGGTGCATCTGCGCTCACAAAGCAGCAGCAGGGTGCATCTGCGCTCACAAAGCAGCAGCAGGGTGCATCTGCGCACACAAAGCAGCAGCAGGGTGCATCTGCGCTCACAAAGCAGCAGCAGGGTGCATCTGCGCTCACAAAGCAGCAGCAGGGTGCATCTGCGCTCACAAAACAGCAGCAGGGTGCATCTGCGCTCACAAAGCAGCAGCAGGGTGCATCTGCACTCACAAAACAGCAGCAGGGTGCATCTGCGCACACAAAGCAGCAGCAGGGTGCATCTGCGCTCACAAAACAGCAGCAGGGTGCATCTGCGCTCACAAAGCAGCAGCAGGGTGCATCTGCGCTCACAAAACAGCAGCAGGGTGCATCTGCGCTCACAAAACAGCAGCAGGGTGCATCTGCGCTCACAAAACAGCAGCAGGGTGCATCTGCGCTCACAAAGCAGCAGCAGGGTGCATCTGCGCTCGTTATGAACAAGAAATTGTCTGAGCGATTGACAAAGAAAAGAAACAAAGAGCATTGTGTTGTCGTTGTCGTACCCTAGCTTAAAGACTCCAGAGAACATCCCATCAACCAAAGCGCTTGAACACTGTGGTACAAATGCACCACCTAGGAATGAGAACATTGTCTGACTGTTTTTGATTACGCCACCACATGGGAGCCACATTCCGTCTTCGTGGGATTTTGAATATTGATACGTTATGCTAGGAGCTTGTCATTGCTAAAGACAATCCCCGCATAACTATGCAGAGCATAACAACATTTTGATGTAGCCTTGGTGTTCTAGTCTATGTCAATTGGTCTGACACAGCCTTAACTCATTCGCATCGCAACGATTTTGAATTATTAAAAAAACCTCACAAATCTCTCCAGCCATGCACACAAACAAAACATACATAAACAAAAGGAGAAATGAAAGAAGATTACGGGTTTTTACTTCAGGTTTAGACATAGGGAAGTGGTAGATCAGACTTTTTTATATATAGACTTTATATAGAAAAACTCTCTACACCGATTGGTTACCCCACAACAAACCACTACAAAAGCAAAGTCAGAGGCAAAATTGTGGTCTAAGGGAGCGAAGCGAGTTTAGAAGTGACCAAGGTATGGTTTGCACACAGATTTACTTCCCTTGAAGCAAATGCATCAAATTGAGAGCTATCTATTAATTCCGAGCGCAGATGCACCCTGCTGCTGTTTTGTGAGCGCATATGCACCCTGCTGCTGTTTTGTGAGCGCATATGCACCCTGCTGCTGTTTTGTGAGCGCAGATGCACCCTGCTGCTGTTTTTTGTGCGCAGATGCACCCTGCTGCTGTTTTGTGTCCGGAAAGTTAATGAATGAGTTAATCCAAGGCGAGAGCATTTGTGCGACATTTTCTTTTCCCTGCCAGGACACGGTGGAGGTTCTGATGCCTCAGTACCTGAAGAAGGCCCAGACGTACGGCGGTCGACGCATCTGCTTTGAGAATGACGAGGTGGCCGAACTGAGACGGTTTGATGAGTCAGGTACGTGTGATGAACATCTAACAGACACGCAGGCCAGCAGAAAGCTGGTGATCACACATGCGCACAGTCACTGGCTTCTGCTCTGAGAACGACGAGGTGGCCGAACTGAGACGGTTTGATGAGTCAGGTACGTGTGATGAACATCTAACAGACACGCAGGCCAGCAGAAAGCTGGTGGTCACACATGCGCACAGTCACTGGCTTCTGCTCTGAGAACGACGAGGTGGCCGAACTGAGGCGGTTTGTTGAGTCAGGTACGTGTGGTGAACATCTAACAGACACGCAGGCCAGCAGAAAGCTGGTGGTCACACATGCGCACAGTCACTGGCTTCTGCTCTGAGAATGGTCAGGTGTCTGAACTGATACATCATACAGTGTGGCGAATCAAGTGAATAGGTTGGGATTTATATGGATGCAACCTTGCCTCGGATGCGAGGTCAACATTTTGAAAAACAGGCGCCGCCTGGTTTTTCAAAATTTTGACCACCAAAAAAAATTGATTCAAAGTTCAAGGGGAAAAAAGTGTTGAATTATCACTTTACAAGCCTGGAATAAGCTTCAAATTGAGTATGATTTTGCTTTTTTTTTCATCTTCAGGGGGGCAACGGCTCTGCCCCTGTGCCCTGCCAGGGGCCTGGGCAGCCCCTGGACCAGGCCTGTTTTTGGATTTTCTCCAGTTGCATCCATGGATTTAACACTCGCACATACATGCAAAGATGAAAACATACCGGTACATACACACACATTGACTCATGCATACATTCAGAACATACACACACATTGACTCATGCATGCATTCAGAACATACACACACATTGACATGCATGCATTGCATGCTCAGACTTTGAGGAAGAAGATGATGTTACTGAAGATGATGGTATGGGATTTCATTGGTCTGAGACTGATTTACCTAGATTAACTAGGCTGTGCTCTTTACATTTCATTTTCATGGATGCTCCTGCTTTCAGGATGGCCTGAAGCTCAGGATTTTTTTTATTGCTTGGAGCCGGCGTCGCCGGATTATAAGAGAACTTGAGAATATGCATTTTGCTGGTTATAGAGGTCATGAAGTTTAACCAGAAGTGAAAGTGCAACGAGAGCCTGTCAATTACATTGCATACTGTTGTTTCCCTTCAGCTTCCAGGGGGTATTGCACCCCGCCGGGGAATTTACTTGCAGGATTTTTGAAATTTCCCAGGAGCACCCATGCATTTTAGAAAAGAAAGTGTGCTACAAATTGCATTACTGTTGCCCTTTTCTTTTGATTTCCAGGCCTGCAGCTGATGGGGTTCAAACCTCGGTCATGTATCAAACCTTACTACCACGTCAAACCCGCCCAGTTTGTCTATCCAGATGAAGGGGTATGTATCAGTGTGTGTTTGTTGTTTGTTCGTCAAACCTGCCCAGTTTGTCTATCCAGATGAAGGGGTATGTATCAGTGTTGTGTTTGTTGTTTGTTCGTCAAACCTGCCCAGTTTGTCTATCCAGATGAAGGGGTATGTATCAGTGTTGTTTGTTGTTTGTTCGTCAAACCTGCCCAGTTTGTCTATCCAGATGAAGGGGTATGTATCAGTGTTGTGTTTGTTGTTTGTTCGTCAAACCTGCCCAGTTTGTCTATCCAGATGAAGGGGTGTGTATCAGTGTTGTGTTTGTTGTTTGTTCGTCAAACCCGCCCAGTTTGTCTATCCAGATGAAGGGGTGTGTATCAGTGTTGTGTTTGTTGTTTGTTCATCAAACCTGCCCAGTTTGTCTATCCAGATGAAGGGGTGTGTATCAGTGTTGTGTTTGTTGTTTGTTCGTCAAACCCGCCCAGTTTGTCTATCCAGATGAAGGGGTATGTATCAGTGTTGTGTTGTTTGTTCGTCAAACCCGCCCAGTTTGTCTATCCAGATGAAGGGGTATGTATCAGTGTTGTGTTTGTTGTTTGTTCGTCAAACCTGCCCAGTTTGTCTATCCAGATGAAGGGGTATGTATCAGTGTTGTGTTTGTTGTTTGTTCGCCTTTTGTACCGTATTGCATTTGTTGTGCAGATATCTTGATGACATTTGTTGTGCAGATATCTTGATGACATTTGTTGTGATATCTTGATGACATTTGTTGTGGACATATCTTGATGACATTTGTTGTGCACATATCTTGATGACATTTGTTGTGCACATATCTTGATGACATTTGTTGTGCACATATCTTGATGACATTTGTTGTGCACATATCTTGATGACATTTGTTGTGCACATATCTTGATGACATTTGTTGTGCAGATATCTTGATGACATTTGTTGTGTAGATATCTTGATGACATTTGTCAAGCTATCAAGGGAAAGCCTTCATTTGAGGAAGTAAGAGTGTGTACTAACATCAGCCCAATGAATCTGTATGCATGTGTGTGCACGCATGTGTACATGTTCTAATTTATAGGTTCTGGTTAAATGTGATATGTAAAGTTTTTCTGCTCCATCAAGCAGGGTTCATACAGTTTGTGGAAAATGAGGAACCATTTTCAAGTCCTGGAAAGTTTGGGAATTTTCCCAGAGGTTTGTGAAAGTTTGGGAATTTTGACAAGTTGTCAAAATAAAACATTTTAGGTGGCCAGTATGTATGAACAGGTCTTTTAAATTGGTTCTACCCTTAAAAAACTTATGGAATAGCAAAACAAACCAACAAAAGGGGCCGACTTTCGATTACCGTCGTTTGTCTACTTTCGCTTTTCATGCCGGAGGTGGATGAGGAGTTGTCGTTCCTTTACTTGTGCCTTTGCATCTGGGTTTCGTGATCGACAATAACCCCATGTAGCAAGCTGCCTGGTTTGGAAAAATGGTCAGTAGCGTTTTGGAAAGTTAGTGAAAAGTTTGGGAATTTTGAAGTAAGAAATTTGTATGAACCCTGTCAAGGGACTTTACTGAAATGGATGTCTTGTAATTGTATCTTTATCTTCTGAATTGTTTTCTTAAACATCGGTGAAGACTCACATGGGATGGTGTTGTGCAAGGATAGACACCAAGGATGTTTCCCCGTTGGTATACTGGGAGGTCTTTCGTACAAATAGTTCCCCACCTTCTGGAAATTCTGTGCTAGCAACTTCCTCTAATCTGTCACTCTCTTTGACTCTGCCATTTTCTTTTCTTACTATCACCTACTATTTTTCTGCCTTATTCATTGGCCCATTCTACTGCCTTTTTTCCCCAAAAAATCTATCAAATAATTGTCTCTTCTTTTGAGCTCCTTCGGAATGTGTCGATTAAATGCAACAGGGAGACCAATGAAAACTGAACACTCACCCATTATGGCCATATGGCCATGAAACAGAATAACTTTGATTGATTTACTGATCTCTTAGTCTTTCTTTAGCACTTTGATTGACTGGTGAATTGATTGATCGATTGATTTGATTATGTCTTCATTCATGTATTCATTCATTCATCCACTCATCGATCCATTTTTGTCTTTCCAGACTGTTACGGGCAGCACCACCCTATTCACAGCCCTGCTGAAGAAGTGTGCTAAGAGCTGTGTGATATATTGATCAGTTCATCATGTGTTTGTTGAATCATTCATTGATTCATTCTTGTCTTTCCAGAGCGTTACAGGCAGCACCACCCTATTCACAGCCCTGCTGAAGACATGCGTGGATTGAAACGCATTGAGGTTGTGTAAATGCTTGATTGATCAATTGATTTGATCATGTCTTCATTCATGTATTCATTCATTCATTCACTCATTGATTCATTCCTGTCTTTCCAGAGCGTTACAGGCAGCACCACCCTATTCACAGCCCTGCTGAAGAAATGTGCTGACAGGGACGTTGTATCTGTGTGATATATTGATCATTTCATCATGTGTTTGTTGAATCATTCATTGATTCATTCCTGTCTTTCCAGAGCGTTACAGGCAGCACCACGCTATTCACAGCCCTGCTGAAGAAGTGTGCTGAAAGGGACATGGTAGCTGTTTGTAAATACGTGCCAGGCAAGAGCAACCCGCCCAAGTTTGTGGCCCTTGTACCTCAGGTAAACAGAAACTGTCAGGTGTTTTTCCCCCGCTATCTTGCAGTTTACCCTCCCTCGAATGTTTTCATTAAAAATGTTCACTTACAAGCACCATTCTGCCATTAAAGGGGTAGGGTTAGGATCAGCCTAGGCTTATTTTCAATAAAACTGAAAGAAGCAAGACTTTGAGATTTAGGGTCTTAGCACAATCCAGCCGCCTGCTGCTTCAGCGCTACAATCCCCCAGTGATGCATAGCAACGCCCGCGCCTATTCCCTGCT
This sequence comes from Phymorhynchus buccinoides, assembly GCA_017654935.2. NCBI lineage: Eukaryota > Metazoa > Mollusca > Gastropoda > Neogastropoda > Raphitomidae > Phymorhynchus > Phymorhynchus buccinoides. The sequence goes on from CM065701.1 coordinate 46,899,680, forward strand.
TACTGCATATTTTGGCACTTTTCTGATGATTTTTTTTACGATAGCTAAACAAAAACTAACAATAAAGTGTAGCAAACAATGAACTAATCGGTTATGGTAACATTTGTTCAATAGCTGAATAACATGCGGCCAAGCTCGTCTCTTAACCCATTTACCACCCGAGCAACCGCTAGCGCCCGGTAAAAAAATTGCGGTCCGTACCCGCGGAGCGCCCGCTAGCGCCTAATTTGCACTTGCCGACTACGACCACAGACTGTACTGTGTATGTAACGCGAGAATATCGCAGTGCGAGACTTGCCTGTCGGCTACTTCCTTCGCTGCCATTTGCAGTTTACTGTGTCAAAATTGATTGAGTTTTCAGAAAGTTATGACTTTTTGAATTCAACAATAAAAATTTAGTTGTCCGATGAAGAATTACAGCGTCTGCTGAACAATATCGTCGCCCATTATGGCGATTTTGACGGCTTTTTTAGTGAGGTAACTTGTAGAAATTGAACGAGTAGGGGGCGAATGTGACCTAGATAACAGACTTCGAAGCTCTCGAAGCCAAAATCAATGATCTGACACCAAAAATGATCGCGAAAGTGGATGCCGTCAGCCGAATGACTACAGTATAGAAATCATAGAGAAACTGTTGTAGGCTGCACTGCTTGCAAAGCCCATCTTTGCAACGGACATTGTTTTGCACAGTTTTATTGCACATAGCTGTAGTAGATTGAATATTCTGTTCTCCGATTCCAAATTGGGAGCCTTCTTGATTGATTTTTGACATTTTTTTATTTAATTTTTTTAGCACATTTTGCTGTCACATGACTTTTATTTTAATTTTAAAGTAATCATTACCATGAATTTGAAATTAGTGTTTCTTTGTTACTTTTTCAGAGTATCAAGAACATAATAGAAATAATTCAATGCATTTTCAGACTGAAATTATATTTTTAATTATTTTTTTTAAGTACCTACTGGTGTGAATTGCGCAATTGACATGGGATTTCATAGTACGGTTAGCGCCGGGCGGCTGGGGGTAAGAGGGTTAAAGTAACAACGGTTATGGCATAAAAAACAACAACCTTCTGTACGTTCTATTCCGATGTGTACAACAGTAAAATGAGGGGGAAAGGGAAACAAAGTTTCACTCTTACCTTGAAATCATATCACCCAGCAATGATCATATAATCAGAACACTATGCACACAACACATCAACTTTTCCAATATGTTTTGAAGGATCAGTCTGCCACACGTAGTTTCTCTGACAGTTTATGAGTCGGGTTCAGTTTTGAAGGATCAGTCTGCCACACGTAGTTTCTCTGACAGTTTATGAGTCGGGTTCAGTTTTGAAGGATCAGTCTGCCACACGTAGTTTCTCTGACAGTTTATGAGTCGGGTTCAGTTTTGAAGGATCAGTCTCCCACACGTAGTTTCTCTGACAGTTTATGAGTCGGGTTCAGTTTTGAAGGATCAGTCTCCCACACGTAGTTTCTCTGACAGTTTATGAGTCGGGTTCAGTTTTGAAGGATCAGTCTGCCACACGTAGTTTCTCTGACAGTTTATGAGTCGGGTTCAGTTTTGAAGGATCAGTCTGCCACACGTAGTTTCTGACAGTTTATGAGTCGGGTTCAGTTTCTGACAGTTTATGAGTCGGGTTCAGTTTTGAAGGATCAGTCTGCCACACGTAGTTTCTCTGACAGTTTATGAGTCGGGTTCAGTTTTGGGTCCATTTTTCTTTGAAAGGTAAACAAATGAACATGTGAAAATATACAAGACATACTTCTTGAACTGAAATTTAACTTCACGGCTATACTATGCAGCCTATAAAAGTATAACTATAAGGCTAGAAAAGGTTAAAGTACAAGACAGTCAAAATGTTTTGCATTTGTGAGCCGGTTATGTTCAGACCTACTGTTCTTCTTCTTCTGCGTTCCCAGGCCATATGGCCATAATGGGTAAAGTACATATGTGTCCGGTTTTCAGTTTTCACTGGTCTCCCCGCTGCATACAGCCGACATTTCAGAAAAGCTCAAAGGAGAAAAGTTATTTGGAAGATTTTTTTTTTTTTAAGGCAGGAGAATGGGCCAATAAGTCAGAAAGATAGTAGACGATAGAAAGCAAAGGGAAAAGGCAGAGTCAAAGAGAGTGGCAGATTAGAGGAAGTTACAAGCACCGAACTTCCAGACGGTGGGGGAACTATTTTTACGATAGACCCCCCCTGGTATCCCCACGGGGACTGTTCAACTGGAGGCAGTTGTTATTTTCAGATTCTTGTTCATGATTGAACACAACTTCCTTGTCTTTTTTCTCTTTGTTTCTCTTGTTGTTGTTGGTACCCTGGCTAAAAGACTCCAGGGATCATCCCAACAGCGGAAGCACTTGAACACTATAATAATAATAATTTCATTTATATAGCGCGATAAAAATAATGCTAAAAGCAAGCTCTCAGCGCTTTACAAACATTGATGAAACCATATAAAAAAAATTAACAAATTGACACACCCAGACCTGTTTATCCTCCCAGTTTTGCCGGAATTATCCCGGGAATTTGCAAAAATTCTGGGTAAAATAATAAATTCCAGGTGAACGCTGAAAATCCCGGGATTATTTGCTTCCGTTTGTATGAAAAGACGCAAGGGTTGACCGAAACCTTGGAGTTCTGAGACGCAATGTTTCATTGGTCCGTGGACCCCACTCAACCAATGATAGTATTTCTTGTTGGCAGAAATTGTAGTTTTGCGCCAAACATGTCGTCAGGCAAGTCAACCGCAGGCGGCAAGCGCCAGAAATCTTCGACAAACGACAGCAGTGATAGGGTGTAACGGCCAAAAGTGAAGCAGAAGTTTTCTCAAAAGTATTTGAAAGTGCCAGGAATAACAAGTTCGCGTTTGGGAGACTAGCATGCACACTGCAAGTACTGCAGCGTGGACTTCAAAATTTCGCATGGCGACATTGCGATGTGAATTCTGGGTTTTTTCCTCCCAATTCCGGGGTTTTCCGTGGCAAAGTCCAGGTTGTTCATTATAAGGGTAAGCAGGTCTGCACACCATGTTTTATAACAACTAGCAATCGCCCCGTGGCAATTTTAACCCCATGGCAGTTTTAACCCCGTGGCAGCTATCTCCTCCCTACACCTACCCCCTCCCCACATTTACTTGCTCGGGGACTTATCTGCCGCTCGGGGACTTATCTGCCACTCGGCGACACACTTGTTTGTTATTGTGGCTTTCAACAGACAGCCAGTCTCAAAGACACAAAGTGGAACTTTAGGTTTTACATTTCCAAGAAGAAGGCAACATTTCACCTTCACCCCTCCAGCCCCAGCCCCATCCCTCATCCCCTCCCTCCCCCCCTCAACCCCCATCCCCCTCCTATCCCCCCCCTCGACGCTCACAGCTCGTGCGCTTTGTGGGTAAAGTGTTAGTTGCCATGCGAGCGGGGGAGGGATTGAAATAGATAGGATGAATTATCTTAATAATAGCACGTTTGGACGAATCCCGTTTCGCGAAATTTAATCTGTGCATATCGCGCGTGTTTATGAACGGATGCTGTTGCAATTTTGCATGACGATAGTCACGATCCCTGGTCATGCACGTTCCAAATCTCGAGTCAATGTCGGTTCTGGTTACGCCGTGGTTTGTGTAAAAGTGAAGCGGCGTATATCGCGTGCGTTTTTGAATCGATTCGCTTCCGGTTTGGCACACGGATAGTCAACGTCCCCGGTCATCTACCGTCCACATTCGAAGGCAATCCGCCCAGAAATACCGGAGATACGGGCGTCGAGAGGCCGGTTATAAGGCCTCGTTTCCCGTTGGCGCTGCTCTGAAAGTGACGCGCTCTCCCGATTCTCTTCAAAGTTTCTGCCAGACTTTGCCCTGGCTATAGCAAGCCTGACAGCAAATTTGAAGAGATTCGGTTAAGACACGGCGGAGTTATTCGTAAAAAGGTGAAGCGGCATCTAGCGCGCGCGTTTATGACTCGATTCGCTTCCGGTTTGGCACACGGATAGTCCCCGGCCCCGGTCATCTTCCTGCCAAATTCAAAGGCAATCCGCCTAGAAACGCCGGAGATACGGGCGCCGAGAGGCCGGCGGATGCGCGTTTCGCGCATTTGCGAAACCGCGCAAATGATACGGCCGCCTCGGTTGCCGTTGCCATCGCCCCGTTAGGGCTCACAGCAAATTTGAAGCGATTCGGTCGAAAAACGGCGGAGTTATAAGGCCCATTTCGTGTTTCAGACACACACACACACACACACACGGACAGTTGGCTTATTACTATATGATGATATAGAATGAAAGTAACATTATTTAATAACACATGAGAGAGAGAGGAGAGGCAGAGGAGGGGGGGCTGACAGACAAAAAGACGGAGACAAGTGGGCAGGGCAAACTATGGTATAAATGCATCAGCTAGGGATAAGAACATTATGTGTGTGACCGTTTTTGTGTGAATTATAAGGCACACCCACCCCACCCCAATTTTAGTAGAATTTCAGATTTTGTTATTGCATTTACAATTTTGTCATTTTATGAAGCGCGTGGGTCTCAGTCTGGGAAAACAGTATTGCCTTATATTACGTAGAATACGGTAATTTCCCCTTCCATTCCTTCCACCTTTCCACTCCCACCAACAGATGTTATACATCCGGATCACTGACACACACACGTTTGTGTGTGTATGTGTGTGTACATGCGTGCCTCTGTATGTGTGTACGTGCGTGCCTGTGTGTGTGTGTGTGTGTGTGAAAGTTCATATATGAGTGTGTGTGCAATGTTCTCCCTCTATTTTAAGTTAATGACTTCTGTTCAGCTACCTTAGTTCGTGCATATTGTGTTTCTCACTCACTCGATTTTTTCCGATCAATGTTCACCTGTACCTGTAAAAGTTTTGTGTAATGTTATTTCCTTTCACTCATTCCTGAAGAAAAAAACGTTGGGTTTTGAAAGCTTAAAAAAATGGTGTTAGTGTGTTTACTTTGAGAAACATGTTTTTTCTCGGTTTGGTTTGCAGGAAGAAGAGTTTGATGAGCACAAGGTACAGACAACTCCGCCGGGATTCCACCTCATCTTCCTCCCCTTCGCAGATGACTTCCGTAAAGTCAAGCTGGAGGAAACTCCCAGAGGTTAGTGCTGGCAAGGGTCATAAATCCTTATGGATGAAGCCACCCATCAGAAAAAAAAGGATCCTCTGAAGTCGGGAGTGTGGCTGCCCATGTGGCAGGGTAATCAAAAACGGTCACACACACGTAATGTTCTCATCCCTAGCTGATGCATTTGTACCATAGTGTTCAAGTGCTTCGACTGTTGGGATTACCCATGGAGTCTTTAATTAAGCCAGGGTAAGACAACAACGACAAACAACAGTAAAAGCAGGAATCCTGAATCTGGCTTTGTTATTTTTTAGGAAATCCTGAAATTGCATTACTTTTATTGACGAATTATTACACTGGAATAAGGGGGGGGGGGAAAGCTTGTTTTACTGTTTAAAAAAGAAGAAGAAGAAAGCTGTCTCTAAATGCTGTTCTTCGATTGCTCAGACAGTTTCCTGTCAATTATGAGCGCAGATGCGTCATGCTGCCATTATGCGCCTAAGTAAGAAATAATTAGGCCCAGCAAGTCCGACTTCGGCTGGAGGAATCTTTTTGAAAGCATTTCTTGAAAAAAAGCAGGAGAATGGACCAGTTGGGCAGAAAGATAGTAGATGACAGCAAGCAAAGGGAAAAGGCAGAGTCAAAGAGAGTGACATATTCGAGGAAGCTACAAGCACAGAACTTCCAGAAGGTGGGGGAACCATTTATACAAAAGACCCCCCGTATCCCCACGGGTGGATCTAAATGCTGTGATTTTTGTAAAAAACAACAACACCCTTCAGCTTCAGGGGCTTTGCCCCCTGACACTTCCCTCCCTCCAAACTACTCCGCCCCTTGACCCCACCAGAACGCAGTCCTTCCTGCTTTTCACTTTGTCCAGGGTTCACCCTTGAATCCACTTCATCTGAAAATGTGTAGGAAAGGGAATAGAAAACTTGAATAATGCAAAGCAGAATGTCGCTTTGAAAATTCAATGTTCTATAGAGTGGAGTTGGATTGAAATGGGGAAAAAATGGTGCCCTCTTCTTCCAATTACTGGACAGGGCCCTATCTGAAGAACAGCTTGTACCCCTCTGCTGTCAGAGCCATCAATACTCAGTAGGCTCATTCCCCTAGGGGAATTCTGCATCCTATTTTGCCCAGACTTGTGTCAATCGGTGTGCCTGCATGCTCGCGGTCTTGTGTGTGAGTGTGTGTGTGAGGAGATGGGACATGTATTGGTATAAATGTGTATGCACACGTGTATGTGTGTGTGTTGATGTATGTGTAGGTGTGCGTCTGAGAGAAAGAGAGAATCTGAGGGAGACTGATACATGATGATGTAATTTGTCCATTCGATGTGCATGCTTTCGTTGTTGGATTGTGTCTTGTGCAAAACCAAAACGATTTCCTTTGTATTACGGTGCATTGGCTGAGTAAAGAATCTTGATCTTGATCTTGATCGCGGGCGTTTGAAGTCCAACTAACTGGTCACATTAGGCAGGCGGCATTAAAAACAGGATTTTAAAACAGTGCAGTACTGTTATTTAAAATTGGACTAGAAGAAAGTCACTGATGGAAATAGTGCGGTAGGTATTCCTGCATTAGTGAAAGCACCTTATTTGGGGGACTATGAGGCAATACTTTTGTTCTTTCTTTTTTGACTGAGACCCCTGCGCCTTTTAATTTTACTACTAATATAGTAAGAAAATATAATAACAAAATATGACGTGTTAAAAATGTTGGGGGTGCGCCTTAGTGTAAAGTGGCACAGTCAAGTAAACCCGAGTTCGAACCTGGGTACAAGGGATTTTTCCTCTTACTTTGCACTAGGCCTTATGGTCTGAACGTGGAGTCTTTCGGATGAGACGATAAACCGAGGTCCCGTGTGCCCATGCACTTAGCATACGTTAAACCCAGTAGCAATGAAAAAGTTGTCATTTGGTCAAAATTTACCCACCTTGTCAGTCACACAAAACTTGCATGCGAATTTTTCGCATGCAACATTTTTTTTATTTTTTAATTGGGTGGCGCCTCTGGCTGCAACAGGTGGGAGCAACCCGGATTTCACAGAGACGCCTCTGTGACTATAAAGTACCTAATACCCAATAGTAAAAAAAATACGGTGGTATGATTTGATGTGCTTGTGGCTGGGTGTTGCAGCCACCCAGGATCAGATAGACGCGGCCAAGGAGGTGATCAGGAAGCTCAAGTTCCCCTTCTCCAGTGAGGCCTTTGAGAACCCTGTGCTGCAGAACCACTGGAGGAACATCGAGGCTCTGGCCCTGGCCAGAAAGGAGCCGGACAAGATGATCGACTACACCAGTGAGTAGAGAGAAAAATAATAGAATCATTAAATACATTACTAGGTGCAGAGCTGCCAACCGTTACGTTCCGGACGTATTTTGATACGGCGACCTTGAAAAAATATGGAAATACGGTCCGGTACAAATTAATACGGCGACAAACTTGTACAGCCTTCTATAGCTTAACTTCTTGTCAGTCCGAGTAGGCTAATCGAGCCAACAGACTTGCCAGGCCTATAGCAGACCTAGAGTGGCTGTAACAGACTTTCAGCCGTTCGTTGCATAACTTCTAGTGAATCCGAGTAGGCTAATCGAGTCGAGACTTGCTTGGTCAATTTTATGGCATAAGCTGAATCAGGCATCGCCGGTTGTTGTGGTAACTTGCCTAGGTAATCGAGTCAAGTGTATGGCTGAGGCTATTTTTAGTAATGACAAGCGGAAAACGTCATAAGAAAAGGACCAATCGCTGCTCTTTACTCAAGATTTCTTGTGATTTCATCCAATCAACGAAGGCGGCAGTAAAGCACGCAAAGCTGCTTGTCTCTTTTCCGTCAGTTGCGTTCTCGAAGCAGCAAGCACTACCTAGGCCTAGTTCGTATTCTTCAAAGTTCGTGAGAGAGATTGAGTGAAAGTAGGTGCATTAATAAATGTGCTTGCACATGTCCGAAAAAGAATGTGGGCATAATGATGTGTTTGTTATTTGTATGCGTGAGTTTCTTTGTGTTTGTTTTATAATCTTCCTTTCTCCAATGGTTTCATTGCACGGTTTTATTCCTTAATTAATTCAGTCATTATGATGAAACTGGGTTTTTTACATTTATAATGTCATTTTTAACTTAATAGTGTAGGGTTGTGTGTTTTTGTGCAATAATTCAACGCTCATTGTTTAAATGTTTGTGTATGTTTTGAAAGTTTTTTTGTTTCTTTTAATTCAGACAAAAGTTGACCATTCTAAGAAATGTCCCTTGAAAGTGCAATTCCTCATTGTGAAGAGGTTGTTGTTTGGCGTTGTGTCATGTTTTTCAGTGCCAGCGGATGACAAGATCACCAAGAAGGCGGGCAGTGCCATCAGAGAGTTCATGGAGCTGGTGTTTCCAGCAGGATACGTGCCGGGACAGAAGAGAAAGGTCAGCCACTTTTTTATGTTTCCTTTCAGTAGTTGGCTTCTTTCTAAACGCTGTTCATCTTCAGTGGTAGAGTGACTCGGAGGTAACACGTTTGGCTGATTAGCAACAAACCAGGATCAGTGGTAGAGTGACTCGGAGGTAACACGTTTGCCTGATAAGCAACAAACCAGGATCAGTGGTAGAGTGACTCGGAGGCAACACGTTTGGCTGATAAGCAACAAACCAGGATCAGTGGTAGAGTGACTCGGGGGTAACACGTTTGCCTGATAAGCAACAAACCAGGATCAGTGGTAGAGTGACTCGGAGGTAACACGTTTGCCTTATTAGCAACAAACCAGGATCAGTGGTAGAGTGACTCGGAGGTAACACGTTTGCCTGATAAGCAACAAACCAGGATCAGTGGTAGAGTGACTCGGAGGTAACACGTTTGCCTGATAAGCAACAAACCAGGATCAGTGGCAGAGTGACTCGGAGGTAACACGTTTGCCTGATAAGCAACAAACCAGGATCAGTGGCAGAGTGACTCGGAGGTAACACGTTTGCCTGATTAGCAACAAACCAGGATCAGTGGCAGAGTGACTCGGAGGTAACACGTTTGCCTGATAAGCAACAAACCAGGATCAGTGGTAGAGTGACTCGGAGGTAACACGTTTGCCTGATTAGCAACAAACCAGGATCAGTGGTAGAGTGACTCGGAGGTAACACTTTTGCCTGATTAGCAACAAACCAGGATCAGTGGTAGAGTGACTCGGAGGTAACACGTTTGCCTGATTAGCAACAAACCAGGATCAGTGGTAGAGTGACTCGGAGGTAACACGTTTGCCTGATTAGCAACAAACCAGGATCAGTGGCAATGAAAAAGTTGTCATTTGGTAAACATTTACCCCCTCCCCCTTTCCTTCCTCATCAGTCACATAAAAACTGCATGCAAATTTAAAAAATAACGCGCTCTAGGTGGGAGCAACCCGAATTTCACAGACACCTCTGTGTCTATAAAGTACCAAATACCAATTTGTATTGTATTCATGTATGTATTTTCTGCCCTCCAGACCCCAGCCTCTGATTCGGCGGCCAAGCGAGCCAGAGCGATGGAGTAAGACGACTTGGATCTGGAGGCTGAAGCCAGAGGCAATAGGGTACGTCTGGGAAATCAATGCTCACACTCTGCTTCATTTTAAAGGAATTTAACCCTCTTGAATTTTTTACAACCCAAACCGCCTAGCTGGGGTTCCTCTGTGTATTCAAACCGCCCGTAGCTTGCCCCCACACTGAGACCCCTTGCCCCCTGTGATGGCCTTTTCATCATGCACCAAGTTCTGGCTTGTTATACACACACTATGAAGAAGCTTCTCACTTGCAGTGATGTGATAGTAACTGTATGGCGCTCTGTGTGCTTCAAAAGACAGTTTTTCCCGAAAATGTGTGAAAGAATCTGAACACTAGAAGTAGTTTTTTCTGTAACAAATGCGAACGCAAGAGGTTTAAAAAAACCAATGTGAATAGTTTTTTTTTTTTGGTGGTACCTGTTTGCTGGTTTTCAATGTGCTACACTTAGATAACACTTCCATAACCTTGAAGCTCTTTAACCCCTCCCCTGCACATCCATAACCTTGAGGCTCTTTAACCCCTCCCCTGCACATCCATAACCTTGAAGCTCTTTACCCCCTCCCCTGCACATCCATAACCTTGAAGCTCTTTAACCCCTCCCCTGCACATCCATAACCTTGAAGCTCTTTAACCCCTCCCCTGCACATCCATAACCTTGAAGCTCTTTAACCCCTCCCCTGCACATCCATAACCTTGAAGCTCTTTAACCCCTCCCCTGCACATCCATAACCTTGAAGCTCTTTAACCCCTCCCCTGCCTGGTCCTGTGTCTATTAGGGAGTGTATGATGTCATTGATGATGTCATAACTTTTGATGCCGGGCGTGTAATCGTGGGTGCGTCTTACACAGTCAACATGGGTAGTAGTACGTACCGTATTTTACTGTCTAAAAGGCGCACCCACCAAATTTTACACCAAATTTAGATTTTGTTATTAAAGTTTCCTACTATATTATTAGTCACATTACCAGGCTTAGGGGTTTCAGTCCAGGAGAAAAAAATATATCACCTTATAGTCCGTACAATACGGTAATTAGACTAAGCTCCCAGCCATTGGCTGCTTAGCCTAATTTACATACTACCACCCACGTTGACTGTCTAAGACGCACTCATGATTACTCGCCCTGGGCGAAGTTGTAACCCGAGTTCGTACTGTTTTCAGCTGGGTAAGCTAACGGTGGCCGTTTTGAAGGATGCGGCCAGGAAAGCCAACATTCCCTGCATGGCTACACGCAAAGCCGACATCATTGACTGCATCAGCGACTTCTACAACGTTCAGTGATTTAACGTCACTGACGACAGCATAGCCAATGTTCCCTGAATGACAAGACCCAAGGCTGACGTCAGTGATTTATACATGGAGTTGTCGACACATTGGAAGACTTTTTTTTCTTTCTCACAAACATTGCAAAACATTGCTGAAACCATAGGCCATTTATTGTTCGAGTAGAATCGTGTGCTAAGTTCTCTGGTTGTTGATCATTTGGACTGTCAGGTTTTGGTGTTCTACACGACTTTATTTTGTTGAATTTGTAGTAGTATTGATTCATTATTTGATGATGGAGAAGAAAATTGGTAGAGTAAGTGCGGAATTTATTCCCTAGTGGATGTCAAACGCGTGTTCTGGCATGTCAACAGTCGTCATCATTTAGGGCTCAAAGGGAGTTGAATTCCAATGTTGTTGCATCTTTTTTATTTCTCTCCGCAATACCATGTGCTGAAAAGTGAAAGCAATTTATGTTTTGAATTAAGGGAATTGAATTCCTTCGTATTGTGTTTTACATTCAGTGGAGTTGTAAAGCTACATGTGTGTAATTTTGCATGATTGTTACAGTGGTGGTGTTGTTGTTTTTTACTATATCGTGAACATGTAACGCAACGTTTCTAATCATGGCTTCAAACATGTCTTCAGTTGCTTTTTTTGTTAAATACGAGAATGAATAAAACAAAGATTTAAATAATGGAGTGATCGATGGCATTGAAAAGAAAGGCCTTTTTGTTCCAAAGGACAAATAAGCACACAGTTAATGGCTCCATTGAATGAATCGTTTATTGCAGATCTTTAAACACTTTAACACAAGCTTTTTAATTTTAAGAGAATATTTTGCATTCACACTTTTAAAATTCACACACCCATACATGCTTTCATTCATGTTCATGAATTCAAAAACAAGAAAGTGAATTAATGGGGAGGGAGGGGGGGTTGTGTAACAGACACTCATTTCAAACAAATACTGCAACCAACCACAAATCTGGGAAGAAGAAAAGTGATCCCAAAACTTTCGTTTAAAAGAAACGGGGCTTGACTATGCAATAGTTTTTTAAAATATTAATTTTTCGAAACTAACATACATTGATAAAATATAATCTGAATTTATTTTCATTGTCTATTCCAGTGTTTCATGTACAGCCTTCACATAAAAACTTTATAATAACTTGTCAAAACACTACAATGTACAAGACCACTGAATCATTGAGACATAACTTTCAATTTAAAGTTACAAGACTCCAAAATCATTCAGCAAACGATATTAGATTTACTAATACCCCGTCATGTTCATATTATCTAATTTTATGAACCTAACCAATTCTGAAAACAAAACGTGACTTTGCCGATGATAGATTGGGCAAAGGACAACAATATAATCAGTACATGGGTGCTACTCTCAGGGCTCCAAGGGACCCCCATTTGGGGGTCTATGAAGTACTAAAATTCTAAAGGACCTAAAAGAATATGCAGAGGGTCCCAGGGATGAACAAGAACATTTCTTCTTAGCATTCCCAATGCTACTGGCACCCTCTATCCCGCCTCTAGGACCCTCTATACTGTAAGTGAAGGAGTCCCTGGGACCCCTTGTTTTGCGGGACGATTGGGAGCCCTAATTTTCATTTTTACACCGATTTCAGTATTTTTAATTTTACCAGAAACTGAACTTGTTTTTTTATTTATCCCCCCCCCCCCCCCCCCCAAAAAAAAAAGACAAGCGAATTGGGGCGTTTTGAACTTGGTTGTTCTTTCTTGGAAGTTTACAAAGGCAATGTAATAATTTCACAAGGCTTATCAGACTACTGTCTCTATCATTTTAACTGTCTATCTCGTTATCTCTCTCTTAACTGTCTATCTCGTTATCTCTCTTAACTTGCCCCCCCTGAATCGTCCGATGGGGCTCTGCCCCTGTACCCTGCCAGGGTCATGTGTCCCTGGATCCCTGGCTTTCATTTTTTTCACTTTGGGGAGTTGCTACCCATGTCGGTACAATATTGAGTAATGTTGAAGAAAGTGCTCGTCAAGCACAGTGAGCGGTGGCTGCTGCTCCCCCGTGTCTTCAGGATGGTTGTGGTTCTCCCTGCTCTACACTCATCTTTATCTACACTCATCTTTATCTACACCCATCTTTCAACATCTCTGCCAGGAACATTCAGCTGGTCTCCATATGATCCTCCTCTGGGGAAAAAAGAAGAAAAAGAAAGCAAGATTAATAATAAACTAAACCCAACACATTTTCAACATTTAACACAAGCATTTTAAAGTGTGGGAGTTGTGAGGCTGATCCACACGTCCAACTGCAGTCATACTGCGACATTTGAGTTTGTGAGGCTGATCCACACATCCAACTGCAGTCATACTGCGACATTTGAGTTGTGAGGCTGATCCACACGTCCAACTGCAGTCATACTGCGACATTTGAGTTGTGAGGCTGATCCACACGTCCAACTGCAGTCATACTGACATTTGAGTTGCGACATTTGAGTTGTGAGGCTGATCCACACGTCCAACTGCAGTCATACTGCGACATTAGTGAGGCATGAATCTGTTGAAATATTACTCGTTTCCTTCACTATATCTGTATATCCTGATGCACGACGATGATAAAATTCTATTTCTATCAGATATGTGCATTGGGGTCTACATGACAATAGAGAACAAAACCACCATATTTTCCGGACTACAAAGCGCACCGTTGTCTAAGCCTCACCCCCTGAATTTTATTAAAATTCTGGGAAAAAACAACGATAAAGCCGCATTCAGTGTCTAAGCCGCAAGAGACTGAAAATGAAAAACGAACCTGAGAAGACGAACTCGTGATCGAAAGCCACAGCCACTTCGACGGCCCGTGTTGCACTCGCACACAAACAACACATAACAGTACAGACCTAATCTTCGCCATAACGGACCTACTTAATACTGGATTCTGCACAACGGCACAACACAACACAAAACATGACAAAGTAACGCACTGGCAGTTAATTTTCAGTTACAGTTTGCACACACGAATCTTTTACCGTGCATACAACTCGGCTGACAAAATGGCGCAGCGCACACCGCAGATACAAAACCACAGCAAACGCTAATGCGCCAGCTGCTTTCATTTATCGGATTTTGTGAGTTGTTTGCATTCAGCAAGTGTTTCAGTGCACACTAACGCCGATTTATCAGTTTGATAACGGAAAGGAGCTGCTTTTTAACTTCTTTCTTTGTAAAGTGAGGCAATTCACTGAGTTCCAACTTATGGAGTGAGACCGATCACCTAGTTTCAACTTGGAAGTTGACTTCACATTTACGTGTGCACAGAGTTTCAGTTCAAACTGACACATGTGCATAAAAGTGGTGAAAATAGGTGGTCAGATCGTGATATCGCTGATGACATTCTTCCGTTTCGGCATGAGAATGGTTCGTTTTTACAGAGATTGACGATGTCAGCACGCACAGGCTGGAGTTGACGACCAGCCTAAAATACGGAAGGGGAAATATTCACAAATTAGCCGCAATCGTTGTTTTAGCCGCAGGGGTCAAAGTTGAAGAGAAAAATAGCAGCTTATAGCCTGGAAAATACGGTAGTAAGATTTAATTCGATTCATTTTAAACAGTAGTATTTCATCAGAATCATGCCTCACAGTTGGAAAGCGTCTGACTGCAGTTGGACATGTGAATCTTCCCCTTTAGGTTTAGATTGTTATGACAAGGTTTCCTAAACTGAACAACAACAGGTTTCAAAGATTAACCTTTGTTGAACTTTAGCTGCTCTCTCTCTCCATTTAAGATTCGTCCCCACCCCTCTGTTCTCTTGGGATGGGCAGGTGGCCTAGCTCAGTAAAACATTGTTCTCTCTCATACACACACACACATGCATGAAAAACCTGGTACCATAATTTTCGGACTATAAGGCGATATTTTTTTCTCCAATTTCGACCTATGCGCAGACCTGTTTACCCTTATGATGAACAACCTGGAATTTGAGGAAAAAACCCAGAATTCACATCGGTACATGACTCACGATAAAACACTGATTTAAAAGGTATGCCGCCATGCGAAATTTTGAAGTCCACGTTGCAGTACTTGCAGTGTGCATGCTCGTCTCCCAAACGCGAATTTGTTATTCCTGGCACTTTCAAATACTTTTGAGAAAACTTCTGCTACACTTTTGGCCGTTTCACCCTATCACTGCTGTCGTTTGTCGAAGATTTCTGGCACTTGCCGCCTGCAGTTGACTTGCCTGACGACATGTTTGGCGCAAAACTATAATCTCTGCCAACAAGAAATACTATCATTGGTTGAGGGGGGTCCACGGACCAATGAAAAATCGCATCTCAGAACTCCAAGGTTTCGGTCAACCCTTGCATCTTTTCATACAAACGGAAACAAATAATAGACGGTTTTTTTAAATCCCGGGATTTTCAGTGATCACCCAGAATTTATTATTTTACCCAGAATTTTTGCAATTCCCGGGATAATTCCGGCAAAACTGGGAGGGTAAACAGGTCTGTATGCGCCTAATAAACGAGGGCGCCCTATTAGTGAACAAAATCGTGAGAAGAGAGGCAACGATTGCCATACTCAGTACAGTCTACTGTGAGTCACAACATCGAAAGTGGTAACGAGTCGCCGATATGACGAATACTCACGTTAAAATGCTTCATAATCCCTATTATCATCCGACATTCCGTCCAACAGATGCCATAACCCTTCACTGGATGTAAAAAGCAACGCTGTAGAGCTTAAAATGCCATAATTCTACCAGTTTTCGTGAAGAAAAGTCCAAACACAACCACCGGAAGTTGCAAAAACGGACGTTCGATTATTTGAGAAGGAAGCCAACTCTCGTTTATGACAGCAGTAATGGCGGTCGGTAAGCGTTTACAGGACGTGTACGGGCTTCAAACTTCGACTTTTTTCTGCGAGGTGTGTATCGCCTTATAAACGAGTGCGCCTTTAACTTTAATTTTTTCAGATTTTTCTTCAAAACTGCCCTATTCGCCTTATACACAACAACGCCTAATGATCCGAAAAATACGGTACATATCTCTCACCCTCTCACTTCCCCTTCCATTTTATTTCATTTCCCTTTACGTTGTGCACTGACCTTTGACTTCATTGAACATGAATTCCTGCTGGTACTCAGTGAGGAACTGTGTGGAGCGAGACTCGTCCAGGAACAGAGAGTAGACCCGCTTTATGTCTTCCATCTCCACCTCTGTGCCCTGTACAATGCATTGTGAATGTAATGTAGGATTGAAACAAGGCAATGCATAATGACAAATGTTCATGAGACTCATCCAGGAACAGAGTAGACCCGCTTTATGTCTTCCATCTCCACCTCTGTGCCCTGTACAATGCATTGTGAATGTAATGGAGGATTGAAACAAGGCAATGCATAATGACAAATGTTCATGAGACTCATCCAGGAACAGAGAGTAGACCCGCTTTATGTCGTCCATCTCCACCTCTGCCCTGTAATAAACATAGTGAGCGTAATGCTGGGCCTGTATTCACGTTGAGATAGCATGAGACTTAGCATCATGCTAACTTAGAAGCTCTTCCAAAAGTCCTATAGGACATTGGAAGAGCTTCTAAGTTAGCATAGGACTTTTGGAAGAGCTTCTAAGTTAGCATGATGCTAAGTCTCATGCTATCTCAACGTGAATACAGGCCCAGGTTTACAAAAAAGCAACAAAATGCCATGCACTAAACACACCATTCAAGCATTCATAGCACATCCACGAACGCGGAGTAAACGGTTGATGTCAGTCATTGCTGTCTGTCCCCAGGATATATAATATACATGGGTGCTCCTGGGAAATTTTAAAAATCCTGCAAGGGGGCAGCCCCGGCGGAGTGCAGGAGCAGCGCGCACACACACACACACATTTACTGCTCTTTTTTTCAAGTGCTGCATTCCTTTGAATATAGCAAATGCTTATATAGGCCCTTTTTATTGTACAGGTGTGTATGTGTGTACAAAAAACTTACTTCTCAAATTCTCATAATACGGCAATGCCGGCTCTAAGCAATTTAAAAATCTTGCAATTCAGGACATCCTGCAAAAAGGAGCATCCATGTATATAGCAATGCTGCAAACAATCCTGTAGGAGAACAAATGTTCCATACTTCTGCGTTTCCAGGCCATATGGCCATAATGGGTAAGGTAGGTGTGTGTCCGGTTTTCAGTCTTCACTGGTCTCACCGCTGCATTCAGCCACCACATTCCAATTTTGGATGAGCTCAAAACAGAATAGTTGGAAGGTTGGTTTTTTTTTTTATAGAAAAGGCAGGAGAATGGGCCAATAAGTTTGAAACAGAATTGAAGGCGGTAGGAAAAGGAAAAGGCAGAGATGAAGAGAGAGACAGATTGACTACAGGAATTTGCAAGCAAAAAATGTCCAGGTGTGGGAAGAACTTTTACGGAAAGATCCTGCAGTATCCCCCACAGGGAAAGACTTGTGAAGGGGGGGTGGCGGGGGCTGAAAAATGGCTTGCGGCAAAAGTGTTCAAAATTAATAAAAAGCTTAACTCACTCGGCACTGGCCAGTCGTTTCCCTTTACAGGCCATTTGACTAGGTACGAAAACACATCGCCACAACAAAGTTCTGAAAAGTTGTGAAAAAAAAGAGCAAATTTCTGCACAAAGTGCAGCACATACATACTTTTCGCTTCCTGCAGACCAGGTTGGCCGCAGTGATGAGCTGAATGGAGTAGCGGAGGGAGGCGTCGATGCCGATCTTTGTCAGCACTGTGAGGGCGTCTTCACTCATCTCTACGTCTTCCTCCTCACACCTA